>JAPKLY010000032.1:1957023-1991384 GCA_026898435.1 Prunella vulgaris | reverse complement strand
CACCAGTTGTGAGCTCTGATATAAACTCAGCCGTATAAAACTCATAATAATTAAGTTCACGTCTCTGAACCTGACTCGCATGCTAAAGGTACCTTGTCTCAGGCTCTGAACTCTTCAGAGCCAAAGAAGTTATCTCGCTCTCACCTCTGGATGAGAGGGCAGAGTTGGTACGCCGTGTCAAAGTTTCTACAAAGCAGCACGACTCTGCTAAGTAGTCCTAATTAGATTAGGGAAACACTATGGATGTTACTATTTTACCATTTATAAGGAAAAGGTATAAATAAGCCCATTTGGCCTTCTAAAAGGCAAGTTCACCATTATTGTCCTCATTACTTTCTTCTTCCCCAAGCAACTATACGTTTTAGTGTATTTTTCTATGGTTTAATTACAAAGATACGTGACTGACCTGAGCGTCGGAGGATCGATGCCAGAGCCTCCCTCCGGTAAGATCTTTGTGCAGGTTATAGCTATGGACACGAAGAATTGGTAGGCCATTCAACGGATTCAAGTCGAACGATGAGGAGGATCGGATACATTTTCCAGCGTTCGATCATTTGTTAGATGAGGCACAATTCTTGACCTAATCAGATAACTTCTGATTTATATTGCAACAATCTGAAGTTCTAAAATCGTTCTATCTTGGGGACGATTGTCTATGATCCGTATTGCACTAGTGTACGGTGGCAATAACGTCTTACGGAGAGCGAGTGAAACTCGTACCTCGACTTTATGTTTCTAAGTCCGTGTCAACAATTTCATCTTCCCATACACAGTCCATTATTTTCTAACACTTGTCAAGATGGAAATCAACATATATATCCTCTTGCTTGGGGTGTTGTTGATTCTGAAAATGATGCTTCATGGTATTGGTTCTTCATGAAATTGAAAGAAGTAACTGGTGATGAAGAAGATCTTGTCGTTATATGATAGCTCCTTGAGAGTTACGTACCCAAGTGTAGGTAGATTTCAAGTAATAAAATTTCTCGGGAGACCGAGTGTCGAACCACAGGGAGATTTGGAAGAAAAAGATACAAACTAGTTGAGAGGTTTCAATAGAGTAACAAAATACTAGAGCTTCGGGATTCCACTTTAAGTGAAGATACTAGAGTTATTCTTGGTTATCTTTGATAACTGAATCGAAATCTAACAATCAAGAGATTTCAATCGGAAGATATAACATTGAGCACATATAATACTTTGAAAAATACATTTAGTTGTTCTAACAAGTTTATAAAATCAATAATTGACATGTAAAACTAAGCACTTGTTGTGCCAATAAGTCTACAACAAATCAAAATAATGATTTGCTTGATATGAGGTGGTGTATTCTATTACCTTTGTTGGTGCATGTGGTTTATCCAAGTTTGGGGGTGTTGCCTCTTGGAATATATGGTGATTTCTTGGCTTACTTGAGCTTATACATGCATTGTTTTTTTTTCATTGATTCTTTGCAAATCCTATTTTCATCACTCTTTCCAAACTTTTAGGATCCTTGATCCAAAAAATTTTGGGGGGGTGTGTTCGTTCTTCAAATTGTAGATTTGCAATGACATTTGTGAGCTTGAGAAAGGTGTGATGAGGAGAATTCTCTCTCACTTGGCCAAGAAAGACATTTTCATGTAAGTGGCATGTCACTCCCCTATTCTTAATCCCAACTCAAGGTATGTCTCTACACTTATCTCTATATGTGCTTCTATTCCTAGGTTTAGTTTGTTTAATTGTAGATTGCTATTTGAGCTTAATTGTTGATTCTTGTGGTATTGTGCTTTGATTGATGCATTGCATGATCTTTTCTCCACTCTTTGCTAAACTTTTTAGACCCTTGGTCCAAAAAAGTTTGGGGGGGTGTGTTCGTTTCGTAAATCTCATTCCAATGCTATGTTTAAGATGATTCTTAGTGTTCCTATGATGTGTTGGACTTTATGCTTATTTTGATGCTTTGTTTTTGCTTGAATGATTGTCATGATGTTGCTAGTTGAGAGCTATGTTGCATGAGATATGCTTATGATTGTGTGGATGAGTTGATTGTATATGTTTGGTGTAGTGGATTTATCATTTGATTCATGTCTTGTTTAGTTGTGATTGATTTTATGATGCTTGATACTTTGATGATATGAGCATTTTTTTTATATGATATGAGTCTTGATCACCTATTACCCGTGAGGTTTTGAGCCATTTATGCCCGTTTCAATCTTGAACGGATGATATTCTTTGATGTGAGTTCCACACATGTGCATTATACTCTAGAACTTGACTTTTATCTTATTTGAGGCTACACTAGATAATGATTTCACATGATATGATTTGAGGCATTTCTTTGATCTATATTGAGCCACTTAGCCCTATGAGCCTACCATTGATATTGATATCCATTGCTCACCATTTTGTGCCTATAGACCTTTCCTTTGGCTAACCACACTTTAAGCCATTTTCCTTCCTTTTTGGAACTCTCTTCTCCCTATGATTAGTAGAGTGAAAAGAAGGAAGGAAGATTGGTGATTTCATGAAGAATTTGGTGGCCAAGGTGGAAAGAAAATCTATGCATGGATTGATGTGAAAAGAAAGGCAAGTGCTTGCAAGAAATTGAAAAAGGTTGACTTTTTGAAAAATTATGGTCAAGTTTGACTCTAGTGTTGTGAGTATGTTCACAATTTTGCAAAAAGGGAAGATTGATTCTTTGAGAGTGTGATTTTGAAGGAGCATGAAGATGAGATTGCTATTTGCATAAAGATATGATCTACATGATGATTCTTTCTATGCTTTACTAATCATACTTAGTCACTATTATCCATATATTCCCTTCCTTACCAAAGAGCCAACACTACAACCTTATGAAAGTCCTCATTGATGTGTGAATGATTTGTCATATCAAGTGGTGGAGAATGTAGACTTGGGCCAAGCTTATGGTAGTATGTGTATGTTGTGTGATGTGTGAGAGAGCCTAAACACTTGAGGGTTGAGCTAAACACTTATCTTGTGAGGATCTTGACTCATTGACTTGATATCTTGCTTATTGATTCATTGTGATGGTTGATTAGATGAGATTGCATTCTAGACTTGCATGATATTGAGTGATGATTTCATGGCATTTGATCTTGTACTTGATGCTTCATTGATACAATTATTCCCCTATCTTATCGCTTCGTTGCTCGAGGACGAGCAACAATCTAGTTTGGGGGTGTGATTAGGGTCATAATTGCATCTTTTTGCATCCATTTTTCTATGGTTTTGATGTGCTTATATTCATATTTGACCCTAATTTGGTATAAATTGTGTTATTAACCATTTGTGGCAAGAAAATATGTTTTGTAGTTAAAACGAGCAAAAATCGGCAAAAGACGAGCAAGTTCGTAAAAGTTCAGAAAATGTGAGTTGATCCAATGGAGGCAAATGATATACATGTCGAAGAGTTCAAAGAGAGGGTCGTAACGCAAGAAGAATCGAGTCAATCGGAGCTCTAGAACTCAAGATATGAAGAAAACAAGAAGTCGAGGATCGACCAAGCCTGGCTCGAGCGACCACAAGCCCAGACTCGTGCGACCACAAGCTCACACTCGTGCGAGGATGCTCTGGTTCGGGCGACGAGCCACCACACAACCACAAGAAGGGGCTCACACGAGCCCAGTTCGTGTGGCAGCAGAAGGCCACTCGTGTGATGCCCCGGACAGGGCCAATTTCGAGGGCTGTTTCGTCTTTTTGCGTGTTTAATGAAGGGCATTTTGGACCAAAAATTGTGGGCACTATAAATACTTCAAGGATCAGATTTCCAAGCATTAGATCATCATCATTATTCCAAGTTCTTAGATTAGTTTAGAGAGAGAATTAGGTAGTTACTTAGTGGGTTCTTAGTTAGATTCAATCTTCTTTCTTCCATAACTTGATCCGTCCGTCGGATTTTAGATCCGTTTGTTCCTACATACTCGTAGTGATTAGTGCTTTATTCATGCAGTTCAATTTTGTATTTTGAGCTTTGGATCAAGACTTATCAAATTGGAGGTTTGTAGCTTGTATTTCAATTCATCCACTTATGGGAAGATTTCCTTTAATTCTCTTGTATTAATTACTATTCATGATGTTTACATTGTTAATTGTTGATTTGCATGTCCAATTAGCCATGGGCTAATATCCTTGTTACATGGTTGTATGAATACTATGGTGAATTTAGTCTCTTGTTAATGTGCTTGTCATGGTTGTAAGAACTTTTTCCCCTATTTCAAAAGTTTTCCTGACAATGTGCTTGTCATGAAACACTTTCATTTTTTCTTTGTAAATTCTAGAATTGTCATATGCATCATTTCTGATTTCCTCCAATTCATTTAGTTGAAATTTTCTTAAAGTACTAGCTTTTTCTAGATTGAAATTAAACCTTTTAATAGCCCAAAAAACTTTATGTTCTATTTCAACAGGTAAATGACATGGTTTACCATAGACAAGTCGGTAAGGAGACATACCAAGTATTGTTTTGAATGCTGTCCGATAAGCCCATAGTGCATCTACTAACCTAATTTACCAATCTTTTCGATTTGAGTTGACTGTCTTCTCCAAGATATGTTTTATTTCTCTATTAGTGAGTTCAGCTTGCCCGCTAGTGTTTGGGTGGTATGGGGTAAACACTTTATGATGGATTCCATATTTTTTCATTAAATTCTCAAAAGGTTTGTTACAAAAGTGTGAATCGCCATCACTAATAATTGCACGAGGCATTCCAAATCTTGAAAAAATATTTTCCTTTAAAAATTTTAAAACAATTTTATGATCATTATTTTTGCAAGGGATTGCCTCAATCCATTTTGAAACGTAGTCGACTCCAACCAAAATATATTGATAACCAAAAGATGGTGAATTAAAAGGACCCATAAAATCAATTTCCCAACAATCAAATACTTCAACAGTTAGGATAGGATTTAATGGCATCATATTTCTACGACTTATGCCCCCTAATCTCTGACATCGATCACAAGATTTACAAAATTCATATGTGTCCTTGAAAAGTGTTGGCCAATAAAATCCACACTGCAAAATTTTTGCAGCGGTTTTTCTTGTTGAAAAATGCCCCCCACAAGCTTCAGAGTGAGAAAAATTTATTATGCTTTGAATCTCATTATCTGGTACACATCTTCTTAATATTTGATAAGGACAATATTTAAAAAGATATGGGTCATCCCAAAAGAAATTTCTTACTTCCCTAAAAAATTTCTTTTTATCTTGAGCATTCCAATGAATTGGAATTTGACCTGTCGCAAGAAAGTTAGCAATATCCGCAAACCATGGACCATTAGACACGATTAATAATTGCTCATCGGGAAAAGAGTCATTTATGGGGCTTACCTCGAAAGATTCATCACATGTAAGTCTGGATAAGTGATCAGCCACTACATTTTCCACTCCCTTTTTATCTTTGATTATTATATCAAATTCTTGAAGTAAAAGTATCCACCTAATTAATCTTGGCTTTGCATCTTTCTTTGCTAGTAGATATTTTAAAGCCGAATGATCAGTATAAACAGCAATAGATGAGCCAACAAGATAAGATCTAAATTTTTCTAGTGCAAATACTACAACAAGTAATTCTTTTTCAGTAGTGGAATAATTCATTTGAGCACTATTAAGAGTTTTTCTTGCATAATATATCACATAAGGTTTCTTATCTTTTCTCTGTCCTAACACAGCTCCAACATCATAATCACTAGCATCACACATAATTTCAAAAGGTAGAGTCCAATCAGGAGGTTGCATAATAGGTGTAGAAGTGAGCATTTCTTTGAGTGTTACAAAAGCCTTTTCACAAGAGTCATTCCACTCGAATACTATATCTTTTAATAAAAGGTTGCATAATGGTCTTGAAATTGTGCTAATATTTTTTATGAACCTTCTATAAAAACCTGCATGTCCAAGAAATGATCTAATATCTTTAACTGATTTTGGTGTTGGTAGGTTGGCTATTAGATCAATTTTGGACCTGTCAACTTCTATTCCTTTTGATGAAACAATGTGGCCTAACACAATTCCTTCAGTTACCATGAAATGACATTTTTCCCAGTTAAGAACAAGATTTTTCTCCTCACATCTAGCTAAGACTTTAGCCAAGTTTATTAAGCAATTATCAAAAGAATTCCAAAGACAGAGAAATCGTCCATGAAAACTTCAAGAAAACGTTCAACCATGTCACTAAAAATACTTACCATACATCTTTGGAATGTTGCTGGGGCATTACATAATCCAAATGGCATTCTACGATACGCAAACGTTCCAAAAGGACATGTAAATGTTGTTTTTTCCTGATCTTCTAGTGCAATTGCAATTTGATTATACCCTGAATATCCATCTAAGAAGCAATAAAATTCATGCCCAGCAATTCTTTCCAAAATTTGGTCCATAAAAGGCAAAGGAAAATGATCTTTTCTTGTCATTGAATTTAATTTTCTGTAGTCAATGCATACACGCCAACCAGTAACAGTCCTAGTTGGAATCAAGTCATTTTTATCATTTTTTACTACAGTTACTCCAGATTTCTTAGGCACAACTTGAGTAGGAGTTACCCATTTACTATCAGAGATAGGATAGATAATATCATTGTCTAATAGCTTAATAACTTCATTTCTCACCACTTCTTTCATATTAGGGTTAAGTCTTCGTTGCATCTGCTTAGAGGGTTTAGCATTTTCCTCTAAATAAATATTATGAGTGCAAATTAATGGGCTAATTCCTTTTATATCTGATATAGACCACCCTATCGCATGCTTGTGAATCTTTAATACCTCTAATAATTTATGCTCTTGATCATAACTTAATTTAGAGGATATTATTACCGGATAAGTATCATTAGAACCCAAAAAAGCATATTTCAAATTTGATGGTAAAGGCTTCAACTCTAAAACTGGTGGTTGCTCGCTTGACGGGGTTGGAGCCTTTTCAAACTTTGAGAATTGTTCAAATTTGGGTTTCCATTCATTAAGCTTTGAAACTTGTGAAATCATAGGAATGTAATTAAACTCTGAACTGTTATTATAGACACAATCATTTATCAAATTTTCTAATGGATCAGAAAATGAGGTTATCAATTGTTCAAGAGTACATGTCTCAATTACATCAATTTCATTAGCCTCATCATTACTTTGTGGTTGCTTAGAAATGTTAAAAACATTTAACTCCAAAGTCATATTTCCAAAAGAAAGATTTAAAACACCATTTATACAGTTTATTAAAGCATTAGAAGTTGCAAAAAATGGTCTTCCTAAAATGATTGGATGTTGAGATGATGGATTTGAGACTGGGCATGTGTCTAAAACAATAAAATCTACCGGAAAATAGAATTTATCAATTTGCACTAACACATCCTCTACTATAACTCTTGGAATTTTTATAGAACGATCTACCAATTGAAGTGTGACAGTAGTTTTCCTTAATTCTCCCAAATCCAGTTGTTTATACACAGAAAACGGTAAAAGGTTAACACTCGCACCAAGATCAAGAAGTGCATGTTCTACTTTTGTATTCCCAATAATACAAGATATTGTTGGACAACCAGGATCTTTGTATTTAGGAGGGGTTTCTTGTTGAAAAATTGAACTTACACTTTCTGTTAAAAATGCCTTATTTTGAACATGTAGTTTTCTCTTTACAGTACACAAATCTTTCAAAAATTTAGCATAAGATGGAACTTGCTTTATTGCATCTAGTAGTGGAATGTTAACTTTTACTTGTTTCAAAACCTGAAATATTTCAGAGTTTTGGTCCAATTTTTTAATTGGGTGTAATCTTTGAGGAAAAGGAGCAGTGGATGATTTCTTAATAGGGTTTAAATTCTTATTTTTATCTTCTCCTTTATTTTTATCTTCATTATTTGGGGTCTGGGTTGACTCAACTTCCTGTTTCTTAAGGTTGATTGTTTTGTCAATTAGTGTTCCACTTCGTAAAGTGGTGATAAAATTAATATTTTCTGGTGCATCAGAGGAAATTTGACATTGCCCAGCAGGATTTTGTTGAGGTTGAGCAGGAAACTTTCCTTTCTCAACTGTTCTTAAGGAATTAGTTAAAGTAGATAATGTACTTTTAATATCATTGATGGCTTGTGACGTTTGGTTGTTGATGGTTGTTTGTCCTTGCATAAAGGCTTGTAAAGTTTCTTCAAGGCTTTTTATATATGGTTTATTATGTTGGGTGAAATTGGAGTTGGGGTTTTTCTGGGTGGGAAAAGGTTGTGACACACTTTCATTTTTCCACTTAAAGTTTGGATGATTTTTCCAATTTGGGTTGTATGTTTCAGAAAAAGCTGATGGATATGAATTTTGAAAATTAGATAATGCATTTACTTGTTCATGACACATCTCTTTGAAAATAGGAATTTGTGGGCATTCATTAGTTACATGTCCATTAATGGCACAAATTTCACATATGTCATCATTTTGCACAAATTTTACTTCCTTCGGTTTCTTTAGTTGCAAAGTTTCGACTTGTTTAGTTAAACTTTCAATTCTAGCATTTAGATCTTCTTCTTGACTTAAATTATATTTTCCTTTAGAATTTTCAAGCTTAGATCTAATTGAGCCTTCAGAAGTATTTTCATTATACCATGATTGAGTTTTTTCAACTAGATAGTCTAAATACTCAAGTGCATCATCAGGATTTTTATCCAAAAATTCACCATTACACATCATTTCCAAAAATTGTTTTGTTTCAGCGTTTAAACCTTCATAGAAGAAACTTACGGTTCTCCAAGTTTCAAAACCATGGTGAGGGCAAGCATTTAATAAATCCTTAAAACGTTCCCAACATTTAAAATATTACTCATCACACTTTTGGAAAAAATTCTTGATTTCTTTTTTTAAAGCATTCGTCTTATTAATTGGGAAGAATTTTTTTAAAAATTCAGTTTGAATTTGTTGCCAAGATGTAATTGAGTTTGGTTTAAGAGAATTATGCCAAGTTTTTGCTTTATCTTTAAGAGAAAAAGGAAATAACTTTAGCTTAATAGCTTCTTGAGTACACATTGGTTCATTAAATGTTGCACAAATTTCTTCAAATTCTTTTAAATGCAAGTAAGGATTTTTAGAGTCAAAACAATGATAATTAGGGATCAATTGAATCATGCCATGTTTAAACCTAAAATTATTTGCATCTTGAGGGTACACCATGCATGATGGAACCGAATTTCGTTGAGGTTCAATAAATTCACGCATAGAACGCACATGCAAATTTTCATTATTGCGTCTTTCAAAATCATTTTGGTTTTGAACATTATCTCCATCAACACTTTCATTATCGGCCATACTTGATGCAATATTCCTAAAATTAATGTTATAACCTCTTATTAAATGACCACGTATAATATCACGAGTCCAATTATGCATACAAATAAATATAATACAGTAAAGAGATAGAGAGAAGAACTAACAAACCTGTGAGGATAAACCTCACAACCGATGGATTTATTCTCCGCAAAACCTCCCCGGCAACGGCGCCAAAAACTTGATAGCTCCTTGAGAGTTACGTACCCAAGTGTAGGTTGATTTCAAGTAATAAAATTTTTCGGGAGACCGAGCGTCGAACCACAGGGAGATTTGGAAGAAAAAGATACAAACTAGTTGAGAAGTTTCAATAGAGTAACAAAATACTAGAGCTTCGGGATTCCATTTTAAGTGAAGATACTAGAGTTATTCTTGGTTATCTTTGATAACTCAATCGAAATCTAACAATCAAGAGATCTCAATCGGAAGATATAACATTGAGCACGTATAATACTTTGAAAAATAACTTTAGTTGTTCTAACAAGTTTATAAAATCAATAATTGACATGTAAAACTAAGCATTTGTTGTGCCAATAAGTCTACAACAAATCAAAATAATGACACATCAAAACCTTTCTTACAAACTCATCAAATGACTAAAGGATTGAATCTTTGAAAATCTTTATTGAATAACCAAAAACATCACTAATACCTTACTAAAGCTTCAACCTTAACTCTAGTAAAATATTTAGCTACTCATACTAATACAATAAGAACTCATATTTCTAAGAGAGATAATAGACTTAAGATAGAAGGATTACAAGGGAAATGGGATGCCTTCAAGGGTTGCTAAAGGGCTCTTTATGTAGGCCTCCAAATAGTGAATCATGAAGACTCTAGCAAACAATTCACGTGGCCTGTAAAGATCAGTAATTTAATTGCCCTTACCTTCCGAATTTCATCTTGACTTCTGAATGAAAGTTGTAGGCCGTTAGATTAGCTTTCCAAGGAGTCTAAGATCTCAAAAATAGGATCCCTATATTGTGAGTTATGACCAGAATAGTGAAGTTTGTAAAACTGGATTATTTTTCTCCGCGTATTTATGGTGGTCTCTTGAAAAGCAGATATCTCAGCTTGCACAAAATAAAATCCTTTAATATTTTTACTCTGTCTTGATGAATTTCTTGGCTAATCAATGGCTTTGGTCTTGTGTAAATTGGACTTTTGTGTGAATTATGGTGAATTATTTCCCAACATGTGTCCTGAGATGGCGGAATTCTGAAGCCCTTGCATTGATTGTCATTTTGACCATTGAAGCCGGAACTTTTGACACTGGAGCCCTGAAGACAAGTTGTAGAGAAACGAATTAGTGATCAGATAAAACTGGAATTGATTCAATTTGATTAGTGAGGCTCCAGATATTGTGCAAATACAAAAATGTGTTTTGAGTCCAAACATTGGACAGAAATGGAGTCTTCACTTTTGAGTACAAATACAATCCAAACTTGTAAAATTGGATCACTAAAATGTCTTAAGTATTTAGTACATTGTCTTAGGTGTTCAATATCATAAAATTAGGTTAAGTATAACTCCACTTAAGACCTCAACAATATACAATAGACATAATGGTAAGGTTGAATTATACATACATCTCTTATTTATATAGAAAACACAAATACTTATAACTAATTGGAAAATGTGAAATTATATATAAATACGCTAAACAATACATTATAGTACACAAAATAATACACAAAATAGATAAAATATATGCATATTTAAACGCTAATCATTATATCAGATCGTCATCAAAGTATTATAAGTGTTGTGACCTAGGTATATGAAAATGCACGTCATGGACATTGCATCTATCATATAAAGGGAAACTTGAGAGCCAAAACTAGAAAAAGTGACACCTATTCACTTTTTATGGGAGCAGTTGAAGCATATACCATTGAAGAATTCAATAGCTTTATGAATCAGATTCGAAGTACAGATGAAGATGGTTGGAGATATCTTAATGATATAGACTTTGAGACATGGGCCAGATCACACTTTTTGGGGCAGTGTTACAACATGATGACCTCAACAATGCGGAATCATTAAACTCTTTATTAAAAAAAGAATGGCAGGGTCCAATTCTTGCATTGATTGAGCGTATTGGAAAAAAAATGCAAGAATGGTTTCATGAGAGAGGCAACGAAGCCCAACAATGGAAAAGAAGTTGTGCAAGTCTCTTGATAAAGTAATTAGTTAATAATTTGGACTTTTTTATGAACATCATTAAACATATTATTACGTCAAACACTTAACAACTAGGTTGTTCAACAATCAATTATTTAACAAGTTATTAGTGTATAGCTAAAAATAAGTAATTAGGTAAAGATTTGGACTCTTTTATGAATGTTGTTAAACATATTACTACCTCAGGCACTCGAATAGCTAGGTTGTTTAATAATCAGTATTTAACTTTATATGAACAATCTTAATAAACAAATAACTTGATAATTGAACAACTCTATTATTCAATAATTCAGTTTAAAATAACTCAGATGCTTGAACTACATAACAACTGAATTTTAAAAATTCATTTATATGTTGCTAAAAACTAAGGTTCAACAACATAAATTCTTAACCACTTCAATATTAAATATTGTTGGTTCCGAAATGAGTATAATCAGTGTATGGGGGGGAATACACTGATATCAGATTTTTTCAAAACTCAGAAAAATGCTCTGACACACTCAGTCAGGAAGATCCTGATGTTACTCAGCAAAACTGATAGTCTACAGGGGCAGCAGGGACAGGTCAGTAATGGAGTCAGATAGGCTGAGTGTGAGTAATGTGCTCAGAAGCTCAGTAGAGATAACAAACCTACTGACCGCTCGGAAGCAAGTCAGTTGGACTACTATCTCAGTAAGCTAGAGTACGTGCGGAATGTGAACCCTTAGTTTCTACTCGTTTTAGTTTCTGAAAACGTTTTTCTGACTTTGCTTAGTAAATTGGTGGTTAAGGCTGGTGCACAGTTTAGATTCAGGATAATTGATTCAAGCCTGATGAAAACTATGCAAGAATGCTCAGTTTAATATGATGACAGTTACGATCCTGAGCAAGAATGTAAATCAGCACACAAGGGTCTTTTTAACGTGGTTCGGAGATAACCAACTCCTACGTCCACGGCCTGATTTAACATGAAGCTATCCTCAAAACCCTGAGGATAGGTACTTGGGTTTTACGTGCCAAGGGACACAAATAGCCAACTTCCTCTCTAAGGAACTGAGCCCTGGGCATTTTACAAGTCCCAGTCCTTCTAACCAACCAATCTCACACCCTGAGTGGTTTGGTATTCTTAGTTTCCAACTAAGGACAACCCTAGCAATACAAATTGATGCTAAAGATTAGAGCTATCAAAACTAAGCAAATACAGAGTGAATCCTACTACAACACTAGGGAAATTTAATTGTAGCGTGTTGTTCAAAGTATGTTTTGAGTGCTTGGATTCTTGAGAGCTTTCACTTGGAAATTTCCCGTTAGCCTTGAATGGGTGCAAGGCTCTCTCTATTTATATGAGAGATTTGAAATAGATCCGTTGGAGGAGATCCACCCAAATCTTCCTATTTTAGGGTGGTTGCAGGCTAGAAGTACTTGTTGACCTTTTTCCCATGCTTAATCTGGAAAATATTGTCCCGCCACCTGCAACTCTGAGACGCATTAAATGCCGCATTAATTACTGCGCAGACTCCGTACATGCGTGTCGAAGGATCATTGGCTCTCCATTCAACGACTAGTTGATCGTCTGACACTTGTCCTTTCCTCGTACATTCAAAGCTCTGAGTTTCTTATCATTTACTCAGCATAAGTGTTTGTCTTCAATGGAGTCCACTGACATTCTCTTTGTCTCTCAGGTGTTGACATAAATGTCAACTATCCCATAGCATAAATAACCTTTTTGCTTTGGACTTACATGGATCAGGTAAACTGAACCAAGGCCTAAGTCAGGTCTTATAAGCATTCAACTCAGCCTGATAGGTTATTCAACCCAGTATGTGTAATCTTTTTACTTTGGACTTACATAAATCAGATAAACTGACTCAAGGCCTAAGTCAGGTCTTATGAGCACTCAGCTCAGCCTGATAGGGTTACACTTACTCTTCACTGACTAAGTTCTGTCCTGAGCATGCTTAGTGTACTCAGTAGAAACATCAGTCAATGGTACTCCAGATTGTCTTCAGGATGGATCTTCAAGCTTCCGTCTTCCGCTTCAGTTCAGGCAATCTTCAGCAAGACTGACTCTGACTTTCTTCAGGGTGAGATGCACTTTCTTCAGGGTGAGATGCACTTCAGCAAGTCAATTGGGTTGACTCCAATATTCTTCCGTCTTCAATACGTTCCCCCTGAACTGAATCCCTAACCTGACTATCCTGAATCTAGACAATCCTGGCAAACTGTACTTAGGTAAATCATCAGGGGTTTTGGGATCTAACCAAAACACTCAGATTGTCCCAACAATTCCCCCCTTTTTGATGATGCCAAAACCCTTAAGCAAATTCCTAACCATCTATACAATCAACTGATTTAGTAAGTGAAAATAACTCAGTACCTCCTGAAAAACTAGGCACTTAGTCTATAAGATGGAAACAGGAATGGGTTAGCACAATTTTTGAAAGGAATACAGAAAAGTAAATTCAGGAGTCAACAAGAAGTTGTACTCAGGAAAATAAAATAACTTCATTAATTCATTGGAAATTACAAGTATCCTGAAGCTATTACAAATTTCCTGACAACTAACTCCTGACACTACTCTTCATCCTTATTCCAATCAGCAAGAGGAATTTCATACATCTCCAAGACTCAGTGTAGGATCAGCTTCATCCTGTTCCGATCGCCAACTGCACCGGCAACACGTCCTACTCTGATGACTTCTTCTGATATTGCCTTTCGGTCCAGTTGCTTGGAGTCCCTGAAGAGTGGAGGAGGATACTTCTTTGTCAGCATGTCTGATTATTTCAGTCCAGAGATCAGGATGCTCCTGCGCCATCCAGTGGTGGAGAATGACATCTTTTTCTTCGTTCAGAACGTCCCACAACCCCACCATATAGAATAGATACGCCCATCTATTCCGAATCAGAATCCAAACCTCCTACATCTCCACAGGAATGAAATCCTCAACCACCTGAAGTGGAGGAGGGCCCTGACATGGATTGACCACAATCTTCCTCTGAGTCTTCTTCCGAGATCCAGAAGGCACTTTCCTTTGCTTTTGAATCTGCGAAGTCAGATACTCTTGGTTTTCTTTCAAGCGCTAGATCTGACTGAGTAGCGATATCTCCTTCATCTTCGCCTGCTTCTCCAACTCTGTCATCTCCACTTTCTTCTGAGTGGTCATTCCGGGGTGCAAACCCTCTTCCAGTTCAGTGTACAGGGATTGAAGGGCGGGATCCTCAGAGGATTTCAACCTCTTTGGATCTGAACCTTCAGCAGACTCAGCAGCAGAAACAGACCTGGTTCTCTTCTTGTCCCGAGCTCTCAGTTCAGGGGGGAAGATCTTTTTCTTGCCTTTTCCAACCATTTGCTTCTTTCCTTCCCCCTTTTTGGCATCATCCTGGTTGATCTTGGTAACAACCTCCTCAACTGAACCTGCCAATATGGCGAACTGATCACCCAACTCCTGCTGCTTGCCCTGAATTTGTCCGATCTGAGTTGCCATCCCTCTCAGACTGGAACTAAGCCCTTTGATGGCTGCATTGTGCTCCTGTTTCAGCATGTCTTCCACATCTCCCATCCTGGAGTCCAAGGCCTGCCTAATTTCCTCCTTCTCCTGCTCGGACATCTCACTTAGCAGTTCAGCCTTCAATTCACCTTTGAGCTGAGCCACCTTCGCATCAACCAACTGATCAACCCTCTCACTCAGCTGCTGATCGAGGAATTTATTCAGCTTTTCATCCTGCTCAGCTCGCAGATTAGAAGTCATCACTCTGCAGTCTCTAACCACTGAATCTTTCGCATGTCGAACCACTGTTTCAATCTGAACTGAATGAGTTGTCTCAATCATTGCAAGGACATTCTCAGAAACAGCTAGGCCTTTGACCATCTCGTCCTGATCCTTTTGCACCTTCTTCACACGGTTATTAATCAGTCCAGCAGTCAGATTGAACCGATTAATTCTCGTACTGTGGATGTTGAGCTGACGTTTGATAGCACTCAATGTCCGTCCCCAAGCCCATTTCTTCTGAATTCTCCCACTAGGAACTCGGACGAGACTACTCAGACCCTCTCTAGAAGCCTCAGCAGCCCCGGGTCTAAGGGGTGCATCATCGGCCGGTGCAATGATCACATAAGTCGCACCTTGCTGATCGGTCTCAGCAATCTCTACCACTTCCTTCTCCTTCTCCACCATCTGAACATCACATTCAGGCTGAACAACCTCCTGAACAACCACCTAATTTTCACCCTGAGCCTCTCCATGCGGAACTATAGCCAGTTCCAATCCTTGACCTCTTTCAGGCTCGGCAGCCGGGGTCTCAGGGTAAATTCTCCTGACAGTCTTAACAAAATCAGTAATTTTTATCAGGTGAAGGAGAGAATTTACCTCAAAGTGAAAAAAAAGAGCTGCTTCATCATCAGCCAGCTTTTCCCATCCTTTCACTTCGCCCAGTTGACCAAGTTCAGGCCATGTGGCGCTTCTAAGCATGGCATAGGTGCGAAGCTGCACCACTGCCTCTTTCTGAGCCGCAGAGAGGTCAAGAAATCTCTTGTCCTCCACATCAGCCGCCCTTCCCCTTGCCATGACCTCGAAGTCTGGTAGCAAATTCTCATTAGGCATGGGGAATGGCCATGGTGTTTCAGCTTGAGCTTCTCCAGTCTCCTTCTCAACCACTTCCTCCATCCAACCTTCATCACCTTTGCTGCTTTTGCTATTGTCAGCAACAATAGGTTCCCCCTGACCCTCATCAGACTGGACCTCCACGCCCTGATATTCTGAGACAACATTGAGGATCTGATCGTCAACCAAGTCTTGCTCAAAGACAAATGGCATTGGATCTGAGGGTGCAACCTCCGGAATAGCAGCAATGGGAGCAACTTCTAGGATAGTCTGAGCAGGTTCCCCCTCCGGAGTTGCTTGCTGAGCCTCCATCTCCGGTTGAGTCTCTTCTTCAGCAACCTTCTCTTCCACAAGCTTCTTCTCTCGCTCTCCTGAGCCGGGATATATGAACTTCAGTGTTTGTTGCTTGGGTTCAAAAGGCTTGGATTTTTCCTCCACTGGTTTCTGAGGCCGTGACCCTGAAAACTTGCTTGCCTAAGCCTTGAATCCTCCAGTCATACTCGCCTGAGCCTTTTTCAGGGTCCTCGTTTTCTTCTTCTTCTTCTTCGTACCAGCATCACCGGAAAAGGTTCTGAAGAGATCAACCTTTGCTGGAATCTCGAGAGATTGAGCCTGATCAACATCTCCGAGAGACAAAGTCTCTAAGATCAGAGAGATCTTCGTGCCAAAATGTATCTTTGCCTCAAATGTCACCTGACCCTCTGGCGAGTACTTTATTTTACTAGTCTCAGCCTCTAGTAATTGCAGAAAATATTCATCCCAGTTGAATAAGTGCAAAGAGGCATCCTTGATTGCCATCATGATATACAACTTTGGCCTGGAGATCTGCTCCAATCCGCCAGCAATCCTCATCACTCCCTGACTAGTCATGTCAAAGAAGTGACGATTGGGTGCCCTCAGCACAGATTTATTCAATCCTGCCTTTAGAGGGACATCCTCATCACAGAGAGACTGAAGATAGTCCTTCTCATCACCAACCCCATAATCCACTGGGTTGCGCCCAGAATGCGGAAGATTGAACAGCTCTTTGATCTTCTGCCTAATGTTGATGGTGACCCAACTCCTCTTGAGTTCATCTTTACCATTCTTCTGCTTCACACATGAAGACAATGAGATGTAGGTTTCCCATTCATTAGACTCCTTGTTCTGCTCCATCTACAAATAAAAGGCAGCAACAAGACGAGGATGAAGTCTCTGTGGCTTCGCAGTGATGAATCGAAGCAACCCAACATTCACGAATAATTCCTTCGTGGGCAAAATGTCTGGGTGTTTAGAAGAGAAATCAACAATAGGTTCCCATCAGATTTCGTTCCTTTAATGGAAAAGATTTTCAAAGAACGAATCAACTGATGGTGAAGCCATGATGAAGATATGAAGATATGAAGGATACTAGATTGCAGAGAGAAATATAGCAAGGAAAAGATTTGAGTGCGTAAAAGTCGCAATGACAAAAACTTCCCCTATTTATACTAAACTCAAGTTTTAATCGGATAGCTCAGAAATCATGACTTATGAGATTCAACGGTTAAGATTAAAACAACTAAATTGCATGGATGCGGATTGAGCCTTTTCAGTTTTCAAAGTTAATTATTCAAAAACTTTATCGGAAACCGTTCCCACCTACTATGCATTAAATGCGCGTCAGAGCATGTCCGTATTTAATTAAATAATTTACATTAAATAAAAATTGAATATTAAATGAACTGTTGAGATTGGGTGACAAAAAGATTTGATTTGACAATACGACAAACAATATCAAAGATGATGCAAGCAAGATATGATGACTAAAATAATTCAGGAAACATACCAGTCAGTCAGATTTTGTTATCTGACTGATACCACTTTTGACCTATCAGGCTGACAAGCCCTGAATTCAGTGTCCTAAATCTTAGTCAGTCTATACTGATCATCCTTCATACTGACTGTTCCCCCTTCAACCATTCACTCTCTTTACAACTCCTTCATCCTGATCCTCAGTTAGTCATTCACCCTGACCTTATGCATTATGAACTGAGATTCAGATTGAATCTCCTAAGCCTGGGTCAAGGAGTCCTAAATCTACTGACAACTCAACAAACCTGGTTTCAGGCAAAGCCTTAGTCAGGATGTCAGCTCTCTGCCTATCAGTAGGGATCCTCTCCATCCTGATATCCTTCTTCTCAACATGATCTCTTATAAAGTGATGCCTGATGTCTACATGCTTACACCTTTTGTGTAAGATTGAGTTTTAGGATATGGCAATGGCACTATTATTGTCACAATAAATTAGGACATTAGTGGCCTCTATTTGGTAGTCTCTCAGTTGTTGCTTCAACCAAAGGATTTGGGAACAACAACTGCCTGCCGCCATATACTCAGCCTCAGTAGTAGACGTTGCAACACTTGTTTGCTTCTTAGAAAACCAAGAGATCAGTTTGCTCCCTAGAAACTGACATGTGCCTGTAGTTGATTTCCTATCAAGCCTACAGCCTCCATAATCTGCATCTGAATAACCAGTCAGTTCTAGGTTGTCATCAGAGGGATACCAAAGTCTTAAATTGACTGTACCCTTCATGTATTTTAGTATCTTTTTGGCACTCTCTAGATGACTCTTCTTCGGATCAGAATGATACCTTGCACAAACTCCGACTGCATAGGTGATGTCAGGACGACTTGCAGTCAGGTACAATAAGGATCCAATCAGTGCCCTATACTCAGTCTGATTCACTGAGGTCCCCTCCTTGTCTGGATCCAGCTTCTCATTTGTGTTCATGGGAATACGTGAGACTTTGCTGGACTGAACTCTAAACTTCTGAATCAAGTCCCTCGCATACTTGGACTGATTTATGAAGATTCCGGAGTCAGTTTACCTGACCTGAAGACCTAGAAAGAAGTTCACCTCTCCCATCATTGACATCTCAAACTTCCCCATCATCAGCTTGGAGAATTTCTCACAAAGCTTCAGGTTAGGTGATCCAAATATTATGTCATCCACATAAATCTGAACCAAGAGAATGTCTTCCCCTTCGGATATCCTGAAGAGGGTCCTGTCCACTGTTCCCTTCACGAACCCGTGGTCTATCAGGAATTGGGAAAGTGTATCATACCAAGCTCTCGGAGCTTGCTTCAGGCCATAAAGAGCTTTCTTCAGGTAATAAACCTTATCACCAACTTCGAACCCTGAAGGTTGCTCAACATAAACCTCCTCGTTCAGTACACCATTCAGAAAAGCACTCTTCACGCCCATTTGATACACCTTGAACTTCTTAAATGTTGCATATGCCAAGAACAACCTGATTGCTTCCAACCTTTCAACTGGGGCAAAGGTCTCATCATAGTCGATCCCTTCGGCCTGAGAGTAACCCTTGGCCACCACTCTGACCTTGTTCCTGACAACAACATTCTTCTCATCCCTCTTGTTCTTGAAGACCCACTTGGTGCCAATAACATGTTGACACCTAGGTCTCTCAACTAACTCCCAAACCTGATTCCGCTCAAACTGATTAAGCTCATCCTGCATGGCTAGGATCCAGTTGGGGTCAGCAAGAGCTTCTTCTATGTTCTTAGGTTCCTGATCACTCAGGAAGGAGCAAAACATAGTACTCACACCATGGAACAACCTTGTCCTGACCCCCTCATTGATATCACCAATGATATCAGCCAATGAGTGATCATCTAGCCACCGCCTCCTGCTGATGGCTGCACTAGGAGCTTCTGACGTTCCCTCACCTGATCCTGAAATGTTAGTCTCAACAATAACAGGCAAAGAAGCAGAACGAGCAAGAACAGAGGACACTGAGTTATTCCCTAAGGGTTGGCCAATATCAGGGACATTGGTTCCCCCTACAGAGTTGGACTCAGTAACTGTCTCAGGTGCAGAAGCATCATCACCGACAGTACGTACCTCAGGTTGAGTCTGTACCTCCGTCTGAGACTCAATATTCTCCGAGGCTGGGGCTTGCTAAGGGTTGGCCTGAGGTCCATCCTGATCGTCATCATCATCCCATCCTTTGGGAGCATTCACAAATTTGACCTTGAACTCAGGATTCTGCTTCAGGCTCAGTCTTGTCACCCTCTTGGTAACCCCCTCAGTGTCAGGACTCGGAATCTATTTTCTATGCACTGATGCAGTCTCATCAAACACAACATGAGATGTTTCCTCCACACAAAGGGTCCGACAGTTATATACCCTGAAGGCTTTGCTGACTGAGGAGTATCCTAAGAAAACTCCCTCATCAGACTTGCTATCAAAGGCTTTCAACTGGTCTTTCCCATTGTTCAGGATGAAACACTTACACCCAAATATATGGAAATAGGAGATACGAGGCTTCCTTTTATTCCAAGTTTCATAAGGTGTCTGAGCATGTTGTTTGTTCAGCATAGATCGGTTCTGAGTGTAGCAAGCAGTGTTGATTGCTTCATCCCAGTACTTCTTGGGCAGTCCTGACTCAGCCAACATGGTCCGGGCAGCTTCCTTTAGGGTTCAGTTCCTTCTCTGAGCTACCCCATTCTGCCGAGGGGTCCTGGCTACAGAACTCTCATAAGCAATACCAAGGTCAGTATAAAAATCAGTTATAATAGAGTCAATAAACTCTGTTCCCCAATCTGATCTGATCTGATCCTGACGATGCTCTAAACCTGTTCAGTACTCAATTTCTTGAGTAACTCAGGAAGCTTGACCTGAGTCTTCTTCTTGTTCAGCAAGAAAATAACCCATGTGTACCTGGAATAATCATTAACAACAACAAGGGTATATTTCCTACCATTCATGCTGACAGGAGTAATCGGACCAAAGAGATCTATGTGCATGAGCTGAAGCACTCTGTCAATTGAGAAGACATCTTTCTCCTTGAACGAAGCTTTGTTTTGCTTGCCTTCCTGACATGCTCCACACACGTGGTCTTTGCTAAAAACTTCATTAGGTAGACCTTCTACAAGAGAAAGTCGAGAGATTTTGTTAATAATCTTGAAGTTTAAGTGACTCAGGCATTTATGCCAAAGCCAACTGAGCTCAGATGAGCTCTTAGCGACCAAACAAGTTTCAGGAGAGCTGCTCTTGAAGTCAGCAAAATAAACGTTTCCTCTACTGACACCTGTTATTAGAACCTGTAGTGTATATTTGTCTTTCACAAGGCATATGTTAGATGTAAACTCTACACTATATCCACGGTCACCAAACTGACAGACCGAAAACAGGTTATGCCTAAGACCCTCAACATAGGATACATTAAGCACTCTCACAGAACTAACAACAAGGGTACCGAATCCTCTGGTGAAACCCTTAGAGTTATTACTAAAGGTTACCTGCGGGCCTTCCTGAGCTACATAGTCCTGAAGGAGTTCACGAAATCTGGTCATGTGCCTGGAACACCCTGAGTCCAAGTACCAGTCCTTCATCAGATCCTCCTTCCTCTTCTTGTAGCCCGTAGTGACCTGAAAAGAATCAGACCTCAGGAACCCATCTCGTATTGGGTCCTACAGTGTCAGCCATACCCTTCAGGATCCAGATTTGCTTAACAATTCTGATGGCATCAGAAGTGTAAACCTATCTCCCTAAAATATCAACATACACCGTTCTCTTATTCCTTTGTGCCTGGGAAGTTGAGGGTGTATGGGTGTCAGCTTGAGTCTCAGAAGCCCTGGATTTATTCCTGGGGGCGGGCCTCCTGTTCCTCTTTGGCCTGGGTGCATTGGGCTGAGGTTTTTCCTGAGAAGGAGCAGCTCGGGCCTGACCTCTAGGCACTTGTGGTCTGACCTGAGTGTTATCGGAGTTAGGTCTCCTTTACCTTTCAGGGGCCATTTGGTTTGTCCTTCTCCTCTGAGGATTAGGACGCTCCTGATGGGCCCTGTGCCCTGACTGAGGCCTCTAGACCTCAGTATTCCTCGGCTTTGCCTGGGGCCTCCTTTGGCCTGAAGTCCTTCCACCCTAAACATTCTGAGGCCTAGCCTAAGAAGTGCTCAGGGCAGGATTTCTTTCAGCCTGAGGATTCCTAGGCTGAGCCTTGGAGTTCCTTTGGTCCGTCTTCCTCGGGTCAGGATGAGGAGCCTTGGCCTTTCCCTTAGGTTTTGGCCTTGATTCCTCAGTCCTTTCCCTGACAGGTTCAACAGGCATTTTCTCCTTCCCTTTGCCTTTATCCTGACGAGCAACACTAGAGCTCTTGTCGTCAGTTTGGACAGGGACAAACTTTTTCTGAGAGTTGCTCCCTGAAGCACTTCTCTTCTTCTTGCCCTTTGGGTCTTTTGAGGTATCATAGCCTAACCCAGCTTTAGCACCATCGGTCAGCTGAGAGAAACTTGTTAACTCATCAACCACTTGGGAAGATGTGTGTAACTTCTTCAGCTTTTCCTCAAGATGCCCATTTTCCTTTTTCAGGGCCTCAATCTCAGTGGTGTACTGAAGCACTTGTTTCTGATGAGCATTCTCTTTTGAGATCAGTTCAAGATCCCAAGCAGTTTGCTCAGCACAAACGCGAGCTTGCCACTCAGTTTCGAACATCTCTCTTAGAGCAATTCGCTCTATCATCTGCTGTTCCTGAGCAAGGAACAAATCAGTATCATGAGTCTCAATCAGCGAGCTGATTACACCATTCAGTCTTTCAACTGCCATTGGAGTCTCATCATGCCTATTTCGGGCATTAAGCAACTCTTCCTAGAGGTTTACTAATCTGAGGGCTTCCTCAGTATCTCTCACTCTGAGAGACTCAGTTAACCGATCATTCTCCCCACTTAGTTGTGCATTCACATCCACTGTGTGAGTATGAGTCTCTTGCAGCCTCGAGAAGTCAACCATCAATTGCTCTAGAGTGAGCTGAAGGTCGAGATCCATTGCTGAATCTGAGCTAAGCTCAGGTGCGTGATCAGGAGAAGAGGTAGAAGAACATACCTCATCATCTGCCATCAGGCATAGATCATCATACTCCTCATCGGAGAAGAGTTCAGGGGATTGGCGTCCTGTGCCATCTGAATTTGAGGAATCCTCAGCCATTAAAGCTCTCCGATCTGATGCCCTGAGCTCTCTCTTTGCTCTCCGATCTTCTCTCTCACGAGCACTGAGCTCCGGATAATCATACTGATAGTGTCCAGTCGTCTTGCAGTGGTAACACTGTTCTACATCAGAAATACCCGGTTTGTCAGTGTACGTTTTATCAGATGACTCCCTCCGGCTCCCTGATGATCTTTCAGGCTTGGAGCTGAATCTTCTGGGATCAGCATCGTCTCTCCTCTTAGAGCTCTTCTCATCTCTGGGCGGCTCAGGCTCGTCTCTTTCTCTCCTGGATTCAGAACCCCTTCTCTCTTCCCTCCGAGGGCTCGATCTGTTGGGGCTGGAGTACCTGTGATCACGGGTGTCAGTATAAAATTTCTTATACCTTTCGAATTGAGAGTTTAGTTTCTTGAATCTCCGTGCCATCATGCTATACTCCAGGGCTAGCTCATCCTTGCTCATATCTCTGAGTGATTTTAAGCCAGATCTAGCCTCAGGCTCAGGACTAGCTTTAAGAGCCACGCTCTTTTCCTTCTCAGGTGTCTTCTTCTCACTGACCTCCTCACTGATAGCACCTTTCGTCTTCCTCTTATCGAGGTCGAATTCCAGAGCCTTTAACTCTGAGAGTAGGTGAGAGTAAGGAATGTTAGTAAGATCCTGAGTGTTTTTCAACAAGATCACTCCTGTGTCCCATCTTTCAGGGAGACCGTTCAGGATTTTAGATGACACCTCCCTCTTGGGAAACTCCTTCCCAAGGGTTGCTAGCTCGTTCATCATCTTAATGAATCGAGCTTCCATCTGATCGATGGTCTCTCCATCTAACATCCTAAAGGCCTCAAACTTCCTGACGGCTATATTCCGCTTGTTCTCCTTGATCTTCTCTGAGCCCTCACTCATCTCCCTCAGAGCATCCCAGATCTCCTTCGCAGTCTTCAGATGCATGAACCTGACTGAATTCTCGTAAGAAACGGTGTAGAGTATAATGTTCTTCGGAACATTATCCAGTCCGATTTGCTTAATCTGATTAAATGTAAGCGCGGACCTCTCCACTTTCTCATCTCCGACAGCTGGAATAGGAACATTACCAGCTACGGGCCAGGTGGTCTGAAGATTCCACATGAACTTGATAGGACCATGCTCAATCACCTTCGGCATCTGATCATGGATGGAGTAGAGATGTGCAAGGACCCTAAATTTCTAATAGTCATAATTATCAATAGAGAACTCAGGAAGGTTGCCCTCAAGGTGCTTAGAACCAGATGCTATGGTATGCAGTTTTCAGAAACAAGATCTGTTCAGTTGACCACCAAAAGTTTCTCCTCAGAAACTGTTGGTAAACAAAGTCAGTGGTCTTTTGAACCACTGCTCTGATACCATATGTAGGTCCCGAAATGAGTATAATCAGTGTATGGGGGGGGGGGAATACACTGATATCAGATTTTTCTGAAACTCAGAAAAATGCTCTGACACACTCAGTCAGGAAGATCCTGATGTTACTCAGAAAAACTTATAGTCCACAGGGGCAGCATGGACAGGTCAGTAATGGAGTCAGATAGTCTGAGTGTGAGTAATGTGCTCAGACGCTTAGTAGAGATAAAAAACCTATTGACCGCTCGGAAGCAAGTCAGTTGGACTACTATCTCAGTAAGCTAGAGTACGTGCGGAATGTGAGCCTATTGGGAAATGAATTAGAAAATGTTTTAATTAAATCCTAAAGACTCCCCTGATATCTTGTTGTATAAATAAAACTTAGAAAAATCGCCCAAAGTGTTAAGAGGTTATAACAAAATTCTTAGCATAAAAGTTTATTCTTTACAGGCTACTTATACTTGTAACTGACCTGATGTATCTTAGACTAGCCTGATGAAGAATTAGTAGATACACCAACTAACTGAAGAATGCACCTCAGAAGACTAAGCCCAAGCAGCCTAAAGGACTCACCTGAAGACAAGTAACCTGATGTATTAAATGCTCTCAGCATTTAATAAAGAGGCAGCCAACACATAAATGAAGTGTTTGATGCAACAAAGAGAATGTTCCAAGTCACCTGATGAAAAGACAGAGGACTTCAATATAACCGTTAGACTGAGCTGAGGAACAATTAAGACAGGGCAATGAGAAGCTGCCACCTATGTACGGATCTGACATCAAGACTGTCCTCTCAGTACCAAGTTCAGAAGCAACAAACAATCTAGGATGGCACGGTTTTCAAAGGCGGCTGCATTAACTCTAAGCAGGCATTTAATGAGCTATCAACCATTAATGCTTGAGTGTTGACCATCCAAAATCTAAAGAAGATCTATGGAACGTTGGAAAGCTATATTTTCACAGAATTGACCAGCCAAAATTTGAGGAAAATATTGAAGAACATTGGTACACCAAAATAGCTTAAATTTGAAACTATCTCTCCAACGGATAGTATTTCAAATTTAAGTCTATAAATACAAGGACTTAAGAAGAAACCAAGTACGGGAAATTAACAAGCTCAACTGAAAATCTGAAAAGCTCATACTCTCAAGCACTCGAAATCACTCTAGTTTCCCAAGTGGCTACACTGCTTAGAATTCATCCTTGTATTTAGGCTTACACTGTAATATCTTAGAAGCCTCTTGAGATAACCCAATCTAGATAGTGCTCATCATTGTAAGGGTTATCTCAACCTTAGTTGGAAAAACTCAAGCCCTTAAACCAAGTTAGGTTCAAGGTTAAGAGTGGTAAGAAAGTAAGCTGAGGAGTGTCTCAGTCTGAAATCTAAGAGGACTAGGACTCAGTGAAAAATCCTAGAGATCAAGAAGAGTTACTCTTGATCAGTGCACCTTGGCACTCTAAAACAAGGAATTCCTGTGGTTAAGGAATTCTCCTGTTAAATCAGGAAAAGTGGATGTAGGAGAGTTTAACTCCGAACCACTATAAATCCCTGTGTCTCTTGTGCTCTTGTGTGAGTTAATTACTTCAAGTGGTTTTAAAATAATCCGCTGCACAACTCAAACTTCAAAACCTCAAGCTACTTGTCAGGTGACCTTCGAGTCCACTGATATTTATAAGTGTCCTGTGATCCTAAAAGAAGTACACTGTAAAACTGAATTTTTGAAAAGCTGTACTGACAGGTGTATTCCCCCCCATACACCTGTCTTTGTCTATTTGTGACCAACAAGTGGTATCAGAGCAGGGGTTCATAGAACCACTGCCTTGATATTTCAATTGAGTGGTCACTTGAACTGATCTGACTGATATTTCTTAAAGATTTTTTTTTCAACTAATTATGTCTACACAAGCAGAAGGATCAATCAGCACAGGGAATACAGCCACAGGAGCAGCCCACACCAATATTATTGGAAGCTCAGACTCCAACATGGGAACCATTCCTCTCAATCATCTTGCACATCACAAGGTTCCTCAATTCTCAGTAGAAGGATATGATTTCTGGAAAATAAGGATGAGGGCGCACCTAGCCTGTGTGCATGATGAAATGCTAAGGGTGATCACAAAAGGCCCCTTTGTCTTTATGACTGCTAATCCCAGGATTACACAAGCTCAAATTAATGATCCTAGAGAAGAGTGGCCTAAAGATGAATACAATTTCACTGCTGATGAGAGGAAGAGACACAACCTCAACTATGTTGCTATGAACATCTTGTACACAACCATCCCTGACTCTGTCATGGGAAGAGTTGTCCATTGTGCAACAGCAAAAAAATAAGGGACACTCTAGCTCTCCTGTGTGAGGGGACTGACAAAATAAAAGAAAATAAATTGTCAGTAGCTGTTCAAAAGTATGAGCAATTTTCAATGGAATCAAATGAGACAATTGATCAGCTTGATGGAAGATTCACTGATATTATGAATGAGATAAACTCCCTTGGTAAAGTTTACACCAAGAGGGAGGTTGCTCTCAAAATCCTCAGGGGACTCTCACCTAGGTGGGATGTCTATTTAGTGATGATGTAGAACACCAAAGATCTGTCTAACATGTCTATGCAGCAGGTATTCTCAGAACTCAAGGCCTATGAGTTTGATCTCAATAGGAAAAGAGCTACAGAAGAACCTTCCTCATCAGAGAAAGGAGTAGCCTTCAAAGCAAACAGCTCTGAAGATAAACCAGCCAAGATCAAGAAGGCCAACAAACCTTGCAAATCCCAAAGCAAAGATAAGCTGAAAGAAGAAATGAATCTTCTAGCAAGAAGATTTGAAAAGCTGAACTCACGGTTTTGCAAATATAAAAGATATTATCAGGACAGCAAAGAGAAGAAGTCCAGGTTTACTCCAAGGAATGAAAAAGAGCCTGAGAAAGAATACAAAAGAAACAACAAGAGTGAGGAATCCACCTCAAAATCAGAAACCAGAAGTTAAGACAAAGATAAAGGTGAAGAGGATGAGAAAAGGTGCTTCCAATGCAATAAGACAGGCCACTTCCAGTATGACTGCCCTCAGCTGAGCTCCAAGGAAAGGAAAGAGAGGCAAGCCAAAAGGGACATGAGACTGGAAAGAAGAGCAATGGTGGCAGTAGATGAGGATGCTGGAAGCTCGTCTGAAGAAATGTTCACTGATAGTAGTGATGATGATCTATGCCTCATGGCTAATGATGAACCTGAGGTACAATCCCATCCTTGTCAATTAGTTGCACACTCACCTGAGCCTAGTTCAGAGTCAGCAGGAGACCTCAACCTTCAGTTCTCTCTAGAACAATTGATGGTTGTCTTTTCCAGGCTGCAAGAGGCATACCTCACTCTTGAGGAAGAAAACAGGATACTAGCAAATGAAAATAACAAGCTAGCTGAATCTGAAATAGAGCCAGACCTTGCCTCAGCATCCCAAACCATTGCCCTGACCAATGAAGTGGAAACACTCAAGAGCCAGGTCAGTGCTAAGGATGAGCTGATCAGGGGACTGACCAGTGATCAGATCAGGCTAGTTGGTGAAAACAATGAGCTAGCCATCAAAATAAAAAACCTCATCAGCAATGTAAACTTACTGAAGGAATCTAAGGATCATCTGCTGAGAAAGCTGGAATCTCTCAACAAACCTTCTCTAGCTATAGAGAAGATTCTGAGCTTACAAAACAGCTCAGACAGCATACATGGGATAGGATTCTTCCCATGCACATCCTCAGAAGGTCAACTCAGTACTGCACCCACAAGCAGTAATGAAAGAGTGTTTGTAAAGTCCTCTGAGAATCCCAGAAGGACTCTTGATAAGGGCAAAAGGCCTGCTGAACCTGCAAATGAGGTGATAATGCCTAGTAGGTCCAGTGAAAGGACTAGAACAACTTATACACCCTCCAAAACTAACTCCATGCTAAATGGACTCCATAAAAGAAAACTTTCCAATAAGAAATGGAGTAATGTTCAGTACACTTATCCTCAGCCTAGATCCTCTTCTAGGAGACAATCTAGGCTAAGGACAGACTGACCTGAATCTTCTGTTAGGAGAGTTGACAGAAGAGTTCACTATAGGGAATTACCTTCATATATGCCTTATAAGAAAAGCCATATCCCTCCTTATCAACAACACCTAAGACCAACTGCATCAAAGCCCTATAGGAACATGAGACTTTACAAGCCTCCTGTGCCACAAAGGCCTGACAATTATAGACAGTCAACTCCCAGGGCAGTTAGGGAGTCCACTGTTTATGTAGATGTTTATGGGAGAAAAATCAGCCAGTCCAAAACAATCAGGACTGTTAGGAAGATTTTGATCCCTAAAGGTACAACTAACCAAATAGGACCCAACACAAGATGTGTACCTAAGAACTGATCTTTATGCAGGTTGAGGACTCTCAGGATGACTGGTACTTGGATAGTGGTTGCTCAAGGCACATGATAGGCAACCAAAGTCTCCTGACTAACTACAAGGAAAGGAAGGGTCCCCAAGTCACATTTGGTGATAACTCAAAAGGAATCACAGAAGGGTATGGTACCCTGATAATAGGGACAGTCCAGGTAACAAATGTATCATATGTCAGTGGACTGAAACATAACATGCTTTCAATAAGCCAATTCTGTAATAAAGGATATAATGTTGAGTTTTGAAGTAACCTATGCTGTGTAAGAAATGCATCAAATACTCAGGTACTACTGACAGGGTCTAGGAAAGGAAATGTCTATCTTACAGATTGGAGATCATGCCCAACAAAGACCTGTCTCATTGCCAAAAGCTCAAGTGACCTGACTTGGCTATAGCACAGAAGACTAAATCATATGAATTTCAAGACCCTCAACAAGATCTCAAGCCTGAACCTGGTAGAGGGAATACCAAATGAGGTGTTCAACAAAGATCACATATGCAAAGCCTGTCAAGAAGGGAAGCAAATAAAAGCCTCATTCAAAAGCAAGACAACTCCCTCCACTGATAGGATACTTCAACTTCTACACATGAACCTTTTTGGACCTGTTACATCTGCCAGCATCAATGGAAGCAAATACACACTGGTAGTGGTAGATGATTTCTCAAGATTCACTTGGGTAATATTCTTGTCCAGCAAGAAGGATACCCAATTCAGGCTACCTGTGCTTCTCAAAAGAATCTCAAATGAAAATGACCTATCCATCATCAAAATAAGGTCTAATAAAGGAACTGAGTTTATTAACTCTATTATCACTGACTTTTGCAATAAGTCAGGAATATCCCATGAGACATCAGCAGCTAGAACTCCTCAAGAAAATGGGATAGCTGAAAGAAGAAACAGGACACTAAAGGAGGCTGCCAGAACCATGCTTGCTGATGCACAAATACCCAAAAGGTTCAGGGCTGAAGCCATTCACATAGCCTGTTATACACAGAATAGATCCATGCTCACTAAAACATAAGGCAAAACCCCATATGAGCTATGGAATGGTAGGAAACCTCAGGTATCTTACCTTCATGTCTTTGGTTGTAAGTGTTTCATTCACAACAATGGGAAAAGACAACTGAAAACCTTTGATAGCAAAGCTGATGAAGGAATTTTCCTTGGATATTCTCAAATCAGTAGAGCTTTCAGAGTATATAACTTAAGAACCCTTGTTGTGGAAGAAACACCCCATGTTGTCTTTGATGAATCCACTCTTGAGTCCAGGAAAGATCAGGTCACTAAAGAAATCACTAACAAAATGACTAACCTGACACTGGACAAACTCACTTATAAGAAAGTGGATGCCTACATACCAACATGGGACAACCTTAGTCTGAAGGAGTCAGAGGACTGCTCTCAGAGGTCAAACCAGCCTGATGAAAATGAGCTGAATGACCCAATCCCAGCTCCTCAGGTAACTTCTGTCAATGAAGAAGCTGGCCAAGCTGAGACAAACACTGAGCATAACATTCATGGGGAAGCCAGACTAGACTATGCTGATAACTTATAAACAACCCTGAATAATGACTCAGGACTCCTTCCCTCTGTCCTTTCTCCTGAATTACTTAGAATTGCCCAATCTAGTGACTCAATCCCAAAAAGGGAAGTATCCACTGAGGAAAACACCTCTGAGAGAGGACAATCCAAAAGAAACTGGTTGATTGATCATCCAATCAGTCAGATTCTAGGATATCCTAACTTAGGAGTCAAGACTAGAAGTTTTCATGGAGAGAATGCTCTCTTTTGTTGTTTTCTTTCAGCACAGGAACCCAAGACTATTGAAGAAGCCTTAAAGGATCCAAACTGGATCATTGCCATGGAAGAAGAACTCAACCAGTTCACAAGGAATCAAGTGTGGGAACTTGTCAAAAGGCCAAAGCATGCTAACATCATTGGAACCAAGTGGGTCTTCAAGAACAAGAAGGATGAGAAAGATGTGATAGTCAGAAATAAAGTAAGATTGGTGGCCAAAGGATACTCCCAAGTTGAAGGGTTTGATTATGATGAAACCTTTGCACCAGTAGCCAGACTTGAAGCAATCAGGCTATTTCTCGCCTATGTTGCCCACAAGAAGTTCAAAGTTTACCAAATGGATGTCAAGAGTGCATTCCTCAATGGGGTTCTGAATGAAGAAGTGTATGTGGAACAACCCCCTGGCTTTGAGGAAGGCAACAAAGTATACAACTAAGGAAAGCCCTATATGGCCTGAAACAAGCCCCAAGAGCCTGGTATGACACACTGTCACAGTTCCTCTTAGAGCATGGTTTCACAAAGGGGAGTGTTGACAGAACACTCTTCTGAATCACACATGGAGAGGACATACTCTTGGTCCAAATCTATGTAGATGACATCATATTTGGATCCCAAAATGAAGACTTATGCACAAGGTTCTCACATCTCATGAAAGGAAAGTTTGAGATGTCTATGATGGGAGAGGTGAATTTCTTCCTTGGACTGCAAGTCAGGCAGTCCCCTGAAGGAATATTCATCACTCAGTCCAAATATACAAGGGAGCTGATTCAGAAGTTTGGTTGCAGCTAAAGCAAGATAGTCAGGGTACCAATAAATACAAACACCAAGCTTGAACCTGATGAAGAAGGAGAAACAGTAGATCAGACTACTTATAGAGGAATCATTGTATCTCTTCTATATCTCACAGCAAGCAGACCTGACATTACTTATGCTGTAGGGATCTGTGCCAGATATCAGGCTAATCCCAAGAAAAGTCACCTGGAAGCCACCAAGAAGATTCTGAGATATCTCAAGGGTACTGTAAATATGGGACTTTGGTACCCCTCTGATGATAATTTTGAATAAACAGGCTACTCTGATGCTGACTATGGAAGATGCAGAATTGATAGGAAATCAACCACAGGGACTTGCAAATTCCTTGGAAACAAGTTGATTTCCTGGTTTTCAAAGAAGTAGAGCTCAGTGGCAACAAGCACCACTGAAGCTGAATACATGGCTGCTGGAAGTTGCTGTGCTCAAATATTATGGATAAGGCAACAACTCACTGATTATAACATTCAGGCTAGTGAGGTACCCATCTTCTGTGATAACAACAGTGCTATTGCAATATCACAGAACCCAGTACTTCACACAAGATGTAAGCATGTGGATATAAGGCATCACTTCATCAGAGACCATGTGGAAAAGAAAGATGTATGCCTTGTAAAGATCCACACTGACAAGCAAAGGGCAGACATACTCACAAAACCTTTGGCTGAAGCAAGGTTTCATGAGTTATCAGTGGAGTTAGCTCTACTTGATCCTGATAATGGAAATTGATCAGGCCACCTGACCAAGAGTAGCCTCAGGCCACTGATAAAGGGGGAACAATCAAGAAACATCAGTGGACTAATCCAACATAGTCTACTGATGTGGTCTGGGCATCAGGAAACCAACTACCCTGATAACAACTGGACTGTACTGATTACTCCACTGAGATAACTTCTGACTGGTGGTTACTTTATTGAAAACTGTGCCTGCGGTGCATTTAATACGATAGCAAGTGTGCAGTAAAATCTCAGGAGATGATTTTGAGCAGTTATCTCTCATGAAAAGTCCCACTTTTAACCGCCATATCTTTCAATCTCAACCGTTGATATTAATCCAACCCACTTTCCATATCTGGTAATAATTACAAACTACTTGGGAAGTTAAATCACTTTATGTTCCAAATTATTACCTCAATCACAACCGTAGATCAAAATTCTCTCATTTAATCTCCACCCTTGATTGCCTATATAAATAACCCCAATACTTAGCAGTTTTCCACACGATCTCAATACTATCAACCCTTACAATCCCTTTCTTGCTCATACTTTCATCCCTACAAACACATCCCTAAACACTTCCCCACTCTTCAGAAATCATGTCTGAAGTTTATGTTGATTACAAGGAGTTATCTAACAACAGAAACTTTTGGTATGAACCCATTGCTTGCTTTAATAACCCCAAAGTTCTTTCTGACCTGAACCTATACCACATAAGAAGAGCCCTTGACCTTGTGAGAAATGCTGGGCTCTATAGATTTCTTTCAAGAGGACCAGAGAAATGCTATGATAGGCAGGTACTTGAGTTTTTTGTGGGAATGGATAAGAGTGTCACATCCATCAGATCCTTTGTCATGATGGAAAAGAGTGAGAAAAGGCTGGACAAGAAGGGGAGAGAAGTTCTTGTAGCAGTCTTGAAGAAGCACAAATACACCTTGAAACAGGAGGATTTGTATGACATCTTTGGGTTGCAAAACGAGGGTTTGGACCCAGCATCCTACAAGCAGGGAGAGGAGGAGAAGTTCTTGGACACAATAACCAAGAAAAAGGAACAGTATGTTACCACCTTCCACAAGAAGCTGCTAAAACCAGAATTTTAGGTTTTAGCAGAGATTGTTGGGAAATGCATCCTAGCAAACCAGGGAAGCATTGAGCAAGTTAGCAAAATCAAGCTCAGACTGATGGCAGCAATCATTGACACCACTGAAAGAGTAAAGTTCAACTGGCAACAGTTTTTCATCACTAATCTTAGGGAGGAGAAAAGCAAGATGAAGGCAGTAAAGAGAAGGTTACTGATTGAGCACAAGCTGTGCTATGCTTCAAGGGTGTCTCTTATCATTGAGGCACTCAATTTGAAGTATAACTTCCCTGACACAAGGTCTTGGAACAAGGCTAAGACCTTGTTCAACTCTGAGAAGCTATTGGAGAAAGTAAATGTGTTGGCACCTACTGGGGAGACAAGGAAAGAGCAAGCAAAAGTCTATGAAGAAACTGGGGAAGAAAGTCCACCACTGAACTTGAAGAAAAGGGCCTTAAAGCCCAGTGAAAAGATGAAGTATCACAAGGAGGAAGAGATGGAGAAGAAAAAGAGAAGACTGGTGAAAAAGGCCTTCATTGAGAGCAAGGCAATCAGTAGCAGTTCTGAGACTTCTCACACACACTCATCAGCTGAGAAGTCTACTGAGGAAGAGGAGGAAGGGATGAAGTCTCCCATCCATTTACTTGCCACAACTGCTCTCAAGGAGATCAAGGAAGTAGAAGAAGAGAAAGAAGAAACATAGGAGGAGTCTGATGATGATAAATCTGAGGAGACAGAGGAGGAAAGGGGAGGACAAGAAGTCTTAGAGGACTCTCAAAAGTCCTTTGAAGAAGCCAAAATAACATCCACTGAACCCCTAATTAAAACCCCCACTGAAGGCTCTCAAAAGCCTGAAAGCGAAGCCAAAGAACACCCCACTGATCCTCAGGCTAGTGAAGCCTTGCCTTCACTAGATGTAGCTGATGAGGAGGAGGTCCAGTACACTTATCTGGACTCTCTAAAGGAGGAGGCGTGATATGCATTGGAGAGGGTGAGGCTACTAGTGAAGCTCAAGGATGCTTACTTATATGAACTGTTGGAAGCTGTAAAGGGAAAGGGGGAGAGTTTCTGGAGAAAAGAAGAAAAGGAAATACTTGAGTTTGCTCAAGTTAGAAATGTCAGCACACTTTTACAGGAATGGGAATTTGGCAAGCTGGTTGCCAA
>JAPKLY010000032.1:1908348-1922023 GCA_026898435.1 Prunella vulgaris | reverse complement strand
TAATTGTTCTTTCTATTCACTAAGGATAATTCTCACTATCTTAGGAAATTTATCAAACACTTAGCATGCATTGGCCTAATAATAAGAAGATTTAGGAAAATAGCCCAATTCTCATATGAGACCAACTCCCTAATCGCCCATTTAATCAATTATGCATTCTAAGCATTCATACAAACCATCAATATAGAGAATTGATCATACAACATCTCATAGCATTCATAAGATAAACATTAACACCATACTACTCCATAGGAATCATACACTAACACATAAAGGGATTAGCCCATGGTTAATTGTGTGAACAAAAGAACAATTGAACTAGCTACAATCATCATCATACAAGAAATGTAAAGGAATGTAGAAGTATTACCTATTACAATGTAAATTGGAAAGATACAGATTACCTCTAAATGCTATATAACAATTCGGCAACGAAAATCGAAATTCAAACAGTAGAAATGTAGCTCTAGTTGAGAGGAACGTGCAGCAACAACAGATTGAAGATCCGAGCGGTAGATCAAAAGTTATCATAACAATCGTAAGAAGAAATCTAAGAAACCCAACTAGTAACTACCTTTCTCTCTCTCTAATCTAAGATTATGACTAAGATTATAACCTAGATGCCTTGAGAATATGATCCTTGATGTATTTATAATGCCCACAATGTTTAGTCCAAAATGCCCTTCATTAAATGCACAAAAAGACGAAATAACCCTCGAATGTGTGCAAATCCGAAGCTTTGCACGAATCCAAGCAGGTGGCCGCACGAATTGATTCATGCGAACCCCACCGAACGAACCAGGGATTTTCCCTTCGAACCGAAGCTTGTCGTCGCACGAGTCCGAGCTTGTAGCCGCACGAACCCAGCTCGGTCTCGTTCGATCGATCCTCGACTTCCTCTTTTTCTTCATATCTTGAGTTCTAGAGCTCCGATTGCCTCAATTCTTTTTCCGTTGTGACCTTCTCTTCGAACTCTTCGACATGGTATATCCTTTGCCTCCATTGGATCAACTCACAATTTCTGAGCTTTTACGAACTTGCTCGTCTTTCGTCGGTTTTGCTTGTTTTCACTACAAAACATAACTTTCTAGCCAAAAAGGGTTAAATACACAAAGTATAGCAATTTAGGGTCAAATATGAACATAATCACATCAAAACCATAGAGAAATGGATGCAAAAATATACAATTATGACCCTAATCACACCCCAAACTAGATTGTTGCTCGGCCTCGAGCAACGAAGCGATAAGATAGGGGAATAATTGTATCAATGAAGCATCAAGTACAAGATCAATGCCATAGAATCATCACTCAATATCTAGCACATCTAAGATACAATATCATCCACTTAACTATCAAAATCAAATCAATAAGCACAATATCAAGTCAATGAGTCATGATCCTCACAAGATAGGTGTTTAGCTCAACCGTCAAGTGTTTAGGCTCTCTCATACATCACACCACATACACATACTACCATAAGCTTGGCTCAAGTCTACATTCTCCACCACTTGAAATGACTTATCAATCACACATCAATGAGGACTTTCATAAGGTTGTAGTGTTGGCTCTTTGGTAGGGAAGGAACATATGGATAAAAGTGACTAAGTATGATTAGTAAAGCATAGAGGGAATCATCATGTAGATCATATCTTCATGTATATAGAAATCTCATTTTCATGCTCTTTCAGAATCACACTTCAAAGTATCAATCTTCCCTTTAAACAAGTTGTGATCATACTCACAACACTAAAGTCAAACTTGACCATATTTTCACAAAAAAGTCAACCTTTCTCATGCTTTGCTAGAACTTGCCTTTTTCAAAAAATTTCAATCCATGCATAAAATTCTTCATATCTTCCACTTTAGGCCACCATGTTCTTCATTATATCACCAATCTTCCTTCCTTCTTTTCACTCTACTAATCATAAGGACAAGAGAGCTCCAAAAAGGAAGGAAAATGGCTTAAAGTGTGGTTAGCCAAAGGAAAGGTCAATAGGCACAAAAATGGTGAGCACTGAATAGTAATATCAATGGTAGGCTCATAGGGCAAAGTGACTCAATATAGATCCAAGAAATGCCTCAAATCATATCATGTGAAATCAATGTCTAATGTAGCCTCAAATAAGACCAAAACCAAGTTCTAGAGTATAATGCACATGTGTGGAACTCACATCAAAGAATATCATCCGTTCAAGATTGAAAAGGGGCATAAATGGCTCAAAACTCACGGGTAATAGGTAATCAAGACTCATATCATATCAACAATGCTACTCTCATCGAAATCTCAAGAAATATAGAATAAAAAATATCAAAGATAAGAAAAGAATCAATTATAAATTCACTACATCTAATCATGACTTTCAACTCATCCACACAACCATAAGCATATCTCATGCATGACTACTCTAAACTAGCAACATAATGGCTAAAATCAACAAGAAAAACAAGACATCATCATAGGCACATGATCTAAAAACATCATAGAAGCACTAAAATCAATATAAGAATAGCATTGCGATGAGAATGACGAAATGAACACACCCCCCAAACTTTTTTGGACCAAGGGTCTAAAAAGTTTTGCAAAGAAGTGGAGACAAGATCAAGCAATGCACAATAAAGCTCAAAACTCAATAGCATCATCAACAATAAAATCCAAATCACAAATTATAATCCATCATCAAGCAAATACAAAGAGATAAAACTACCTATAAGTCTCACAATCATTAAACAATATCACTACCAAACAAGTTAAACTAAGAATTCGGAATAGAAGCAAGATAGGGATAAGAGGTTGTTACCCTTCCTCATGACGTTTTTACACATCACGGAGGAGGCTAACGTGGATGAGTAAAGTGCCCCTCTCCGATATGCCAAGACATCATAGCTCTTTGTACTTCGAGGATTTCTTCCATGTTGGTGCTCATGGTATTCACGTTCCTATTGATGGAGTCCACAGTAGTGTTGAGGGAACGATAATTGTCTGTCAAACTTATCAAATCGAAGCGAAGATAAGAATACTCATTCTTCAACTCATTCACATCGATCCTCAAAGATTGAACCTCGTACCCCCATTCATTGAATGTCAACCCTTCAAACACACAATTGCCTTCTTGCTCAAATTAATTTTCCTCTTGCATATGTTCTTGCTCTTCGACTTGTTCTTCTTCTTGTTCTTGTGAACTTGATGCACCCCTCGTTCTTTTATTTAACCTTTGATTGAATTGTTCCTTCACTTGAATGTGAACGGGTGAATCAAGCTTCAAGTTCTCGCTCTTTTTTACGGTGATTAGCTCATACTCGATTAGAGGAAAAAGGTCTTTGATATTTCGCCCAACAACAAAAATAACATTCACCTTCTTCTTGAACTTCTTAGTCCTTATCAAGTGATCCAAATCGATCATCACACCTGTTGCACCTTCCCTCTCGGGTAAAGGACTAGCCCTTTGAGCAATTAGTGCAATGATTCCCCTACAAGCACAATTAGTCCTTGCAAATTGTTGACTAAGATTCTTCAGAAGATAAGCCCCAAAATCTGCCTTTTTAGAAGTGAGCATCGAATGCAAGATATATAGATCATCACTTCTCATCCTATTAGTCTCAACTCTAGCAAACACAGTATTTACTATGATCTTGTGCACACAAAACAATATAGGATTGACAAGATGAAAGGACTTAGAAACTTGAGGATTATAGTTCTAACCATCAACATTTCATAGAAGAATACTATGCATGAGCAAGAGAAGAACAATAAACTCAAGTCCTACTCAACTTCATTCACTAAGTACAATAGATTGAACATAATGGGTCTTACCTACAAATCAAGGAAATCATGCAACTAATAGTCATGCCAATGTCATTTATCAATAAAACCTTCAATTAAGCAAAAATCGTAGGTGAATCAATATCATGAACTCATCCTAACATCAATATACCCTTAGCTATTAACAATTAGCACAACATTATCATGGAAATCCAATTTTTTTACACAAAATTTCCCAAAATTCATCACTATACCTAACCCCAAAATTTCAATCTTCAATTAAGTCCAAAATTCACAAAATTAGCATGTAATTGGGTTCCCATTAGATTACCCATCAACAGTGTAGCCTAAATGCATCATCAATTGCACAAAAACTAGCTAGAAAAAAATCCCCAATTTATGCTCAAGAACCCTAGAATTTGAATTTCTAATTCTAGACAATGCAACCATGGTGTTTCAATAAAATTGCAAGAAATAGAGATAGGAGAGTTAGAAAAACATACCTATGGAAGGAATTTTTGAAAAGAAATGTAGAGCTTGAGATATGAAAAATTTTCTCTACCTTCTTCTTCTCGGTTTTTAGAGAGAATGGAGTGTAAGAATGTAGTGAGAAGTGTGTGTTTGTGTGTGAAATGAGTGGAATATAAGTGTAAAGAATGAATGGGAAAACCTTGAGAAGTGTGGTCAAAGTTGGACCAAAATTGGTCAAATCCGAGAAACAAGACCGAACCGCACGAATCGATGCTGGTGGCCGAACAAACCGAATTCGTTCCATCCTCGGCTTGCACTCGTGTGAACCTTGGTGAACGAAGCAGCGAGCAGCCGCACAAACCTATACTTCTGGGTGCACGAACCTAAGCAGCTGGGTGCACGATCCTGAGCCTCCATACACCACTTTCGATTTTTCACCCTTTTAAACATTTTTCATGCAATTTTCTTCCATTTTCCTACACAACACAACTTAAAACTCCTCAGAAAACATTGATGATCAGTGAGCAACCACAAAGTAATCATGAAAATGAACAATTAATCACGAATCACACCACCCAAACTTTTTCGGATCAAGAATCCTAATAAAGTTTTGAAAGAGTGATTAATTAAGAAACTCAAGCTCAATAAACCATTCACACTTTATATCAACTCCTAAACCAAGAATTTAACAAATCCTTAACTAAAATATGCTCCTCAAATCTACTCTTGTACAAAATAGCACAAAATCCAAATAGAGCAATCAATTCACAGAATCAAATGACAAAATGGCATTCAAGCTTCTATCCCTAAAATCAACAAACAAAACTATCACAACAATCAAAATGAAATCAAGGATACGAAAAGGATATAAGGGTGGGTTGCCTCCCACCTAGCGCTTGGATTTAACATCCCCTAGCCGGACGCAATAAAGCTCAAGTGACATCAAAATCAATGAGGGTTGAGTGTCTTACATCACTCAATTTCCTCCTCCAAAAACATCCATTCTTCACTACTTTCTTAACCTCCTTGTCTTCGTTCATTTTTTTCTTCTTGTCAAAGAGAATATTCTCACTCACTTCATTCTCAATATCACAAGTTCTCATAACATTGCTTGCATTTCAACCTCAATTCTTGGCGAACTCATTAAGGAGTCATAAATGGAGAAAATGTTTCTCTAATTATTTATCCTCAAGGTAACCTCTCCTTTTTGAATATTGAAACTCCATAATGCAAACTTTTGCAAAGTTATCGAAGAAAATCCTTTTATCCTCGAAAAACAACCCATGATTGGAAGGTTTGTCCCCACATTCCGCTAAACACTCATCCTCCATTGTTGGATCATTCCAACCCTTCTTAGGTCTTGAACTTGAAGCTCTTCCTTTACTTCTTTTAGACATGGCCTATGAAAATGGTAGGCATTAGTAAGATCTTAAACAATGAGCTCATCTAACCATCAACATTTCATAGAAGAATACTATGCATGAGCAAGAGAAGAACAATAAACTCAAGTCCTACTCAACTTCATTCACTAAGTACAATATATTGAACATAAGGGGTCTTATCTACAAATCAAGGAAATCATGCAACTAATAGTCATGCCAATGTCATTTATCAATAAAACCTTCAATTAAGCAAAAATCGTAGGTGAATCAATATCATGAACTCATCCTAACATCAATATACCCTTAGCAATTAACAATTAGCACAACATTATTATGGAAATCCAAATTTTTTACACAAAATTTCCCAAAATTCATCACTATTCCTTATCCCAAAATTTCAATCTCCAATTAAGTCCAAAATTCACAGAATTAGCATGTAATTGGGTTCCCATTGGATTACCCATCAACATTGTAGCCTAAATGCATCATCAATTGCACAAAAACTAGCTAGAATAAAAAATCCCCAATTTATGTTCAAGAACCCTAGAATTTGAATTTCTAATTCTAGACAATGCAACCATGGAGTTTCAATAAAATTGCAAGAAATACTGAGAGGAGAATTTTCGAAAAGAAATGTAGAGCTTGAGATATGAAAAGTTTCCTCTACCTTCTTCTTCTTGGTTTTGAGAGAGAATGGAGTGTAAGAATGTAGTGAGAAGTGTGTGACATGAGTGGAATATAAGTGTAAAGAGTGAGTGGGAAAACCTTGAGAAGTGTGGTCAAAGTTGGACCAAAATTGGTCAAATCCGAGAATCAAGATCGAACCGCACGAATCGATGCTGGTGGCCGAACGAACCAGGTTCGTTTGATCCACTCGTGCGAGCCTCAGCGAACGAACCAGCGAGCAGCCACACAAACCGGAGCTTATGACCGCACGAACCTAAGCAGCTAGGTGCACGATCCTGATCCTCTATACACCACTTTCGATTTTTCACCCTTTTAAACATTTTTCATGCAATTTTCTACCATTTTCCTACACAACACAACTTAAAACTCCTCATAAAACATTAATGATCATTGAGCATCATCAAATTAATTATGAACATGAACAATTAATCACAAATCACACCCCCAAACTTTTTCGGATCAAGAATCCTAATAAAGTTTGGAAAGAGTGATTAATCAAGAAACTTAAGCTCAATAAACCATTCACACTTTATATCAACTTCTAAACCAAGAATTTACCAAAACCTTAACTAAAATATGCTCCTCAAATCTACTCTTACACAAATTAGCACCAAAATCCAAATAGTGCAATCAATTCACAAAATCAATAGACTAAAATGGCATTCAAGCTTCTATCCCTAAAACCATCAAACAAAACTATCACAACAATCAAAATGAAATCAAGGATACGAAAAAGATATGTGTTGCCTCCCACCTAGTGCTTGGATTTAACGTCCCCTAGCCGGACGCAATAAAGCTCAAGTGACATCAAAATCAATTAGGGTTGAGTGTCGTACATCACTCAATTTCCTCCTCCAAAAGCATTCATTCTTCACTACTTTCTTAACCCCCTTGTCTTCGTTCACTTTTTTCTTCTTTTCAAAGAGAATCTTCTCACTCACTTCATTCTCAAGATCACAAGTTCTCATAACCTTGCTTGCATCTTCAACCTCAATTCTTGGAGAACTCATTAAGGAGTCATAAATGGAGAAAGTGTTTCTCTCATTATTCATCCTCAAGGTACCTCTCCTTTTTTAATATTGATCAACGCGTCCGAAGTCGCTAGGAAGGGTCTCCCAAGAATTAGAGGAGTAAGCTTGTCCTCATCTACATCTAAGATCACGAAATCAACCGGGTATAAGAACTTTCTGATTTGAACTACAACATCTTCCACTATTCCTCTCGGTTGCACCTTCGAATTATCCGCCATATAAAGATTACTCGACATGGGCTTCATGTCCTTTAATCCAAGCTTTTGAGCTATGGATAAAGGCATAACATTCACACTAGCCCCAAGATCACATAAAGCTTTGATAACCTTGCTTCCTTCAATATGACAATCCAGAATGAAACTACCCGGATCTTTTAGCTTCGTAGGACGATGCTTCATGATAAGCTTGCTACTTTCATGAGTGAGTTTGACAACTTCTGGCTTCTTTTTCCTTTTCTTCGATACAAGATCCTTAAAAAATCTCGTATACGACGGCATTTGCTCAATAGCCTCTTTGAAAGGCATATTAGTGTACATCTTTGTGAACAAATCAAGAAACTTCTTGAGCCGCTCATCAAGCTTTTCTTTTACTCCTTTTGAAATTTCCACCTTATCTTTCTCAACCACCAACCCTTCCTCCTCCAATCTATCCTCACCCCCTATTTTAACTTTCCCTTTCTATTTCTCCTCTTTTTCCATCACCCTTTCTTCTACCCCCAAGATTTTCTCATCACCCTTTACCAATTTCACATTCTCACTACAAAATGCTTCCTCCACTATCTCATCATGAAACAATTTCAAAGGACAATTACCTACCACCTCCTTTGCAACCTCCACACACATAATTGAATTACAATGCTCACGAGGATTAATTTTGGTTGTAGAAGGGAATTTACCTTTGTTGACTTGTGGGCTTAAGGACGAAGCAATTTGCCCAAGTTGATATTCCAAGCTCTTAATTTGGTTTGCTTGTGAAGCGTACAAGTCATCAAACTTTTTATTCATCTCACCATTCATCTATCTAAATTCCACTCTCAAATCATCTACATTCTTCAAAATCAACGCCAAGGTGTCTTCAATGCTCCCCTTACCCTCATTATTAAGCGGCTTTGACCCCGAATCAATCCCGGGTGGCAATTGAATTGTCCCCTTGGGATTGGAATATGAAAAATTCTCATGCCTCCTATTAGGGTTGTATGGAGGGTATCTTTGATTTTGATACGGTCCCCTAGTATTAGGGGTATACTAGAAAGTATGCTTTTACTTTGTATAACTAAACTGAATCTTTGAGCTTTATCTGAAATAAATCTTTTATCACTGTGCTTTAGATAAATATGAATGTTATTTATTTATTGCAATCCGTTCATATAATAGTACAAGTTACACTATAGATAAATGTGGTGATCCCCAGATAACTCACAGCAAGATCATATTATCAGTTTCTTGTAACAAGTACTAAATTCACAACCGTGATGGGATTTGAACACCCCATTGGTAAACGGTTGATGTGTAGATCCCAGATTGGCTTATCTTGACCAAGGGATTGTACTAGTGTATGATGATGCATTGAAGAGGACCTACAGAGAGGTAATTCTTCCTTACTGATTTATGGGATGAAGAATTAGACATCAGTGGTCTTTTATTTCTAAACCTCTGTCCATTAAATAGGACTGTGTGTGATCCGTTTGTGGCACTTTATTTTGTTATGGGTATAGAGTCAATAAGACTCAATACTTTGCTTCTTGGGTGACACCATTGAGAACATGACAGTTGCTAAGATTTAATACAGAGGAACGTGTGCTTTGAGAGTCTTGCATGATTATTCCCCTTGGTGGGCTTTAAATGTTTGTCATACTAAATCTTGCAAGTGGAATTTGTTTCCGGTAAGATGATAAAGAAGAGTTGTCCTTACTCCAAGGTTAAGATGTTAAATTAATTAAAGCGTTCAATGGCTTGATTAATTAACGGACAAGAGAATCTTAAACACCGGGAAATAATGACCGGGAGCCATATGATTGTAATATGGGTTAAGATGGATAGTGCAACATTAATCCTAGAGTGGAGTGAGATTAATGTTAATGGATTGAATGACATTGAGCTCAATGTTAGAATTCAAGGCCGATTAGGAGGTCCAATCTTAATTCTCCTAAAGGCCCTCAAGTAGCCCAATTAAATGTCCAACAATTGACAAGGTGATTAAAATAAAAGAAATATTTTAGGCCCATTTAATTTTAATTTTTTTCAAAAATCTTATATATATTAAATTATTGAGAGATTTTAAGGAAAATAGATATGTATCTTGAATACAAGAATATCTAAATAAAATCAAGATCTCATAGAATTAAATATGTGTTATAATTTTTGAAAATTGTGATGAGAGGAAATATCAAGAATTGATTATTTAATATTCAAGATTATCAAGATTAGAATATTTGATATTCATGATAATCAAGATTTGAAATATTAGATATTCAAGATATTCAAGATCTTGTAATCTCATTATAAATATGAGATGATACAAGACTTCATATACATATTATTTTCCTTGTAATTTTTGAGAATTACTAGGTTGTTGGACAACAATATTATTTTCTTCCTTGTGTTGTGATTATTCGTGTGGCCTCCCACCGGGTGCACGAATAAGGACAAGGGAATACTTGAGAAGGCTTTTGGGTTTATCAAGTTGGGGATCTCAAGAAGGACGCCTTTGTTTTGATCACAATCAATACTACTCAGCTCTAAGGCATCTCAAAAGGACGTCTTTTATCTCAGAAAGTGCCTTTCACCAAGGGAACAAAGGATGCCTTCTGTCTCAGAAACTGTCTTTTCTCCAAGAGGTATAATTCACTAAATACCTTAGTTCCGCATGTTTAGGGCTTTACGTGATATTATTTGTTCATTTATTTTTCATGCAAAACCTGTTGTTGGGTATACAATTATTTGATTTAATTATGTTTAAATCATGATATTAATTGTATACTTAAATTTATATTTAGCGTAAAACCCGACTAGATCTACGTTCAATTCCCCAACACCTTGTTGTATAAATGGTGGAGCAATATAAGGTGGCCTTTGATTACTTGGAAAAGAATTGTTGTATTGAGGACGACCCATGTAATTCACTTCTTCTTGAGTAGAGGTAGTAGGAGGAGAAATACTTTTGACAACACTTACTTGCCTAGTAGCTAGAGCTTGGTTTTGGTTTTGGCCTCCATAGACCAAGTTCAACACATTTCTCATGTTTTCCTCAAGAAGTGAAACTCGATCACCCGTTCCACTATTGGACTCTCTTTGAAAAGCATCGTTTGCAGTGATGTTTTCAATAATTTCATTTACTTGTCGAACAGTCCTTGTCCAAACCGAACCTCCAGCACAAGAATTCAAGTAATTCTAGTCTCCTTTATGCAATCCAATGGTAAAAGTCAAAAGAATGTCTTCCTCCCTCAAACCATGTTAAGGGCAAGCCAAAAGCAAGGCTTGGTACCTCTCCCAAGCACTAGATATGATTTCTCTCGCCTTTTGTCGGAACTTCTTTATCTCTTCCCTCGCCATAACATTTTCGATGGAGGGTAGAATTTCTTGAGAAATTGTGAGCTTAACTCCTCCCATGTGGCAGCTTTAGGGTTCATCGATTGGATCCAAATCTTAGCTCGATCCTTCAAGGTGAAGGTGAAGAAACTGAGCTTCTTCTCGTTATCCGACATCCCTTTATACTTGATCGTATAACATATCTCCATGAAGTTATTGAGGTGAGCATTTGGATCTTCTCGATCACTCGATCCTTCAAAAGGAGACTCTTTCAACAACTTCAAGAGATTAGTATTAAGCTCAAACTTCTCAGCATCTATCAGTGGCCTTTCAATACCATCATTGTGTTCATTAACCCTTGGCTCAAAGTAGTCATGAAGTAATGGTTCATTGTTTTGAGGTGGGTTTACAATTTGTGCTCTTTGGTGTTGAGGTGGTGGTAGATATAGGTAATAAGGGTAATTATGTGGTGGTGGTGGGTAGTATAGTTGGTTGATTGGGTAATTTGGATAGTTTGGATATTGTGGTGGGTAGTAGGGTTGATTTGGTGGTGGATAAGGTAGGTATGGATGTGGTATAGGTTGTGCTTGTGGTTGGGGAACCTCTCTTTGAGCCAAGTGCTCATCACCATGATGCACTTGTTGTCTCAATGGCTCTTCTTCTCTCATTTCTTCTCTAACTTCGTTCATGTTGCTCTCCATATTCTCTTGATTCAATCTCACTTCTCTTCATCTCCTTGTTAGGCACGTTTCAAGGTCTAAATCAAAGGATAATAAATCTCCCCCTTGACACCTTGTGTGCATGTACCTTCAAAGAAACAAGTATCAAACTCTCACAATAGTAACCAATCGAAAACAATGGAAACAACAAACAACCAAACAAACAAGCCGTCTCCCCGGCAACGGTGCCAAAAACTTGTTTGCCCAAATGGTGTCTAGACGCAAGTGAACGTGATCATTATCGTCGTGGCAAGATGACCAAGTTTATTATTTATCGAACTCAGGGAGATGGGAGATTTGTAAGGTGCAATTGTTGTTCTAATTCGAAATCAAACAAAGCAATAAAGGGGAATCGGTATCTAATGTCTACTAGTGTGTCAAAATAGCAAACTACCTATCACTTTGTTTTGCAAAGTGAGCAAGTTGTGAGAGTATGTATTAGTGTACTATCCTATGTTTCAGATGGGGATGTATCACTTAATCATGCAATGAGGTATTGTACAATCAATTAGCAAGTCACTCTAACATGCAATTGTCTCCCTAGATACACATTAGAGCCTCTAATTGTTTTTTCTATTCACTAAGGATAATTCTCACTATCTTAGGAATTTTATCAAACACTTAGCATGCATTGGCCTAATAACAAGAAGATTTAGGAAAATAGCCCAATTCTCATATGAGACTAACTCCCTAATGACCCATTCAATCAATTATGTATTCTAAGCATTCATACAAACCATCAATATAGAGAATCATATACTAACACCTAAAGGGATTAGCCCATGGCTAATTGTGTGAACAAAAGAACAATTGAACTAGCTACAATCATCATCATACAAGAAATGTAAAGAAATATAGAAGTATTACCTATTACAATGGAAATTGGAAAGATACAAATTACCTCTAAATGCTATCTAATAATCCAGAAATGGAAATCGAAATTCAAACGATCGTAATGTAGCTCTAGTTGAGAGGAACGTGCAGCAACAAACTGATTGAAGATCCGAGCGGTAGATCAAAAGTTATCGTAACAACGTAAGAAGAAATCTAAGAAACCCAACTAGTAACTACCTTTCTCTCTCTCTAATCTAAGATTATGACTAAGATTATGACCTAGATGCCTTGAGAATCTGATCCTTGATGTGTTTATAGTGCCCACAATGTTCAGTCCAAAATGCCCTTCATTAAACGTGCGAAAAGACGAAACAACCCTCGAAAGTGTGCAAATCCGAAGCCTAGCACGAATCCAAACAGGTGGCCGCACGAATTGATTTGTGCGAACGCCACCGAATGAACCAGGGATTTTCCCTTCGAACCGAAGCTTGTCGTCGCATGAGTTTGAGCTTGTAGCCACACGAACCCGGCTCGGTCTCGTTCGATCGATCCTCGACTTCCTCGTTTCCTTCATATCTTGAGTTCTAGAGCTCCGATTGACTCGATTATTTTTCTGTTGCGACCCTCTCTTTGACATGGTAATCATTTGCCTCCATTGGATCAACTCACAATTTCTGAGCTTTTACAAACTTGCTTGTCTTTCATCGGTTTTGCTCGTGTTCACTACAAAACACAACTTTCTAGCAAAAAAGGGTTAAATACACAAAGTATAGCAATTTAGGGTCAAATATGAACATAAGAACATCAAAACCATAGAGAAATGGATACAAAAACATGCAATTATGACCCTAATCACTCTCCCCGGAAGAATGACAAAAAATTGTTAGAAGAAATTCACGAAGGAATATGTGGAGGCCACGCTGGGGGGAAAGCCTTGGCTTACAAGACTATTAGGCAAGGATATTACTGGCCAACACTACGAAAAGACGCCATCAAATACGCTAAGAAGTGTTTAAAATGCCAACAATTTACTCCAAACATTCGCACCTGTTTGCCAAAATCGTGATGATTTCCACGCAAGTGAACATGGTCGTTGTTGTCGTGGCAAGTTAACCAAGTTAAATATCGAACACAGGGAAACGATGCGATATCAAGAAAGCATTGAATGTCTACAAAGATGGATAGCTAGGAAAGCAAGAAAACAATCAAGGATTCTATCTACTAATCAAGCAAGAATAGTAAATCCTAACTATCACCTCAAA
>JAPKLY010000032.1:1829274-1908338 GCA_026898435.1 Prunella vulgaris | reverse complement strand
GCAATATATCAAACACTTGGCATGCATAAAGTTCTTATAGCTCAATTTTCATTTCATTGCTAAAACATATAAGCCATACATTCCAATTAAACATACCAAACATTCATACAAGTCATTAATAAGAGAACTAATTCAACAAGATCACTAATTCATGCATAGGATTTACAAGAGACTAAATTCCCATAGTATTCATACAACCATCCAACAAGGATATTAGCCCATGGCTAATTGGAAATGAAAATCAACAATGAACAATGTAAACATCATGAATAGTAACTATAACAAGAGAATTAAAGGAAAACTTACCATATGAAGAGAAATTGAATACAAGCATCAAACCTTGAAAATGCTATCTCTAAAAATGAGAAATTGAACTATACAATTGTAGCTTGAATCGAGAGAAGAATGTAGGAACAAACGGATCGAAATTCCGACGGACGGATCAAAAGTTATGGACGAAAGAAGATTGAATCTAACTAAGAACCTACTAATAACCTCTAATCTCTCTCTCTAAAACTACCTAATGATCTAACTAATGAAGATGATTATCCTTGGAAATCTGATCCTTGAGGTATTTATAGTGCCCACAATGCTTGGTCAAAAATGCCCTTCATTAAACGCACGAAAAGACGAAACTGCCCTTCAAAAATTGGAAATCCGAGCCTTCGCACATGGTATATCATTTACCTCGATTATATCAACTCAAAATTTCTGGACTTTTACGAACTTGCTCGTCTTTTGCCGGTTTTTGCTCGTTTTCACTACATAACACATTTTCTTGCCACAAAATGGTTAATAGCACAATTTATACCAAATTAGGGTCAAATATGAACATAAGCACATCAAAACCATATAGAAATGGATGCAAAAAGATGCAATTATGACCCTAATCAGCACCCCAGTGCAAGAATTAAAATCAGTGTATAGCCCATGGCCATTTGCTAAATAGGGTATCGACTTGATCGGCCCGTTCCCTCCCGGAAAAGGTGGGGTAAAATTCACAGTGGTGGTCGTGGACTATTATACTAAGTGGGCCGAAGTCGAAGCTTTAACAACAATTACCTAAGAAAGGATGATAAGCTTCATATGGAAAAATTTGATATGTAGATTTGGCCTGCCGCAGTCAATCATCACAGATAACGGAAGACAATTCGATGGAAGCAAGTTAAGAGAGTTTTGCACCTCATAGAATATTAAGCAGCATTACTCCACCCCGAATCATCCTTAGTCAAATGGACAGGTTGAAGCTGTTAATAAAATTTTGAAACATATTCTGAAGGTCCGATTGGAGGATAAAAAACGCAGTTGGGCTGATTAACTGCCAGACATATTATGGACCTACAGAACATCCTACAGAACAAGCACTGGAGAGACACCATTCACAATGGCCTTCGGGGTCGAGGCAGTTATCCCAGTGGAGGTTCAACATCAAACATGGAGGATAGTAGCATATAATGAAGAAACAAATGAGGATGATATGGTAATAGAGAAGGATCTGATTGAATAAACACGAGCTTTGGCAGAATTGAAAAATGCAATTTACAAGTGACGAGCAAAAAATTACTACAACACGCAGGTTAAAAGCAGAAGGTTCAAGACAGGAGATTTGGTCATGAGGAAGATATTAGCAATTCCTTCGGGAATATTTGGTCCAGGATGGGAAGGTCCCTTCAAGGTGACAAGAAGTTGGCCTAATGGGACGTATGACTTGGAGGATATGCAACGCAACCCATCATCAAAGACTTGGAATGCCACACACCTCAAGAAGTTCTACCAGTAGAAGTTATAGAAATATTCTAAGTCAGCCTTGCTCGCCCAACATGTATAACTAGGGGCGAGCAGTGTCAGTTTAAATAAATGTAAATTGTGTTATATCGAATAAGGAAGATCTTTTCCTTTCAGAAGAAGTTTATATGGTCTCATCATGCTTACAATTGATAGTTGGAAAATGTCTCAAGTTATAAGCTCAAAAAATTAAAGACGTACAAGTCAAAATTATTACAAGGCAAGGTAGTGAGATAAGCCTATATCAAAAAAGGGGATCCACACCAATTAATAAGCCTGCATCATAAAGATGAAAAATTAAAGTAAGGTGTAAATTCGCAATCCCACAAGAGGAAAATAAGACGAATCAACGAAACACCATAATGAAGATGAGCAACATTAACTTAGACAAAGAAATCAACAAGGTAGAATATAAATAAAATTCATAGAAGGGAAATCGAACATTCATTGATGATAGAGAAATTGGAGTACAAATGGGGCGCCTTCGAGGGCGAAGATTCAAAAACAAAAAGAAGCAAGAATAAAAAAACAACAAAAAGAAGCAATTTTCTACTGCTCGCCCTACTGCTCGGCCACCTGCTCACCACGTTGGCCACCCTGCTCGCTTAAGTGCTCGCCAGGTTGGTCGACATGCTGCTCGCCAGCACCATCTACAACAGTGGAGGTGACATTCTCGGCGGCAGTAGGGGAGAGGCCTGGTAGATTCTCAAAAGGAGATAGACCTTCCGTGTCTATCATTGCGTTATCTTGCTCGTCGATCTACAGAGGTGGATACTTCCCACCAACAATCTTAACACCTGGTGGCACAACACTTAAGTCGACTCCCATCTCGGCAAGATCAACAATATCAACTACCAAACCATCCCTGGGAGGACGGTCAACAAGAAATTCAGTAAACTCTTTTTTCAAAGCCTCCCAGGGGTCTTCACCTTCACCAATACCATGGTGATAAGCACGGAGGTTCTCGGCAAAAGTATACAGGAAACCGAAGTCAGATGACTCCGCTCAGACATCAGCAACTTGGGCAGCTGAGTAGCAACCAATATGCTCGGCCTTGTGCTCATCCAACTGGGTACGGGTAGCCAGGAGTTCATTTTCCAACTTCGCAGCCTTCTCTTGGGCTGCTCGTCCCTCCTCCAACTGAGCCCCCATACTAGCCAACTCGGTACGAAGACTATCGGCCTCAGCCTTAGCTTTCTCAGCACTAGCAAGGGCAGATTGCTCGGCCTCCAGTGAAGCCTTAACCCTAGCTTCAAGAATGGCAACCTTCTTCTTTACATCTTCCCTCTCCTTTTTCACCGCATCGTTCAGGAGAGTGTAGGATTTCTCCATTGTGAGGATCTGCTCCATAGCCCGCTGTGCTGTAATAAGAGCACCACTTGAATGATGCATAACCATACGAAGGTTATCCATCACTGACTGATGTTGTATGATGAGATCCAGAGGTTGAGTCTAGTGGCGAGCAGCAGACTCAATGACTCTCCTAACCGGGCCTTGAAGCTCATTCAGAGACCTAGAAGAGCGAGCAAGTGAAAATTGGTTCACAGCCTCGCAACGATGAAGGTAGCGGAAAGGATCGTACCTGCAGAAATCAGCAATAAACACAAAGAAAATTTTCATAACTTAAGAAAATTTTCTAAGACTACTATAATGAAATGGGCTTTTTACTTTGCTGCCCGGGTTTGATCCCAGCCTAGGAGGCTAACGTCAGTCAGTTGTCCCATGAAGCGGATCGGAGCCGGTGCCATAGAGGTCCCGACAGATGTGGGAATAATAGGTGTCACACCCTAATCTTTAAATACAGCAGAAATCTTTAATAAATCTTGAAAAGTAATCTTTTGGGTGTGATCTATCTTATCATGAAATAAATTTTTCTTTTTCTTTAAAAACTCTTTGAATTAAAACATAATACTTTCACATAAATCACAAAATAAAATTTTAACATAAATTACATGCCTTGAATATTAATAATCATTTAAAACATGCTAATATACCACAAATAATTAAATCTACATGCAACCTAAATAATTCCAACTTAGCAAATCACATAATATTAGATTTAAACTCATAGGATCAAACATAAACTCGTGTACAACTATAAACACAATATTTTTCGAAAAATAGTCCACTAGCTTTCTAGAAATTCATTCTTTTAACAAATCTCATATTGCCACATAATTAATCACGTCTAAAATACTTATTAAATCATATAATACTGATAAAAATATTTTATTAACGAAAACTTCTTGATTTATTTCTCAAAAGTCGCATACTAGGTAATTAAAGGACTAATATTAAACCCTAGACTTCTACTATTGATAAAATCGTGAAATTTGGTTTACATGCATAATTTTTCATGACTAATATACTGTTATAATTTCGGAATTAATGGACTTATAAAACGTTAATTCTAGTCATGCAATATTAAGGACTCTAATTAACATATAGGACCAAAAATCATATCTATTCACATGCAACTTAATTCCTAACATATATTCTCATAAGACACGTCTACTTACTGCCCTAAAACATGATTTATCTGCCCAATTTAATTTGTTAACAATTTAATATCCTATCACATGGAAATTTTCTAATATAATCCAAAATCTTTAACATAGAATAGAATCATAGGAATCATCAAATCTTTCAAAAGTCTTATCTTGATAAAAAGTCTTCAAACACCAGAATAATCTCTAAATCACAAATTCAATTTAAATTCCTCATTCAAAATTAAAAATAAAAAATCAAGTAAATCGTAATAAACGTATTAAACGAATAACTTGCGTGTGAAATCATCTTTTCATATCTTCGTTATTTCCCACATCCACACGCCTCCTCCGCTAGCCACCTCGTCCTTTACTCGACATAATCTAAAAAATAGTTTGGTGAAAGGGGTGAGAAATTATAAATAACTCTCAATGGGGAAACGTTAGTTTGAAGTCTAAATATAATGGACATGCGTACATGAAAACATACCATACATACATATTGAATACGACTTAACGCATCTGATTGAATACGACTTAACGCATCTGATTGAATACGACTTAACGCATCTGTTGACACTACAAGGTTTCCCTTTAGTATCCGTGAATCTGTTGGTGCTAAAAGCACCCATTCTTCTTAGCATATAAACATATAAACACATCAACATAGTATTTAAAAATTGAACCAAATACCACTTTTCACCGTAGGATCCCCACCTTGATTTCTTGAAATTGAAAACGGTTTGTGTGTGTACGTCCGACTTTCTAATCCTCCAACTTTTCTTCCACAAGATGAACTCGAATTTTCTCAACTCTAATCTCTAAGAATTTTCGAAAATATGTCTCTCTCTAACTCTCTCAATTCTCAAAAATAATAAAGGTGTAGGTGAGAATTGGGTGCCAATAAGGGTCCTATATTTATAGGATGGAAAGATATAGGGCTTAAAATAATATCTTGATGAATATATGAACATTAAATAAATATTATGGGCTGGTAATAGGGGCTGGACGAAAATTAACAAGATAGGGGAAGGAAATATTTGATTTCATGATCAAATCTTGAAGATATCTTAGCAATAAAATATATTCTGACTTGTAATAGGGTGATTTCTCAAAATTTATGGGTTATAGGTGAATATGACCAAAAACTTGAGAAGTAAAAGAAATATATGGCTTATGAACAAGTCTTAATGATATCTTGGAAATAAATCATATCTTGGTTTGCAATAAGAGAAATTTCGAATTTATAGGACTAGAATCAATATAATCTTGGTTTAAATAATGAGGTGGCCGAAGTTGTAGGTGTAGCATGAACAAATCTTGGGTTTGGATATTAGAATTATATCTTGGTGATAAAAGACTTAATATGACCGAATATAATAATGGAAAAAGGGATAATGAACATATTGGACAAATCTTGGAAAATCTTAGTCATATCTTGGCATATCTTTTTAATATCTCCAATATAATAATTTAATAACCTCAAGACTTCAATTTAATTAATTCTTATGGCTAAGTTTCGAAAATATCCCATGAATATAATCATATCTTTCTTAATCAAATATTAGGACTCTAACTAACTCTAGACCTTGATTCTTCCAAATCTACCCTCATTCTTGTAACAAACTTGGAATTTCCTCTGTCCTAAAAATGCTTCTCTTAATAAAATTCGAATTTCTTAAGGAAAATAAATTCTAATCCCAATTAAAACCTCAATTCTAATTATTTCTAATCTTAAAGGACTAAAACTCTAAGTATTAATAAAGTCTAATAATTCAAACTTAAGTATTACTTCTAAATGCCAAAAGTATCACAACTTAAGCTCTAAAGTCTTCTAATACTAAAAGGATTAAGAACTACTACTAAACAAAAGATAAAATACTAAAGCACAAAACTTAAGGGACTAAACTAGGAAAAACAATTAAACACGCCAAAAAGGAAAAGTTAGGGGACGAAAACAGCAGCTTACTCTTGGGTGTTACAATAGGGTCCAAAGCTTCAGCTCGGCCCGAGCCCCAGAACTAGAGGCCCTTGTGGTCCTTGCCCTCTTAGAGGTGTCTCCCTCACGCTCAACACGAGAACTGTTGCCCCGCTGTAAACGACGACCACCGCCTCCACCAGGTGAGGAGCTAGGAGCTTGACGATCATCAACCCGGTCTGGGCGAGGAACCCTCGGAGGGGGAGCAGTTCTGGTGCTCGCCCCCTTCTTCGCCTGGGATGCTTTTTGGGCGGCCAACACCATTAATGGTGGGTCCCTCTTAGTACGTGCCATCCGAATTTTTGGTTTAAGGCTTGAAAAGTCGACGGGATAGCGATAGTAACCTCCGGAACTACAAACACCCTGATAAGCAAGAAAGAGTTAGAAAATTTTACACATAAAGACTTGAAAGCCCTAACTCGAAATGTCTTACCAACTGGGTGAGCAACATGAGCCCGCAGATGATGGGGAGTTGTGATCAACCCTGAAGCAATGCGACAACTGGGCTTATTCAAGTACTCGAACATCATGTCCCTCTTATTCCGACGACAAACGAGGATACAAGTGAACTTGAACTCCTCGGATATGCTAGTCTTCTTTCAACGTTGGGGGGGGCAGGCCTGCAATAAAAAGTGCAAACATATTCAATAACATGATGCAAGTATTCCACCAATATACAAACTAAAATCCTACGCTGTAACTCGCCAAACTCTGTGGGGGACATAATACGTCCACCAAGCCCTTCGTTATTGTCCGGTGCTCGCCAATCCCCGCCTATGAAGAAGAACTGTTCCTTCCAGTTCTTCACTTTGTTAGGCAATCCTTCAAGGATCCTCATATCACTTCTCGCCTTGAGGTAGTAATACCCATTACCTTCCTCGGAACATTTGCTGAGGCAGAGTGCATAATTCACCTCGTTGGGAGTCAAATGGTCTTTATACTTCTGCAACGCGAATACTGTGAAGAGAGATAACAAGTATGCCTAGGTATTAGGAGTAAGCTGTGTAATCGCTAAACTAGTGGCCTCTAGAAAACGTCCTGTGAGGGGATGTAAAGGCAATGTGACCTCCGCTGCTAAAGTATGCATGTGGATCACGATCAAACCCTCAGGGGGCAATCGGCTCATTTCTCCGATTTCGGAGCATACATTGTCACGTCACAAGGGATATGGAATTCCCTCCGAATATCGTCAAGATCACCTTCTTCAATAACACTCTCCACAGTACTCGCCTTGAAATCAGTTGACCCATGACAATCTCGATACTACCGGGGAGATATGGGAAATTTGCCGGCGTGGCGCTCGTAGTAGGCGTTCCAGTCAAACTCACGCTCAATGCCCTCGAAGATGATTTTTTCCACCATGTTAGGCTGTGGAAAATCCACTGAGTCGAACCATTCAAGTATTGACTCCTCCTCCTCGCTACTGGAAGACACTTCAACGGGAACTTGATCAATATCATCTTAGCGAGTAGCAGGTTGCTCGACTGCTTGCTCGCCCGACTGCTCGGCCCTCTCCTCTGGTGAACACACAACAAAAGTAGCTTTGGGATCAAAACCCCCCAAATGCTCCAATGAAAGGCCAACAATCAGACCATCTTTTTTCACTGGCCGTTTGCCCGTATTCTGGTTAGAAATGGTATGGCTTGAAGATGAAGACATTGTGAAAGTAGGAATTACAGAAAGATTTCCCCTAGGAATGTGCTAACTATCAATTGGCAACTTCGCCGCCTAGATTCCGATCGAGTATGTCTGAAGAAAATCCGGCGAACAAGAAATGAAATATCCCAGAAATAAGGAAGAAGGAGTATAATACCAGTAAGAAAATAGAAAACAAAATAAAGAAAAAGCGACTACCTTTAATCAAGTCTTCAAATCGACCCTCGAGATGAGAAGAGAACAAGAAGATCGCCGAAAAACTTGAAAGAAATCTAGTCGCCGGAAGTTGCAGAGGAAAAATCGCAAGAAAGAAGATAAAGAATGAAGAAAAATGTTATTTATACATTAGGGACAAAGAGAGGCAAAAAGAGTGAAGCTTAGGGGTCTAATTGCAAAAAATTTTAAAGTTGGAATAATTATCGCGCCTTTCTGTGTGACTGATTGCCACACCAAATGAGGAGACACCTCGTTTCCCGTACCGCCGCCTGGAAGTCAGATAGCGGATCAAAGGATCGAGCACCACAAAGGGTCAAGCACCACAAAGGCAGGCAGCATACTTTGGCAAGACAAAGTTGCTCGCCCAACTGCTCGTCACCCTGCTCGCACCGATTCCCCACTTTATTACTGGACCATGAAGTCGAGATAGAGTTACTCGCCACTCTGCTCGCCACCATGCTCGCCATCTTGTCGGCCATAATTACAACACAATTCCAGCACATCCTACGATATAAAGAATTAAATCAAAGGATATGCTGAGGGGAAAATGTTGATGAAAAGAATTAATCCAATGATCAAAGAATCATTAGAGTATAAGCGAGCAAGATGAGGTCGAGTCAGCAAGCCTACGTGGGCAAGTCAAAGCTGCTCGCCACCCTGATCGCCACCTTGCTCGAGTATAAGCGAGCAAGGGGAGGTCAAGTCAGCAAGCCCAAGTGGCCTAGTCAAAGCTGCTCGCCCCTCTGCTCGCCGCCTTGCTCGTCCACCATGTTGGTTTCAAAGGATGGGTAGAAAGGCTTAAGGGAATGTTGCTCGCCCAGATGCCCTTCAAGAGAATGGATATAAAGATGAAGAGTCACTCGTTGCTCGCCGGGTTGCTCGCCTAATTGCTCGACTCACTATCCCCAGCCTGTGCCAAGAAGACCACAAGTTTTGTTCACCCAATGAAGGCGAAAGGGTTAACACATGTGATGGCCCACAGGAAGGCGAAAATTTACCCTACTAAAGGTTGCTAGTCCGGAATGAGACAACCTAGAAGGGGTAGATTAGTCATTTAGCATAGAGTTAGTGGGTTAAGAATGTTAAAAAGTGACAAGTGGAGCACACTTGTTACAATCTCAGGTTAATTATAAATAGGTGTAATACGCCCATTTGTAAGCTCTCTGCATTCTCTCTAATACAAGAATACTTGCAAAATTTCTCTTACTATAATCCTCTCTATATTTTCTTATAATCAATATATATTATTACTTAATATTATTGTTTGAGTAATCTGCTAGGATAAATCAGCCACATAATTATCTATTTTAGAAAGATTGCTCAACATAATTGTCATATTTTTACTCGACTATGCTTTTTTAGCCATCTTTTTCTTTCATGTGGAACTGCTAAATAGAATTTGGATTTGGTCAAATGTTGTATGTTATTAACATGAATTCTGCATTTTTACTACGATGATCTAATATAGTTTGTTACTCAATGTACATAATTATTTTCAGCAGATTACTATTTATATGTTGTTATGAGTGAATATAAGTATCCGACTAATATCATTATCCTTGTTCATTGAATATTAATGCTGCCCAAGATTAACATTCGTGAACAAGACCTATTTTTATATTCATTTGATAAGTGTTGCTTTAGCTTTTCGTGACATATTTGTGATAGTGATAGTTTTATTCTCGCGTAATTAACATTTGTTTCTTCACATTACTATAATGCACTTAATGAGGTAATCTACAATTTGCTTAATTATATTAGTTATTAGTTATTGTCTACAATTATATTTTCTTGAAAAATGTTTGGAGCCCGGCTAGGTCACTGCAGCCAATTTGTAGTGCTATAATTGTATTGATGGCTCATCCAGAGTCTGATAACCCACTAACATGTAATTCAGGTATCTTATTTTTGTAGTTCCTTTCTCAATTTGTTGAAAGTTTCATTTTGTTTTTGCATGGAAGTTAAAGCTTTATCTCATGTTATTAGCAACACTAATTTCTCTTTTAGTTGACTATTGTTTGGGAGTATTAGAGAACACTAAAATGTGGGGGAGAAACACTTTGAAAAAAATGATTTCCCCTATTTTTATATTGCTTACATTAAAACCCTTTTATTTTATCTTAGTAATAAAGTCTAAACTAAAATATTTTGGATTAATTTTCTCCCATTTAATTTATACCTTCCTCTGTTCTCTCTTTATGAGTTTAGGTGATGAAGTAGGGAATTTCTGGCGTTTCTATATGAAATTTTAAGTTAGATTTTCAGGTAAAATGCAGGGAATTACTGGCTTTTCTATATGAAGTAACTCCAACAATTCCCTACTTCAACAATAATGCCAGCAATTGCTAAAATGTTGATTTTCTCATGGTGTTTGATATTTGTTTGTAAAATTTCACCACGTCTTTGTGATTTGATTGATTTATTGCCATCATTTATTTGTCACTTATGGAGGAGTTTATTCTCTACATTCCAACTATTTAATTTATTATTTTGTTAGCAATTTTTAGTGTTTTTTTTAAAGATTTGCTCAATGTATTAGGAATTTATGTTACGATTAAGAGACTAAATTCTCTCGTGTAACTCAAAGATTTATAATTTAGTATCATGAAAGAAAGTCATGTTTATTTATATATAAATATGCATAATTTGACTTTTTTTCCTGAGTTATAATTCTTATTGATTGGTGTTAAAACGAATATTATATCATGTGATTACTTGATTAATTTCGTGATCTGTGCATAACTTGTACGAATTTGCAGGTAGTTCATTCATCGATGCTGATTTTCATTCATATTTCTCATTAAAAAAATTATTTTACCTTATCTCACTTGAATTTTTTCCTCATATTTTCAAAGAGTTTCCTGTAATTTTTAAAATCTTTCTCAAGATAAGATATGAACCGAACACTCTTTCATAGAAGAATATACATTTTAAATTCATCAACCTATTGCAACAACGGGCCATCTATGACTTCTTCTCCGATGAAATATTTGAAGAACAATTTCTGGAGATCACCAAGTAAGACAATGACCACTTTATATACATCGTAATTTAGGGATAATTATTGCAACTGGTAGAGTGTTTGTTGAAAAAAAATCATAAGGAATACAATTTTATATCAATCAATGAAATTCAGGTTTTGTGTCTAGGTTTTAGATCAATAATAATGGTAAGTGGTGGTGGGCGTTTAAAGGCTCAGGAGGACTCCATGGATAGCCCAATTAACATGGTCGTTGGGACCCTGGGTCGGGTTGTACACCATATAAAATATGATCTTTGAATTTTTTTTGAGATATTTGAGTTACTGTTCTTTTGGACATTTGTGAACATAATTTAAATAAAAATAAAATTTACGTGCAATTATGAATAATTACCAACAACGTGTGAAGCACGTGTCAGCCAACTAGTTAGTAAAAAGTTATCACTTTCAAAAATGATAATATTATTTTGTTAAAATTTAAAAGTGACTCACTTTTTATCAAAACTTTATTATTTTTATAAAGTGTTACTCCATCCTTCCCCTAATTTAATCTCACTATTCATTATCGTTCGTCTCGTACGGACAACTCTCATACAACGTAACACTCTTTGTAAAGGAAGAAGTTCCTACACTTAGCGAGCAAACAAAACAATTGATGACGAGCGAGCAAATCAAATCAAAGTTTAGGTGTACCTATATGCCTACAAAGATGGTTAGGGTAACTGAAGATCCTCGCACTCAAGCGTGCCTCCCTCTTGTTCATCACCCCGATCACTTTGTTATCGTAGGGGAGCTCCCAAACTCGTTCAAGCACTAGCCAAAAATCGAACAACAGATCCTCAATCTTGAGGCTGCAGAAGTCTGCAAGACGAAGAGAACATCAATCATAATTTAATGAGGGAGAAAAACTCACAAATGCTTACGAGTGTTCTTCAGGTTGAACACAGTGGGTATGTCAATATCCACTCCTTGATAGGTTGAACTGGTATTCCACTGGCCGGACACCTAGAACCACCTATTGTCATCAGTCGTCGGACGATTCTCAATACCATACACTACCCTCTCCTTCTGCCACAGTTGCAGATAGACTCTGTCATGCCTTTTGTGATTGTTGGAGATGGTATAAAAAAAATTCATATCAGCTGCATTAGGCATGCGGCCTATTCCGCCCGAACATAACAAAGGTGCAAATGATGTAGCTAAGCTAAGAGTTGTAAGGAAATTGAATGGGCAGAAGTTCTACGCCATTAGCAACTAAGTAATGGCCGGGTACAGAGGAAACCTTAGCCCCGCTTCCATTATGTCATAAGAAACCCTGATCATTCCCTCCGGGGGTTGGTTGGCCTGCTCGGCGGTGAGCGACACATGCAGATACACGTCGCTTAGAACCTCCCATCTGTGCCTCCACCAATGGTGCTCACCAATCCATCCCAGCACCAACGGGACTTAGCAGCTATCTGAATGGCACTACGCTCACGGGCAAAATGAGCATAACGGTGTCTCGCCACATAATCATCAAAAGAAAACTGCAAGGGCTCACCAACGATCTGGTCACAAAAGCTGCTCCAACAGAGCTAGGATTGAAACACATCGTTCTCCCAACGCAAGGCTTGCTCTCTCTTTCACCGCGGCTCGACGGGCTTTCTCCTCAGGGCCACCTTCGGTCTCTATAGTCTCCAACTCCGCAAGGAGATCGGCAAGTTTGGGATGATCCTTTTCCTCCGACTCCAATGGCGGATTATCACTTTAATTCGAGTTATTGCCACTGGGCTCACTACCAAAATTGAGATCCGTGTAAGCACCCAGAACATAGACGTACCTTTTAGCCTTCGGGACAGGGGACTCGTAGTCATCCTCAAGATCCTGCAGACTCCTTATGCGGGATACCCCAACATTCCAAAATGGACCGGTGTCGTCAAAATTTTAGATACGAGTCATACTTCTAAAGGAAGACACAAGAAACTAAAAAGGAATAAGCTTACCTGAAGAGACGCAAAAATTGGTCGGAAATCTGGCTGGGAAATTGAAACTCTTTAGTGCAGAAGTTTTCTCCTAAGGTATGAGATAATAAATGTCTGGAGTAATGGTTTAACGGGTTTAAATATAGGGCAAATGAAGGTCACATGACGAATAGCCAAAACGCACGACCTTTAGCCTATCTCACGTGCGCCTCCACTTCTCTAGCGCAGCCCAAAACTACCCTCGAGATCCCCGCCATTCCCATATTTTGAAATTTGAAATACAAGCGTTTGCAGGCTGGATGACTCATGCAACCTTTGGAAAGTGCCACGCATTACACTAGGAACGAGGTGCGACAATGGTAAAATCAGGATAAGTAATCTCCGACGTTAGAAGTAAAGAGTACCTACCATGGCTAAAGAGCTCTGCCCGATAGTACCCCTGCACATTGCTTTTCTTGCCAATGATGATTGTCCATTGGGCCAAGCTGGAGGATTCAAACTTACGGATCAAGCTTTGCCCACGAGGAATTCGAGCACCAACCTGGAGGGCAATTAATGTGGGCCAAATATGACCTCTAATACATATTTTAGAAATTCAAACCTCCAGTATTAGGATTTTTCTGAATTTGATATAATTTTGGATAATTTTTCCTAGGGTATTTGAGTATTTTTTTCAAGTGTTTTGTGAATCTGATATTGAATACTACAAACATATAAAATGTTTTCCCCTTCTACAGCCAAAAAATATTTTTAAATAAAAAGTATGTTTTTTTTATATATATACATATGATATATGATGTGAAAATTTTAAAAAAAATAAAAAGGTAATTGAATGTGTTTACGCTAGTGTGGTAAATTTTCACATGCTCCGATTAGCCACGTCATTATTTGATGGCCGAAAATAAAAGAACATGTATCGAATTGAAATTTTGTAAAATATTGATTTTTTAATAATAATCATAGAAACCAAGATTAAATTGAAAGTTGAGTACAATGTGGTGCATTTCCATAGAATTAACTCCTTTTTTTACAACTATATTCCACGTCTTCATTGCATATATAATTTAACCATTTGTTGTTAATCAATTTAATATATACATACATATATATATATATATATATATATATATTAGTACGCATATAATTTTCATAATTATTTATATACTTAAATTATTTATATTTAATTTTTAAGTGGATAATAATAAAATAAAGACAATAACTTAGAAAAATAGAAAATTTATTATTTGTATTTTTTATTGTCTTTAATCATTTTGAAATTTTATTCATAATTTAAATTTAAAAAAAATATAATTATAATATAATTGTAGTCTCATTATTTTAATTGTAAGGAAATTATGTTAATTAATAATTGATGTTGGAAGAATTTGGTAATTGATGAGATTATGTGGCTGATTATACTGGGAATTCTTCTAAACAATAGCTGAAATTTGGTCTATGATAGAATAATAATAGAGAGAGAAAGTAGAGAGAAGTATTATGTTGCATAGAATGAACTTGGAGAGAGAAAAATGGTACATTTTCCCTATTTATAGTTTTGCATGTGATGAAGTGGCACTCATTAAGCTTACTCAGCTTAATGTGCTGACAAGTATCCTTAACACTTGTCATCGTGCTCACAATCACATCTTAATAACACTGCTTGAACCTACTACATCTCTATTTGCTATCTACGTAGCTACCGGCTCTACTCTGGACCTGGCGAGCTCCTCTGTCTTAAGTTGTTCCAGGATGTATCGATGGAAGCAGAGCTGGGCCGTTGCTTCTGGTTCCTGGCGAGCTCTGGGCGAGCCCCCTTGCGAACTCTTCCTCTTTCCCCAATGTTGACTGGTCAAAGGGTGAAATTATGAACTTGGCTACCTAGGCGAGCTTCATGCGAGCTTGGGCGAACTACCCTACCTAGGTTTAAGATTAGACTAATTCACCTAGAGTAGCTTGCTTTAGTTCGCCTATCAATATTTGACCCCCAGCTCGTCCACATCATGATTTATCTAATGTGTGGGCGAGCTGTTTTGCCTTTGTGGGCAAGCTTTAGTGAAGGCGAACTCCTTTTCGCATGGTGCCGGGCTTCCCGGCGAATTACCCTAGGACGACGGTTGTACTGATGTGGTACAAAATTCGAGGCGTCACCCACGTCTTTCCATACCTCAATTCTCGCGCCCATCATTACTAAACTTTCAAATTTTTGCAAATAAGTCCTTGAACTCTGATAATCACACCTCGCCTGTCTTTCTTCTACAAATAAGGAAAATCAAATTCATTCCACACTTTTGATTCTTTGAAATTTCAGAGTAAAACCCAAGCATTTTCTGGTGATTCTTCTTCTGCATTGTTAGATTTCTAATTAATTCTCCAAGGTAGAAGTGTGAATCCTTATTTTCTTTACTTTTCTTTGCATTTTTCCTGTCTTTTATCAATTTTTGTAATTTTCAGGGCAAACATCCATTAATTTCGGCCAACACTGAAATTTCCGGCCAAACCTCCATAGTCTCCGGCGAAACCTTGAGCCTTTCATTCACAGAAACTTTGAATTCTTTGACTTTTACAAAGCTCCATCTACCTAGGTTTTTAGATTTCACCTACAAAGACATCATGTCGACCGGATCTTCAAGACGAACTGTTTCTAACCATAATTTGGGTAAGAGACCTATGACTGGTGATGAACCCATTCCTCAACTGACCCCAATCGAGATTGGATCTAGTTCTGAGATGACCTTAGTAGCTCGCCACACAGCGGGTGAGCTATCTGGTGAGGTTCGATGTGACCCGGAGGATAGGGCCACCAACTCCGGGGACGACTCTGGCGAGAAGATACACTGTTAGGGTTATACTAGAAAGTATGCTTTTACTTTGTATAACTAAACTGAATCTTTGAGCTTTATCTGAAATAAATCTTTTATCACTGTGCGTTAGATAAATATGAATGTTATTTATTTATTGCAATCCGTTCATATAATAGTACAAGTTACACTATAGATAAATGTGGTGATCCCAGGATAACTCACAGCAAGATCACATTATCAGTTTCTTGTAACAAGTACTAAATTCACAACCTAGATGGGATTTGAGCATCCCATTGGTAAACGGTTGATGTGTAGATCCCAGATTGACTTATCTTGACCAAGGGATTGCACTAGTGCATGATGATGCATTGAAGAGGACCTAAAGAGAGGTAATTCTTCCGTACTGATTTATGGGATGAACAATTAGACCTCAGTAGTTGTTTATTTCTAAACCTCTGTTCCTTAAATAGGACTGTGTGTGATCCGTGCGTGGCACTTTCTTTTATTATGGGTAGAGAGTCAATAAGACTCAATACTTTGCATCTTGGGTGATGCCATTGAGAACATGACAGTTGCTAAGATTTAATACAGAGGAACGTGTGCTTGGAGAGTCTTGCATGATTAGTCCCCTTTGTGGGCTCTAAAAGTTTGTCATACTAAATCTTGCAAGTGGAATTTGTTTCCGGTATGATGATAAAGAAGAGCTGTCCTTACTCCAAGATTAAGATGTTAAATTAATTAAAGCGTTCAATGGCTTGATTAATTAACAGACAAGAGAATCTTAAACACGGGAATAATTACCGGGAGCCATATGATTATAATATGGGTTAAGATGGATAGTGCAACATTAATCCTATAGTGGAGTGAGATTAATGTTAATAGGTTGAATGACATTAGGCTCAATTTTAGAATTCAATGCCCATTAGGAGGTCAAATCTTAATTCTCCTAAAGGCCCCTCAAGTAGCTCAATTAAATGTCCAACAATTAACAAGGTGATTAAAAATAAAAGAAATATTTTGGGCCCATTTAATCTTAATTTTTTTTCGAAAATTATATGTATATTGTTGAGAGATTTTATGAAAAATAGATAGGTATCTTGAATACAAAAATATCTAATAAAATCAAGATCTCATGGAATTAAATATACATAGTGTATTTTTCGAAAATCGTGATATAAAGAAATATCAAGAATTGAATATTTAGTATTCAAGATTATCAAGATTAGAATATTTGATAATCATGATAATCAAGATTTGAAATATTAGATATTCAAGATATTCAAGATCTTGTATTCTCATTATAAATATGAGATGATACAAGACTTCATTATTATTATTATTAGACTTAAATTTTCAAAAATTTAGGGGTTACTTGGGCAACAAATATTTTTCTTTCCTTGTGTTGTGATTATTCTTGTGGCCTTCCACCGGATGCACGAATAAGGACAAGGGAATACTTGAGAAGGTTTTTGGGTTTGTCAAATTGAGGGTCTCAAGAAGGACGCCTTCAAGTTCATTGTTGATACTACTTGGCCCTAGAGGATCTCAAATGACGCCTTTGATCTCAACATCCTTGCGAAAGCAGCTCAACAAGGACGCCTTGTGTCTCAGAAACTGCATTTTCTCCAAGAGGTATAATTCACTAAATCCCTTAGTTCCGCATGTTTAGGGCTTTACGTGATATTATATGTTCATATGTTTTGCATGCAAAGCCTATTGTTGGGTATACAATTATTTGATTTAATTATGTTTAAATCATGATATTAATTGTAGGCTTAAATTTGTATTTAGCATAAATCCCGAATAGATTCGCGTTTAATTCCCCAACAACTGGTATCAGAGCCAGTTTCGGGCTCTATACGTTAAATTGTAATTTAAGTATTTAATATTAAATTTGAAAATTGGATAGTAGAATTGCTAGATCTTTTTGGCAGGTATCCAATTGTCATGGTATTTAATATTTACTTATGCATGTTTGAATGATGATGCGGTTTTAAAATCCGATTCGTTCGGATTATTTTTCCCGTGAGAAAATCCACGGGTAGACAAGAATATTTTTTTGTAGTAGACTAGTCTAGACGATAGGTTTATTTATTTTATGTAAATAAATTGTAACCAATATCGAAGACGAAGAACGGAGATTTTAAGGCCCAGAGACAAAGTTGTTGTAATTTTGTTGTGGTCGAGTGGGAGCTTAATCGAGACGAACGATAAAGCTTGAAGACGAACGGTGATTGCGACATCTCGTAGTCAAAACGAGAAATTAAACCATGACAATTGGATATTATGTGCCAATTTATTTAATTTGTTTTGATGCATGCTTTATTTATTTAATTTGATTAAATATTTGATTGCATGAATATCGTAATGAAAAATCTCAACTCTGAAAATTACTAAGTATGTTTTAAATATAATTCGGTATTTTATTCTAGATAATAAATTTGAATTATTTGGCCCACATGATTTATTTGTTTGTGAAGTCCTTTGGCTACGCATTGGCAAGCGCCTTTCTCCCTATCGGATAGGCCAAAAGATAAGTTCACATGAGTAAATTCCCAAAAGGATGATTGTGGATTATTATTAGTGGCGGTATTGACCCTCCCATCGAGTGGCTTATTCAAAACGAAGTAATAATCCAGTATTTAATCATTGTTAATACTTAGGTATAAAATTGACATTTTATTACTTCCCATCGGAGTCCCTACCGATTTTATATGGTCAAGTGGGAGTCGACTATTAATTTTTGAAATTAAAAGTTTGTAACTGTTCTTGTTTGTAACTTGCTTAAATGTGTTTGCATAAACGTCCACACTCATCGTGGCTTATGTGAACTGTTTTAAGATGTCGGCTGATTTATGTTATATATATTTTTTGAGATTTTAATATAAAGCATGATCGAATTTTGTGATAATCTTTGCGAATCGATGTATGTATTGATGCAATGTATGTTTTATTTCAGTTCAGCATGTCGTCTCCTTTTAATCCACTGTTTACGATACTTAAAGATAACAAATTGGAAGGTGAAAACTATGTTGATTGAAAATGTCACTTATTTATTGTCCTAACCCGCACAACACAAATGGGTTCTTGACACACCAAAGCCCCCTACGCCTACGGATGATGCGGATGATGCATAAAGGAAAAATCATAGGGAGTGGATGAAATCCGATGAAATGGCTAAGTGTACCATCTTGGCTTCAATGTCAGATGTGTTGCAACACCAACACCAAGACATGGAATCCACTTCTGATATGATGCTAAACATTAAGGAAATGTTTGCTCATCAGAATCATACGGCTAGGCAAATCACCATGCGAGATATGTTATCGTTGAAAATGGTGGAGAGAACGCCCATAAGGGATCACGTTCTCAAAATGATGGCCTACCTCAATAAGTTAGAGGTACTTGAAGCGGAATATGATGCGGAAACGCAAGTTGATTTCGTTCTCCATTCTCTACCGAAAAGCTTTGAGCAGTTCTAGTTTAACTATATGATGAATAATTAAGAGTTCACGTTGGCACAGCTCTTGCAAGCTTTGGTATCGGCGGAGACATTCATGGGACAGCAAACTCAAATCTTGGAGGCAAGTGGTCTAACTTCTTCTGCACCGAAAGGTGGGAAGAAGAAGACCAATGGCCCGAACCAAGCCAAGAGTAAGGTGACTAATGAGGGAGGGGTCAAGAAAGCTACCATAGGGAAGTATTTCAACTGCGGTGAGAAAGGACATTGGAGGACGGCCTGTCCCAAGCCAAAGAAGGCTGGGAAGAAAGTTAATTCTCTTGCACTTGTTGTTGAAACTTGCTTAGTGGCATATGCTTCCCATTCGTGGGTAGTGGATACGGGAGCCACTGATCATGTATGTTTCACTTTAAAGGGGTTCTGGAAAACCCGACAACTTAGTGCAAATGAGATCCTCATCACATTGGGCGATACTACGAGGGTAGCGGTTGTCGCAGTGGGAGACGTGCACCTATCTTTTGAAGATAGAGTTTTAGTTTTAGAAGATGTTCTTTATGTTCCCAGTTTTAGGAAGAATTTAATTTCGGTTTCTAAATTGTACGTTGATGGATACTCAGTTTCTTTTAATAATATGGTTGTTATTTTTCGAAATGATGAGTTCATCTGTTCGGGAACATTAGTGAATAATCTTTATACTATTAAAAGTGCACACCACACATAAAATGCTTCTTATAACACATCGACTACTTCTAAGAAAAGAAAATTTTCTTCAACCGTGAACGAAACACTTCTATGGCATCTAAGATTTAATCATATTAATCTAAAGAGAATTCATAGGTTGGTGGCGGATGGCTCGTTGGAGTCTCTCCATGTTGAGCTGTTTCCAACGTGTGAATCTTGTTTAGGGGGGAAATGACCAAGAGAGCCTTCGGCACCAAGGGGAATAGAGCTAGTGAAGTGTTGGAAATCGTTCACACTGACGTATGTGGGCCAATGTCGGTTTAAGCTAGAGGAGGTTTTGAGTATTTCGTAACTTTTACGGATGATTACTCAAGATATGGGTACGTTTACCTTATGCGGCGCAAATTGAAAACCTTTGATAAATTCAAAGAGTTCAAAGTCGAGGCCGAGAAACATAGGGGAAAGAGTATCAAGTTCCTACGATCAGATCGTGGGGGCGAATACCTCAGCAATGAACTTTTGACCTACTTGTCAAGTGAAGGGATCGTATCCCAATTGACCGCACCCGGGACCCCTCAATAAAATGGGGTTGCGGAACGAAGAAATAGAACTCTTTTATAATAATCAGATCCATGATGAGTTATTCGGAGTTACCCAAGTCATTTTGGGGCTATGCCTTGGAAACAGCGGCTCACATTCTAAACTTGGTGTCATCCAAATCGGTTCCTGAAACTTCCACATAATTATGGACCGGGCGTAAGCCTAGTTTGACACACATAAGGATTTGGGGGTGTCCGACATATGTGTTGGATAAGGAAGCCGGAAAATTGGATCCATGTTCGGAATTGAGGTTGTTTGTAGGATACCCTAGAGGAACGAAAGGGGGTATGTTCTATAGTCCCAAGGACCAAAGAATCGTAATTAGTACGCATTCTAAGGTCTTGGAAGAAGAATTTGTGAACAATAGAAAGCCCAAGAGTGAGATTACCTTAGATGAAATAAGAGGGCCTAATCATATACCAAAGTTACAAGTTGATGTACCACGCGATACACCAACACAACCGAAGCCTCGTCGTAGTGGGAGGGTTGTGAGATAACCCGAGAGATTCATGTCCGTGGGAGAATCGTCTGACATGGTCCCCGGGGAAGATGAATTAGACCCATGGACATACGACGAAGCACTCCAAGACAAGGATGCTGATTCTTGGCAAACCGCAATGGAAGCCGAAATGGGTTCTATGGATAAAAATGAGGTATGGGAGCTTGTTGAGCCACCCAATGGGGCAAAACCCATTGGATGTAAGTGGGTCTACAAGAGAAAAAGAGGATCGGACGGAAAGGTTGAGACCTTCAAAGCTAGACTTGTGGCGAAAGGATATACTCAGAAAGAAGGGATCGATTATGAGGAAGCCTTTTCGCCGGTGGCCATGCTTAAGTCCATCCGTATTCTCTTGGCGATAGCTACACATCTTGATTTTGATATCTGGCAAATGGATGTCAAGACAACTTTCCTAAATGGAAGTCTTGAAGACGAGGGCTAAACCCTCTCCATGTAAGCCCCCACTAAAATTAACGAGGGTCAGATCACCCTCATTATTTAACGAGGATAGCACCCTCAGCAAACTGGCACGTGAAATTAGGTGAGGGCTTCCATGCTCACTAAATTACCGAGGCCTTTGCCTTGGTAAATGGGTTCTGTTGTACACATTAGTAACAATAATATATATGAATTGACTTAGCCTATTATTTGACCAATATATATTAATTAAATCCTTTGAATTCAATACAGCTCCTCTATGAAAAAACCAATACACACAGTCGTGAACCATATATTATTGCCCTTCAGAAATTAAACTCTCCTCCTCTCACCGGCCGTGAGCGGCGCCACACCGTAAACTGAGTAAGTATATATATTAAACTGTCAGTATGTTATATTTCCTCACACACTCACCGTTAAATCTCTCCTCCGATCCTCTCACAGTTGCACGCGTATATTCATCACAGTGAGCGGCCGCGACGCCGGAAAAGATTCCACGTCGGATCCTCGTAGAGATTTGTACAATAATTTTTTTTTTAATTAATTCCTTAGTTTTTAAATTAAATTTTAGGAGAATTAGTTCCAGAATGTGAGTATAATTTTTTATAGTTTTTTTTAGTTTTATAGAATGTGAGAATGTGAGTTATTTTTTTAAAGTATTTGTTCCTGCGTACATTTATTATTATTATTATTTTAGCAAGAATGTTATAGGAAGAATATTGGTTCCTGAGTGTTATTTTATTTTTGCAAGAATGTTGAATTTGCAAAGAATGTGAGTACCCTTAATTAGGAGACACATTATAAACAAAGTTCTAAGCAACTTGTGTCATCCTCTTAAAAAATCTCTTCAGTAAAAAGCATTGGTATTTTATAATTTCATTTAAAATAATTTAAATGAAACGATCAAGAAATTTATATGTATATATATGTATTTGTATTAATAAATATCGAAAAAGATTTAAAGTGTAATTATTTTATAAATTTATTGATAATATTTTAATTGAAAAGATAAAAAAAAGTCGTAAATAGGAACTCCTATTAATAAATAGTGAAAAAGATTAAACATATAATTATTCTATAATTTTTTATAATATACAAATAATAATTAGATAATATATATGCAATAAATAATTAAAATAAATATTATAAAATAATAATATAAAAATAAAATAACATAAATTTGATACATATATATATTAAAATTTAAAATATATCGAACAATTCCACTAGTCTAAATGGCTAGGCATAGCATGCAAGACCTCTCCCCTAATCGGAGGTCGCGTGTTCGATTCACAAAGGAGGCAAAAATTGGCTAATTAATTGTGCTTAACCGAAAATGGGCTCTAGCGAAAATCGTCCGAGGCTCTAGTGGCAAATATCTTGCAAATTATATTTAAAAAAAAATTAACGAGGGCAGGTAAGCCCTCACCATCTGCTGACGTGGAGAATGGCGAGCACTTTATCCCCTCACCATTTGCTGACGTGGAGAATGGCAAGCACTTTATCCCCTCGCCAATAGCGAGTACTTAGGCGAGCATTTTAGGAAGGGTGTTAACGAGCACAGGCCTGCCCTCGTTAAAGTCTTCATTATTTTGCGAGGGCTTTTTTTTCCCCTCGTTATTCAATAACAAGGAGATTTTAACAAGGGCATTTTACCCTCGTTAAATCGCTAGCCAATTGGATCCCCCTTGCCATTTCCCTCCCTAGTGCCCTCTTTAAATCCCTATTTTTGTGGTGTTCGCCCGGTAGGGGCTTTTTGTTGCTTTTAATAGAGAGCCAACTGGTTGGCTTTTTGTAACCAACACCACTGCCAATACTTAGAAATTTTCTAAGTATTTTTTGAATGAAGTGTAGTTTCTTCTGTTCTATTTGGCTTTTATTATTTATTCGCATGTTATTATCTTTTAGTAGCTCGTATTTATATTTGGTACGCAGTTGTTCATCTTACACAGCTTAGGATTGCGAATTGTTCGTCTTACGCCGCTTAGGACTGCGAATCGTACTTTTATTGTTCTCTTGGGAGATTGGGTTTTAAAAACCTTGCCTTAGACATTTAAAAATGTTTTTTGAGAATTTTTCTAACATTGGGCAGTGTGTTCTTAGTGATCCTTTAGTAGGACACTTTAGTGAACCTGGACACTTTAAGGTCCTTTACCTCGAGCTTTGACAATAACGTTTCGGGACCTGTGCCCTTTGCGTATTTTGAGCTTGAACAGATAATTTTCTTGAAAAAATACATTTTTATTGAACAATAATATTTACATAAGTCGTCATCAAAATTTCTGATGCGAACCTTTGACTAGTCTATTTACAAACAACTGTTTCTTGTCCTCTACTACTGGTAGTACTTCTTCAGGTGCGTTGCGCTCCAAGTGTATGATGAAGCTCTTCCTTCCATATCCTCGAGCTCGTATGTTCGTTTGTCCAGCTTGCGGTGACCCGATACGGTCCTTCCCAGTTTGGCCCAACTACTCCAGGTGGCGTTGCTAATCGTTTCCTCAAAACTAGCTCCCCAACCTTGAACGTTCTATGTCGTACTTGGGAGTTGTAGTATTTTTCTGCTCTTTGCTTGTAGGTAACATTTTTCAGTTCTGACGAAGCTCGGGTTTCTTCGAGTAAATCTTTCTCCACTGCCAAAGCTTCGTCATTACTCTCTTCATCATAACCTACTACCTTCCAAGTCTGATTTTGGACCTCTACTAGGACGACTGCTTCTGTACCAAAAGCTAAGGCAAATAGGGTTTCACTGGTACTAGCTCTGTACGATGTTCTGTACGACCATAGCACCACTGGGAGTTCGTCTGCCCAACTACCTTTCTTATCCTCAAGACGGATCTTCAAGACATGCTTCAGATTTTGTTTACTGCTTCTACTTGTCCATTCGACTGTGGATGATAGGGTGTCGAGTAGTGCTTCTTGATGTTCCATGAACTGCAGAACTCTTTTGTGGTCATCAAACTGTCTGCCATTATCTGTTACGATCGACTGCGGGAGTCCGAATTTACAAATCAGGTTCTTCCAAATGAAGCTGATCATTCTTTCCTGCGTTACAGTTGTTAGTGCCTTAGCTTCAGCCCATTTCGTGTAGTAATCTACCAATACTACAACAAACTTTACACCACCTCCGCCAGGTGGGAATTGGCCGATCAAGTTGATACCCCATTTTGCGAAAGGTCATGGGCTAAAGACTGATTTTAGTTGGGTCGCAGGAGTATGGATGTTTGGTGCAAATAATTGACACTTCTGGCACCTTCGGGTGAAGCTAATGGCATCTTTGCGTAGAGTGGGCCAGTAGTACCCCTGTCTGATCGTCTTATATACCAATGATTGCCCCCCAGCGTGACTCCCACAGATTTCTTGGTGAATTTCCTCTAACACCTCTAGCCCTTGTTTTTCTGATAAGCATTTGAGTAGGGGTAGAGAGAATCCATGTTTGTATAGTTGACTATCCACCAGTGTGTATCTGGCTGCCTGCTTCACTAGCCGACTAGCAATCCATACATCTTCTGGGAATGATCCGTCCTCCAAGTATTTTTTTATTGGAGTTCGCCAATCATCGTCTTCTTCCTGCCCCCCACTGATTAGGGTCATAATTGCATCATTTTGCATCCATTTCTCTATGGTTTTGATGTTCTTATATTCATATTTGACCCTAAAATGCTATACTTTGTGCATTTAACCCTTTTTTGCTAGAAAGTTGTGTTTTGTAGTGAAAATGAACAAAATCGACGAAAGACGAGCAAGTTTGTAAAAATCCAGAATTTTTGAGTTGATCCAATGGAAGAAAATGATATACTATGTTAAATAACTCATAGAGAGGGTCACAACCGAAAAAGAATCGAGTCAATCGGAGCTCTAGAACTCAAGATATGAAGAAAACGAGGAAGTCGAGGATCAACCGAACGAGGCTAGTCTGGACCGCGCGCCCACAAGCACGGAACCGCGCGACCAGCAGCTAGGGACCGTGCGACAGATCTCTGGACCGCACGACTACGAGGGCGCACCCGCGCGCGATCCGGACTTCGCGTCCACAAGGGTAAGGCCGCGCGGCTTTGCAAAATCTATATTTTTAGGGGCATTTTTATCTTTTTGCGCGTTTAAATGAGGGACACTTTGGACTAAACATTGTGGGCACTATAAATACCTCAAGGATCAGATTTTCAAGGAGAATCTTCATTATTCCAAGTTCTTAGATTAGTTTAGAGAGAGAATTAAGTAGTTACTTAGTGGGTTCTTAGTTAGATTCAATCTTCTTTCTTCAATAACTTTTGATCCATCCATTGGATATTTAATCCGTTTTTTCCATTAGCTTAGTCTCGTTATTAGCTACAATTCTACGGTTCGATTTATGTATGCAAACTTTGGATCAAGAGTTAACATATTGGAGGTTTGTAGATTGTATTCAATTTCTCTACCTATGATAAGTTTTCCTTTAATTCTCTTGTTTTAGTTAATAATCATGATGATTAGAATGTTAATTGTTGATTTTCATTATCAATTAGCCATGGGCTATTATCCTTGTTGCATGGTTGCATGAATACTATGATGAATTTAGTTCTTGTTAATCATATGCATGAATTTGTAATCTTGATGTGTTAGTTCTCTTATTAATGATTTGTATGAATGCTTGAGATGTTTAATTGGATTGAATGTGCCTATATGGTTAGCTATGAAATGAGAATTGAGCTATAAGAACTTTATGCATACCAAGTGTTTGATATTTGACTTGTATGACCAATGAGAATTGCATATTAGCTTAGACCTCATAATTGGAGTGTTAGGTGTTGCAGAGACACCTAGACACCTAATAGAGCCCTTAGCTTGTGTTATAGAGAGATCTAGACACTAGTAGGCTTGACTAAGACACTAAGAGACCTTTTGCATGCTAGGATGGATAGGACACTAGAGGAACTATAGTAGGATTACTTCCATGTACACGTCAAACTTGCTCACTTCCTAGAGGTGATAGTTAGATTTACTATTTCTTGTTGATTTAGTAGATAGAAACCATGATCTTTTCTTGTTTCCACTAGCTAGAACCTTTGTGAACATTCAATACTTACTTGATATCGCATCGTTTCCCTGTGTTCGATATTTAACTTGGTTAACTTGCCACGACAACTACGACCATGTACACTTACGTGGAAATCATACACAATTTTTGGCAAAAAAGTTTTTGGCGTTGTTGCTGGGGAAACGGTCTCCTTGTTAAATGTGTTGGTTTGTTATTTTTATCTTTATTAGACTTGTTGTTGTTTGTTCTCTTGAATATCATTGAATCCCGGCAATGCCAAAATAAGTTTTTAGCGCCGTTGCCGGGGAAATGATCACTTTGTTAGGCTTGTATTTATGTTTACTTTGTTTTTCTTTGTTTGTAGTTAATCATTCTTGGTGAGTGTTGATACTTGCTTGTTTTTGTAGGAGTGAACTCTATTGAGATGGGTGAATACAACCATTGCTCGTATTCTCCACAATACACATACTCTCCTAAGTCTTATACATATCAACCTCACCCATATCAACCACCACCTCCAAAAGAAGATCCTTATCCTTCTATACCTTACCATCAAGAAGAAAATCTTCTAAGCCACATTGATGATACTCTAGTGTACATCCTCAATCAACTTGAAGAAATTCAAAGGACGAAAGACGCTTTGAGGAGACCAATGTGAAGATTGATGAAATGTTCAAATCTCAAGGAGATCAAATTAATATCTTAGAGCTCCAATTGGAGCAATTGACCCTACAAGCCCATGAGATTTGTGAAGAAAACTTGGAGGAGGAAGATGGGGGTAATTTAGAAGATTTAAGAGGAGGAATGGAGAAAGAACAAGAAGATGAAGATGAATGTCCACTCATGGACATGAGCTTCATGGAAAAAGAACAAAAAAATAAAGTGGAAGAGGAGCCTATACTTGAAATAAGAATTTCTAAACCCTTGGACTCTTCTACTTGTGCTATATTGGATAATGTTGTTTATTGTGAATTTATCTTGCCTCTTGAATTGATTGATGAGAAGATTGAAATGAGAATCCTCTTGAATCTATTTGATAGTAGGAAATGGGGGTGGGATTGTGTTTTGAGAAGAAATGAAGAAGAATATGCATGTTCTTACAAGTATAAAATGAAAAGAAAAGTAGGGGTATGTGGTAGAAATCCTACTTGTTTCCTTGATCATGATGGTATGAGATTGATGTTTGATGGCAAGAAGGATAAATATCCTTGGCCATTTAGCTAACATTGGTGTCGTCCGGCTAGGGGACGTTAAATCCAAGCGCTAGATGGGAGGCAACCCATCCTAAGAAGTTTTCTTGCTTATTAGGTTTACTTTGTAGTTTAGATAGTGTTATTTATTTTGATTTGCTTCATATGAGGTAGTGTATTCTCTTACTTGGGTTGGTGCATGTGATTTATCCTAGTTTGGGGGAGTTGTCTCTTGTTATATATGGCGATTTCTTGGTTTAGTTGAGCTTATATATGCTTTATTAGTCATTGATTCATTGTAAATCCTATTTTCATCACTCTTTTCCAAACTTTTAGGATCCTTGATCCGAAAAAGTTTGGGGGGGTGTGTTCGTTCTTCAAATTTTGATTTGCATGATAATTGATGTGATTTGTGAGCTCTAGAAAGGTGTGATGAGGAGATTTCTCTTCCTACTTGGCCAAGAAGGAAATTTTAATGTAAGTGGCAAGTCGCTCTCCTATTCTTAATCCCAACTCAAGGTATGTCTTTACACTTATCTCTATATGTGCTTCCATTCTTAGGTTTAGTTTGCTTGATTGTAGATTGCTATTTTGAGCTTATGTGTTGATTCTTGTTGTATTGTGCTTTGATTTGGTGCATTGCATGATCTTTTCTTCACTTTTGCCAAACTTTTTAGACCCTTGGTCCAAAAAAGTTTGGGGGGTGTCTTCGTTTCGCAAATCTCATTGCAATGCTATGTTTAGGATGATTCTAGTGTTTCTATGATGTTTAGACCTTATGCTTATGATGATGTCTTGTTTGCTTGTTGATTTTAGCCATATGGTTGCTACCTTTGAGTAGTGGATGCTTGAGATATGTTTATGATTGTGTGGATGATGTGGAGAAGTTCATGTTAGATGTAGTGGACTTATCACTTGATTCATGTTTTGTCTAGTTTGTTATGGATTCTATGATTCTTGATACTTTGATTATGTGAGCATTTTGAGATGATATGAGTCTTGATCAACCCTATACCCGTGAGGTTTTGAGCTATGATGCCCGTTTCAATATTGAACGGATGATATTCTTTTATTTGAGTTCCACACACATACATATTACTCTAGAACTTAACTTTGGTCTTATTTGAGGCTACATTAGATGAAGATTTCACATGATATGATTTGAGGCATTTCTTTGATCTATATTGAGCCACTTTTCCATATGAGCCTACCAATGATATTATGATCAATTGCTTACCATTTTGTGCCTATAGACCTTTCCTTTGGCTAACCACACTTTAAGCCATTTTCCTTCCTTTTTGGAACTCTCATGTCCTTATGATTAGTAGAGTGAAAAGAAGGAAGGAAGATTGGTGTTATGATGAAGAATTTGGTGGCCAAGGTGGAAAGAAATTCTATGCATGGATTGATATGAAAAGAAGGTTCAAAAGCAAGTGCGTGCAAGGAATGAAAAAGGTTGACTTTTTACAAAAATGTGGTCAAGTTTGACTTGTGTTGTGAGTATGATCACAACTTATCAAAAAGGGGAAGAATGATCTTTGAAAGTGTGATTTTGAAAGAGCATGAAGAGTATGTGCAACATTGCATGAAGAGGTGAATGATCTCTATTTTGATTCCTTCTATGCTTTACTAATCATACTTAGTCACTTTATCCATAATTTCCTTCCCTACCAAAAAGCCAACACTACAACCTTTATAAAGTCCTCATTGACATGTGAATGATTTGTCATTTCAAGTGGTGGAAAACTTAGACTTGATCCAAGCTTATGGTATATGCATGTTGTGTGATGATTGAGAGAATCTCAAACACTTGAGTGGTGAGCTAAACATTTGTCTTGTGAGGATCTTGACTCATTGATTTGATATCTTGCTTATTGATTCATTGTTGATGGTTTGATTAGATGAGATTGCATTCTAGACTTGCTTCATATTGATTGATAGTTCCATGGCATTTGACTTGTGCTTGATGCTTCATTGATACAATTATTCCCCTATCTTTTCGCTTCGTTGCCCGAGGACGAGCAACAATCTAGTTTGGGAGTGTGATTAGGGTCATAATTGCAACTTTTTGCATCCATTTCTCTATGGTTTTGATGTGCTTATATTCATATTTGATCCTAAAATGCTATACTTTGTGCATTTAACTCTTTTTGGCTAGAAAGTTGTGTTTTGTAGTGAAAACGAGCAAAACCGGCGAAAGATGAGCAAGTTCGTAAAAATCCAGAATTTGTGAGTTGATTCAATGGAAGAAAATGATATACCATGTTAAAGAGCTCAAAGAGAGGGTCACAACGGAAAAAGAATCGAGTCAATCAGAGCTCTAGAACTCAAGATATGAAGAAAATGAGAAAGTCGAGGATCGACCGAACGAGGCCAATCGGGACCGCACGTCCACAAGCACGGGACCGCGTGATGTATCTCTGGACCGCACTACTATGAGGGCGCATGCACGGGCACGCGATCCTGATCGTGCGTCCACAAGGGTAAGGTCGCGTGGCTTTGTAAAATCCAGATTTTTAGGGGCGTTTCTGTGTTTTCGCGTGTTTTAATAAAGGACACTTTGGACTAAACATTGTGGGCACTATAAATACCTCAAGGATCAGATTTTCAAGGAGAATCTTCATTATTCCAAGTTCTTAGATTAGTTTAGAGAAAGAATTAGGTAGTTACTTAGTGTGTTCTTAGTTAGATTCAATCTTCTTTCTTCAATAACTTTTGATCCATCCATCGGATCTTTAATCCGTTTGTTCCATTAGCTTAGTCTTATTATTAGCTACGATTCTACAGTTCGATTTATGTTTTCAAGCTTTGGATCAAGAGTTAGCATTTTGGAGGTTTGTAGATTGTATTCAATTTCTCTACCTATGGTAAGTTTTCCTTTAATTCTCTTGTTTTAGTTAATAATCATGATGATTAGAATGTTAATTGTTGATTTTCATTATCAATAATCCATGGGCTAATATCCTTGTTGCATGGTTGCATGAATACTATGATGAATTTAGTTCTTGTTAATCCTATGCATGAATTAGTAACCTTGATGTGTTAGTTCTCTTATTAATGATTTGTATGAATGCTTGGGATATTTAATTGGATTGAATGTGCCTATATTGTTAGCTATGAAATGAGAATTGAGCTATAAGAACTTTATGCATACCAAGTGTTTGATATTTGACTTGTATGACCAACGAGAATTGCATATTAGCATAGACCTCTTAATTGGAGTGTTAGGTGTTGCAGAGACACCTAGACACCTAATAGAGCCCTTAGCTTGTGTTATAGAGAGATCTAGACACTAGTAGGCTTGACTAAGACACTAAGAGACCTTTTGCATGCTAGGATGGATAGGACACTAGAGGAACTATAGTAGGATTACTTCCATGTACACGCCAAACTTGCTCACTTCCTAGAGGTGATAGTTGGATTTACTATTTCTTATTGATTTAGTAGATAGAAACCATATCTTTTCTTGTTTTCACTAGCTACAACCTTTGTGAACATTCAATACTTGCTTGATATCGCATCGTTTCCCTGTGTTCGATATTTAACTTGGTTAACTTGCCATGATAACAACGACCACGTACACTTGTATCGAAATTATACACGATTTTTGGCAAACACCCATTCGAAGTTTGATTTATTTTATTATCAGACGTTGAGGAGTCTTTTAGCTTGGTGACGACAACCTCCGTCAGCTCCGCCTCTCCGCTACTCGTAGCTAGTCGGGCTAGTTCATCTACTTGAGTATTTTCCAACCTCGGGATCTGCTCAATGTAGACTTGTTGGAATAGCGAGATCAAGTGTGCTACTATCTTTTGGTACATGGCCATCTGTTGATCCTTTGCTTCATATTCCCCCCGGACTTGGGATATTATTAGCTGGGAATCTCCGAAAATATGAAGTTTTGTTGCCCCCACAACTAATGATAACCTAAGTCCAACTATCAACACTTCATACTCCGCCTCATTGTTAGTGGCTCTGACGTTGAATCTGATTGCCGAAGTGAAGACTTGTCTATTCGAGCTTATTAGTACTACATCGGCTCCTGCTGTTGTGCTAGTTGGCGATCCGTCTACGTAGAGGTGCCATGGCACTATAAGCCCCCTCGACGAATCTTGTGGGAAAGTTAGCTCGACGATGAAATCGACGAGCGATTGTCCCTTGATTGTTGTTCGGGGTGCGTAGGTTATTCCGTATTGGCTGACCTCTAGTGACCATTTCAACAAGCGTCCTATAGTGCCCGGCCGATGCAGTATCTGCCAGAGTGGGAATGTCGTCAGTACTTCCACCTGGTGGTCGAAGAAATATGGCCGCAGCTTCCTAACACTCATTACCAGTGCGTAAGCCAATTTCTCCGTGGGTAAGTAGCGTAGCTCCGCTTCGTGTAAGGCTTGGCTTACGTAGTACACTGATAAATGTGTTTTTCCTTCTGCTCGTACTAGCACCGAGCTTATGGCCACCTCCGATGCTGCCAGGTATAGGTACAGTTTTTCTCCTGGTTTCAGTTTTGACAGGATTTGTGTGTTACCGAGGTACTCCTTGATGCTATCGAAGGCCCTTTGACATTCACTTGTCCACCGAAATTGTCCTTATGTTTGATTTTGATTGACTCAAAAAATGGGCAATTCCTATTATCGGACATGGAGATAAATCTATTCAAGGCAGCCAAGCACCCTGTCAGCCTTTGAACCTTCTTCACCGAGTCGGGTGGCTTCATCTCCATGATACATTTCACCTGGAATTGGTTAACTTCGATCCCCCTTTGGCTCACCAGGTGGCCAGGAACTTTCCCGAATGCACTCCGAATCTACTCTTTTTTGGATTCAACTTCATGTTGTAGTGGCGCATTATGTCGAAAGCTTGCTTGAGGTGGTCCAGATGATCCTCCTTCCTCAAACTCTTGACCACAATGTCATCCACGTATACCTCCATTATGTGCCCGATGTGTTGGTCAAACATTTTGTTAACCAACCTTTGATAGGTAGCTCCGACATTGATTAGTCCAAACGGCATCCTACTCCAACAGAACATGTTCTTGTTTGTTTAGAACGATGTGTGTTCCTGGTCGTCTGGGTGCATCGCTATCTGGTGATAACCTATAAAAGCATCCATGAAAGTCATTATTTCATGCTCTACAGTATTATCTACCATCTGATCAATGTGAGACAACGGGAAATTATCCTTCGGGCATGCTGCGTTGAGGTCCGTGAAATCAATGCACAGTCTCCATGCCCCGTTTGGCTTTTTCACCAGTACTGGATTGGCCGCCCACTGCGGATAGAGTGCTTCTTTGATGAGCTTATTATCGAGTAGCTTCTTCACCTCCGAGGTCAAGGCTTCGTACTTGTCTGGCCCGTATTTCCTTCACTTTTGTCAGACGAGCTTCTTCGTTGGGTCGATGTTCAGTCGATGGCATGCATACTCCAACGGGATCCCCGTCATGTCTTCATGGGACCAAGAGAACACATCCAGGTTGGATTTAAGGAACTCCTCCATCTTACTCCTGTATGGTTTCGGCAACTCAGAACCTATAAAAAGTTATAAGTCTGCTCTGTCGGGATCCACTTGGATAGCTCTAAGCTCTTTCACAGGGGTAGCTCTCCTTTTCTTGTTCTTCCATCTCGGGTCCGAGGTGATTTCATCCCAGCTCAACTCGTCTTCCATCGCCATGGCTCATAACCCACTCGGGGTTCTAGGTCTTCGCCTCCTTCGTCAGCGTTGGTGGGTTCACAAGCTTCTCTTGGTTCCTGTGCAGCTGGACTGGTAGGCTCTTCCTCTTGCGGGGCCTCGTCCACCTCCATTGGTGCCGCTTGTTCGGATTCATCAAGATCCACCTGGGCGACCTCCACTTCTTCTGACTGGTTGTCCACCTCCATCAACTCAGTTTCTACTGAGATGACATCTAGGATGTTTGGCTCATCCGTCGGGTACTGTAATTCATCTTCAAATACAAGTACCTGCGTGATAGGTTTTTTAATTTGGAGTAAACACTCTCTAGCTTTCTTCTGGTCGTCCTTGACAGTTCTGTGCAGTATTTGTTGGGGTTGAGCTTACTGCGGTCCTGCCAGATCTTCCTTGGCTCGTTCAATATGGTCTTGTCTTTCACCGCAGTAAATACATGATCAACAGAGACTTCAACACTTGGTTCAGTTTCTCCTTAAACTAGTCCCCATCAAATGACTTCAGATTTCTTGGGGCTTTGTAGGTGCCCCCAGCTTTCTTGCCTTGCGGCTTCTTGTCCTCGGAGCTCCCAACTTCCTTTGCCAGGGCCTCCTGCATGGCGACATACACCCTTGCCTTATGTCTGAATTCAGCATAAGTTTTGGGGCTGGATAGGTACATCTCCTTCCACAACTCCGTTCCTTTCTTCAATCTTGCCATGACGGCCACAATCTTTGTATCCTCGCAAACAGGCTCGCCTTCCAGTAAAATCTTGTCGAACCTCTCCAGGTACTATTGGTCCGACTCTTCATTTCCTTGTTTAATGTTGGCAAGCCTGTGCTTCTGGGTCAAGTATGACCCATACCCAGAAAAATGCGATAGGAACTCCCGTGTCAGCTGTCCAAACGACTGGATTGCCCCCGGGGCCAGTGATGAGAACCATTTGTGAGCTCGGTCCCCAATGGTTAATGGGAAATTCCTGCATTGGGTGGCGTCTGATGCTCCCACCGAGATCATGAAGTCCGCGTACTTGGATATGTGCACTTTCAGATCGGACTCTCCCTCGTACGCAGCCATCACCGGGAATTATCTCTTCTTTTGTACCAGTGCCTTTAATATGGATGGTTCCAAGGGTAACGTCGGGAGTGTTGTCATGTCTGCTCCACTGCTCGTAGCAGCCACTTGCATCTGGAGCTGTTCAACGGCCTTTTTCAACATGGCCAACTCATCATCGTGAGCTACCTCCTATGGAGGCTGTTCAAGGACCGTATGCCTCATGGACGTACGGCCCCGTAGTCCCTCGCTCTGGGGTGGCCCATATGCGATTTATTGGAACTGTCGGGTACCGTTCGGGCCAAGTCTATCTGAAGCTGGCCTCCTCAACCTATCGTGAACAGACCTATGAGGACGTAGGTCCGAGTCATCTCTTCTCACCGGTAGAACCAGAGCTGGTACAGACTCTTACGCTGTCTCCTCGTACATGGATCCCAATCTGCCCTGGAGAGCATCTTGGGATCGATGAGTCATGGAGCCCTCAGCCTAGGTCCCAGCTCGCCCACCTAGTAAGCCAAGCCAATCATTTAGCTTGGTCTTCCCGGTGGTCTGTTGGCGGCGAGCTCTGGCAGAGCTTGCCTCTTGATCGCCATGGAGATCACTAGGGAGCTTGCCGACTCTCTCCCTGGGCTGGGTGGAGTGTGACCTTCTGGTCTCTTGATCACGGGCTGCATTGGTGGGACCTCGCTGAGGTGCTCGCTGAAGTTCGCCCAGCTATTGTTGTCGGCGCACCCCCTAGAGCAGGGCTATAGTTCGCTCCAGCTTGTCGAGGTTCCGGAGTAGTTCCTGGAGTGCCGAGTTCAAACCATCCTGTGTCGTTGTGGCGTTCCTTTGGTCATTAGCTCGCCGGGGAGCTCGCTGATGAGAAGGTTCTCCATCAGCTTGGTTTCTTTGGGGACCGTGTCCCTTCCATCTCCTGGTAGTGGATGAGGTGTATGTATTGTCTTTTGATATTTTTACTCCACCTAGGGTAGTTCGTCTTCAAGTTTTCCCAGCAAAGGTTAGGTTGGTCAAAAGATCTTTCTAGCCTTGCATGCAAGTGATTTGTCCAGAATCTGGTTTAACCACAAGCACACACGCGTTTAGAATTTTTGACTCCCTTAATTTGTCCACAAATTTCTGGCAATCAGCTAAGTTCTGGGAATATCTACAAGTCTTCAAGTGTGTTCTTGAGATTTTTCAAGAACACCTTCAATCTTCTCACCCTTTCTCACAGATTTTTGTAAATCGAAGGTTCGGACCCTCCTACTAGCACCAAATTGTTGGAAGAATTTGTTAATTGAATATGGCTGATTATACTGGGAATTCTTCCAAACAATAGCTGGAATTTGGTCTATGGGAGAATAATAATAAAGAGAGAAAGTATAAAGAAGTATTATGTTGCATAGAATGAACTTGGAGAGAGAAAAATGGTACATTGGCCTTATTTATAGTTTTGCATGTGATGAGGTGGCACTCATTAAGCTTACTTAGCCTAATGTGCTGACAAGTGTCTTTAACACTTGTCATCATGCTCACTATCTACATCTCTATTTGCTATCTACGTAGCTACCGGCTATACTCTGGACCTGGCGAGCTCCTTGGCGAGCTCCTCTATCTTAAGTTGTTCCAGGATGTATCGATGGAAGCAGGTCTGGGCCATTGCTTCTGGTTCCGGGTGAGTGATTAGGGTCCTATTTTCATCAATTTGTGTTAATTTTGAGATGAATTTCTAAAATTTTGTATGCATTTAGAGTCTTAATTGATATCTATTTGATTAATCGAGCTTAACGGTTGAGAAAGATATTTTATGCTCTTTTTGTAGGAAATTGCCTTGATCTTGGGTGTTGATAAGAACAATAGATCGAGTACAAATCATGGAACACTTTCTACAACATTTGAAATACACAGCTGTAAAACACTCTACAATCACCACATGCCTTGCTTGTACCAATATTCCGCCACACACATGTAGAAGTCGTGCCACAAATCCGCCAATCAACACCAGAATTTCTGCCATCACAGCAGCAAACACACCACTCAAACCCACAGTTCTGTTACACATCCGTTACCATAAGTGGAGATCATCCACTCTCAATACTCTGAAATCCGCATCAACAGCCTTACTCTCTCCACCGAAAACCGCCTCAACATCTCTGTTCTCAAGGAACGAAGCAACCACCATCCACACCACCGGAAACGCGTCAAAGTTCACCTACCTTTGCTCCCCGTCGTGAAATCTGCCCGATAGCGGAAATCCCAGCCGCGATTGGAAGTCCACAGCCGTGCATCTACTCGCGCCTCTAACCTCCACCGTCGGAAACCTCTACCCAACCTCGCGCACCGCCTTGCGCCACCACTGCAACCGCCATCTCTGAAACACTACCGACGGAGAAGCCACACTGCTCTGTTCCGCCAATCTGTACCGCACGATGCACAACCGCCTCGCCGCACTTCGCCTGGAATCCTCGCCACCAATGGAGTCCAACGCCAGCCGCCTCGATCCATCGCAGTCTGAAGAAACCGCTTCATGTAAGGAAATTTTGAAGAAGAAGGTAACTTGGGCTCAGTTCCTATTCCAATTTACTTTTAGGCCCAAGTTAATTATTTTACTTAAGCCCATTTGGAAAGACTATATATTTGATCCGAAGGAATTGATTCAGTTTTTCATCATTCACGCCTAAGGGCAATATTTCAGAAAACAGGGAATTAGGGGCAGTAGACTTAGGGGGTGTATTCGTATAAGATTTCGTGGGATTTTAAAGGACTTTTTTCTTATAAAAAAATCTGTTGGTATTCAATCAGGATTTTAAAGGATTTAAAAATAATCCATTGGTATTCAATCAGGATTTTAAAAGACTTAAAAACAATCCACTGGTATTCAATCAGGATTTTAAAAGACTTAAAAACAATCCACTGGTATTAAAAAATATAAGGATTTTAAAGGATTGTTGGGTTTGATGGATTTTGATGGATTCTTTAGTGTATTTTATAAATACCAACAATCCCATCAAAACCTCTAGGATTTCGGTGGACTTTTTTAATTAATGACTTTATTTATCCCCAAATTGATTTATATATAATTATTTATTTTTAAGACCTAAAATAGTTTTAACTTTATAATTTCATCTCTACATTTATAACATCAACGATAAAATAATTACAGTGACGAAGAGTAATATAATATTATATATACATATATACTAGAATAAATAAAAATAATTAATAATTAATCATTAAATAGTATTAAAAAATGATATTGTTCATCCTAACTTATATACAAGATAAATCTTTATTTTTATATAGTATTATTATAGTACTAATATTATATATTACATATGTCATTAGGTAATATTTTTATATTGATATTATTTTTTTACGGTATTTGAGTTTTGTTATATTTTACTTTGGTTGCTTTGATTATTCAATTTCGATACTTTTTTATATTGATAATATTAGCATGTGCAACTCTACATAACTTTATTCGCAAAGAATGTCATTCTGATGAATTTCCAATTGAATCGGTGGACGAACCTTCATCTTCAACATTACCAGTTAATGAAGACCGTGATTTTGAGCCTATCATTCAAACTCAACAGCAAGAACGACATGACGCTAATGTTTGGAGGACTAGTATAGCTATGAATATGTGGAGTAATGCTATTTAAAAGGACATGATATTATGATTTTTTTTGTCTTTAACTTTTTCTTTTTTTTTTTTAATTTGAAGGTATGAAAAATTTTGAATTTTTATTGTATGTCACAAATCCATGAAATTCTGCAAAGTCTACAAAGTCCTATAGAATCCATTAAAATCCTTATTTTAAAAGTCTTACAAAATCCTGCAAAATCTTAAAAGTCACCAAAATCCTACAAAATCTTTAAAATCTGCAGGATTTTTTTCAGCTAAAAAAATCTTTTAAAATCCTAATCCAATACACCCACCTTAGATTAATTTTGAATTTTTTTTGAGAACAGTAGTGTTTAGAAATTACCTTTTTACAACATTCTTAATTCGTGTTTGGGACTTCTTCAGATTATTTTTATTAGTTTTGTTTGCTTTCAATTTCAGTTTTCAATTAGGTTTTACTACTGTTCATTATTTTAATTGTTAATTCTATTATCTCCTTGGTGTTTGATCTATTGTTGTTAGTTTCGTCAATTCCATTTGTCTCAATTATTCATGTTATCACCCCTTTATCACTCATTTACACTCTCTTGTTAGTTAGCTAGTTATTGGTCCTTCATATTTAATTGCTTTCAATTTCTGCTTTAAATTGTCATTAGAGACCTTAGGTTTAGAATTTGGGCTTGAGAATAAAGTTTGTTTTACTTTTTATAAATTCAATTCATGCAGTAGAGATTAGAGATTTATTTTCATGCACGTTTTAGTTTAGGGTATTATTTACACATTCTTAATTCATTCCAATTTCTGATTTAATACTCATTAGTTTAGGAACCCCCAAAACTTGCAATTTCATTATTTAGATTTAATTTGAAAACTCACACAAACCTTAGAATTAGAGTGTCTCATTGCTTCCTTAGGGTTCGATATTATTTTATAACTTGGTCAGCTTACTATTACACGATCCTATACACTTGTAGGAAAGTGCATTTATGTGCGAACACAAATCGCTAGTCAAGTTTATGGCGCTGTTGCCGGGGAGCAACATAGATAGTTTAATTGTAGGTGTTGTGTGTTTGAGCATTCTAGTTCCCTTTAACTCTGTGGACTTGCTGATTGTTTTGTAGTTGCATGATAACATGGAGACAAAGAGGACATCTAGTGCCTTTTGATCCAGAAATTGAAGCATCTTCCAGAAGGAACAGAGGTCAAAACAGTCAAGGTAGACAGAGAGACATGGACAACCATGATGAAAATCAGGACGACGAAGAGGTCTAGAAGATACAAGTGTAAAACACGCCCTAGCTAGGGGTAACCAACAACCACCTCAAAATAAAAATCAAAACCAATATCCACCTTACCCACCATACAATCCCCAGTATCCATATCCACCACCTTACTATCCACCTCCATATCAACTGTACCCTCCACAAAACAATCAACCAAACAACTGTCCTTACCCACAGCAAAATCAACATCCACACCCTCAACATCCAACATATATACCAGATCCTAATATACCACATGAGCCTCTCCTTGGCGATTTCTTTGAACCTAAGGTGAGAGAGTATTATGATGGGATCGCAAGACCAAATTCAGAGGCTGAAAGAATGATACACCCTTCCTTTTTTAACATGCTACAAGAGAAGAAATTTGATGGGTCAGATGAGAGGGAATATCCTAACCAGCATCTGGCAAACTACCTGAAGATAACTGACACTATCAAACTAAGAGGTATTACAGATGATGAGCTAAGACCGAGGTTATTCAATTGGACCTTGCAGGGCAGGGCTAAGATGTGGGTATCGAGCATTACTCCAATGGTGACAACTTGGGATTAGCTAAGCTCTAAATTTCTTAAGAAGTTCTATCCACCTTCAAGAATGTTGAAAGCTAGGGATGTTATAAAGAGCTTTAAGCAACAGTCCAGGGAGTCTATGTCTAAAGCTTGGGAGAGATATCAGAGTTTGTTGTTAGCATGTCCTCAGCATGGACTCAGGGAGGAAGAGATACTTCTTACCTTCACATTTGGGTTGAATGACAGAGACAAAAGTTATCTAAACTCTTGTGTAGGTGGATCGGTGTGGACTAGGACAGTGAGACAGATAAATGATATCATCGAGAACATCGCTTCTAGTGACTCATTTCAAAGTGGAGGAGTATATGGAAGCAATGAAAGGGTAGCTCAGGTGGAGGAAGAAAATAAGAACCTGAGGAGCATAGTGACGATGTTCATGGAAAAGATGGGAAACCCTTCCCAATCTGCACCTCCTGGCCAAGTAAATCAAGTTTGTGAAACCTCTCAACCCCAGGGCTTCTCACAAGCACCAGTTGAGGAAGCTAATTTCATGGGTAGACAACCATACCAAGGGTCATACCAACAACACAACTATGGAAATTCTCAAGGGCCGAGACCATATGTTGCACCACCCTTTCAGCAGAAGTATTAAGCTACTTAGGCATAATGCATGCCACATCACATCATGCAAACATATAAATAGGAAATTTGTACCCATTTGAAGGGATTCCAATTCATATATACAAGAAATATTTTCTACAAATTTTCTCTCTTTATTTTCTCTACATTTCACACTTATAATCCAAATTAAACATATAATCTTAATTATTGTTTGGAGGAATCCAACTTAAAATTAGCTAGATAATCACACCAATTAATACATTCCTCCAATAATTTAGCGCTTGAGGAAGGACCTGAACCTCCGGCTGATCAAGTTTGTACAGAAAAGTTTGAAGATTTGAAGGTGTTCTTCAAACTTCAAGAACACCTTGAAGGTTTCCACTCAAAATTCAAAAAGTTGTGAAGAAAATCAAGGAGAATACTCTAAATGCATGCATGCATGAGTTGATAAACCAATATAATTGGAAAATCACTCACATGGAAGGCAAGTGAGGAAGGCTCCCACCAAACCCCAACTGAAAAAACCTATAGGAATAACAAAGACCTACTAGAAACACTTAAAAATGTCTCAAGAGAACACTTACACATCTTCCACTAAGAGGAGGTGGAAGGGACGGACCACCAAGATGAATAAAGCTGGAGGTGAAACCTCATAGGCTCAAGCAATGACACGAGCTCAGCCCAAGACAGTAGCCCCGACCCACTTGATAACGGACTAAACCCAGTGGTGCAATCCATCTTACAGAACCCAGATAAGATGGAGTGAACAATAACCTTCCTACGGGAAATTCAAATACAACAACTACTTGCTGCTCGCTAACCCACTATCCAGCCCGCACCTACTGGGACGATGCTCGAGCAGGACCAATGACGCTCATAGGTGACTAGAAGGGAGGGCGAGCAGCAGACGAGCTCACCATCACCACTCTGGTGGCAAGGAAAAATTGAGTGGCCGACTGGGTTCCCTAATTAGGGTAATATTTATATCATATTATGTGCATTTGAGCATGTTATTAAGTTATTTGTATGCAGTATTGACCCTAATGTGCTATATATTGTGCTATTCACCATTGTGTAGAGAAAAGTTGGTTTTATAGGTGAAAACGGGCAAAATCGAGGAGATTATGACGAGGAAGGTGGAATGATTTGATCCAAGTGTTTAGGGAAGCTTAAATGATCAAGAGGAAGATCCTAGAAGGTTCGAAAGTGTCAATGGATCAAAACGGAAAAAGTCGAAATCGGGCATCGGAGGTTGACCTTTGCTCGAGCGCCAGTTGAACCTAGCTCGAGCACCAGTTGAACCTTGCTCGAGCGGAAATCGCTCTGACCCTAACCATTCAGGGGCGCTTTACCAAGCTAGACCGAGCGCCACTTGAGCTTTGGTCAAGCACCCATCCGGAGGTGTATTTTCGAGGGCAATTTCGTCTTTCCATCCATTTAATGAGGGGCAATCAAGTCATAACGTTTTGAGCACTATAAATACCACTTGAATCAGATTTTTAAGAAGTTTTAATCATTTTACAAATTCTTAGATTAGACAGAGGTTAGAGGGAAGTTACTTGTGGGTTATACTTTGATTCTACATCTTCATCTTTCAATTACTTTTAATCTAGCCGATAGATTTTTGATCCATTTATTTCATTAGATTCCCCATTAGATTCTCTACATACTTATGGTACAATTTTGCATTTTGAGCTACGGATTGGATTTTGGTAATTGAAGATAGATTGCTTGTAATTCAATTTCATCCAACATTGGTAAGTTTTCTCATTACTTTACTATTCTTATCTTCGTTATTATTTCAATTATCTTGATTGTTGTTTCTTCTTCTCAATTATCCATGGGCTAATCCCCTTTTGCATAGGGGATATGGATACTATGATGTAGTTTAATTGCTTGTGATTCTAATGCATGTATGAGCTTATTATGTGTAGGAATTCTCTATATTGATGTTTGATTGAACCATTAGTGGATGCTTTTTGATGTTGTGATCACTAATTGGATTGGAAACATATGAGAATTGAGTTAGTTCAACTAGAATTAGAATGCATAATTGTGCACACCAAATGTTTATGTTATGGTTTCTATGTCAATGAGAATTGCTTGTTTCCAAGAACTACACAATTGTAGTATTTGGTGTTTAAGTGAGAATATAGGCATTTAATAGAGTCTTAAGACTTAGTTCTTGCACTAGTTATCCTCATGCATGCTAGGAATTACATGTAGTTAAATGAGTCATAATTGAAGTACCTCAATGCATACTACCAACACTTGCTCACTTGTTGAAAGTAATAGATAGAATTTCAATTTCTTGCAAAAGTAGATAGAACCCAAGACATTGTTTTCATATTTCTTAGGATATCACTTTGTTAAACATTTAAACCTAGCATTTCAATCATTGTTTTCCTTGGTTCGATATTTTAACTTGGTCACCTGCCAAACACAACAATGATCACGTACACTTGCGTGTTGCATACTCAATTTGGGCAATCATTCCCTCAGTGGGCAAATAGGAAGAAGGGGAGAGGAGTCGACCACGGACCGACCTAGGGTCAGCTTGAGAGACAAACTAGGAAGGGGGCAAACAGGAAACCCACAGGATTTCCTACTACCACCACTAGCTCCTCAGCAGATTGGCATCAGTGAGTTACCCAAAAGGAGGCCAGTGCATGAAAACTCAGACGACCAGCCTCCGAAAGACTAGGCCCATAGGGAACTCAACAGCTCTAGCAAGTCCCCACTAGGTCATCCCAGAGTGAGTGACTACAAGACAGAGCTCATACGCGAGCAACAGTCCTTGAACAACATTTGTAGGAGGTGACCCACAGTGACGAGCTAGCTACCATGAAGGAAGCCATTGATGAATTGCGTGAGCAAGTTGTCAGTAAGAGTGACGGTGTTGGCTCAACCACACTACCTACATCCCAACTGGCCGCCACCATTCTGAAGGCTCCCATCCAAAAGAAGATACAATTTCCCGCCATCACTCTGTGCAAAGGTGAGTCAGATCTAAAGGCCCACATCTCCAAATACTCAGACTATATGATATCTATGGGGGCCACATATGCTACTCAGTGTAGGAACTTCCTGCTAACACTAGGAGACCGAGCCCATAGGTGGTTCTCCTCGCTGACACCAGGGTCAATCCAGTTATTTGGATAGCTGACTAGGGAATTTCTGTCACATTTCTTGCGTACAAAACGTACCTCACACAAAAAACCGTCTAACCAATATAAATCAGAGAGGTGAGGAATTAGATCAGTAGTTGATTAGGTTCATAATTGCATCATTTTGCATCCATTTCTATATGGTTTTGATGAGTTTATGTTCATATTTGATCCTATTATGCTATACTTTGTACTATTGACCCCGTGTTAGCTAGAAAATATGTTTTATAGTGAAAAACGAGCAAAAACAAGGAGTTCATGACTATGGTGAAGAAGACGAGGTGATCCGAGCATTGGGAGATGTTCAAATGACTCAAAGGAAGACCCTAGGAGGCTCGGATGAGGAACCAGAAGGAAAATAAAGAAAATAAAAATCGGACGTTGCACACAGCTCCAAGTCGCGCGCTTGGAAAGTCTGGATCAGGCCCCAGATCATTGACTCGAGCGCAAGGGATCCGCGCGCACAACCGCGCGCATAGGCGAGGTGCGCGTCCAGCTGGTCTAGGTCGCGCGTGAAGGCAAATTTCTGGATTTCAGGCGGTAGTTTCGTCTTTTGTGCATTTTAATGAAGGGCATTTTGGTACTTGCTTGAGGAGTACTATATATACTTGAGGCATCAGATTTCCAAGGACATTCTACACACTTTTCTTCATTTCTTTGATTCTTAATTAGATTAGGGAGTTAAGAGAAGTTACAAAGTGGGTTTCTTAGATTTTCTCATCTTTAATTACTTTTCATCCATCCATTGGATCGACGATCCGTTTTTTGATTCAGCTTAGTCGTGATTAGAGCTAAGTTTCTACGGTTCGGTTTTGCATTTCAAGTTCCGGATTGCAAGTTTGGATTCCAAGGTAGTGGATAGCTATTTTAATTCTCTTGTTTTGGGTAAGAATTTTGTAATCTCTTTTCATATTAGTAATCATGATGATGCTAGATAGCTTAATTATAGTTTTGTTCATTCAATTAGCCATGGGCTAATTTCTTAATGCATTGGTGTATGAATCCTATGTAGTAGTTTGGTTATTCTATTGATCCTATGATTGCTTTGTGTTATTGAATGAGTAATTCTCTCAATTGATATTATGAATGAATGCTTGGTATTGTCAATTGAATGTTTAGAACCCTAGTGGATTAGCAAGACATGAGAATTGAGCTTTTCATGAATGTTCTTTATTGAAGGTTGTGCATGCTAGGTGTTTGATGAAATTTCCTTTGGACAATGAGAATTGCCTATGAGATTAGTCACCACAATTAGGGTGTTAAGTGTCATTAGGGAGACCTAGACACATTAAACAAAGCTTTTGCTTAATTGATCACTCAATAGAACTTGCATGATTAGGAGAGATAGGCACCAAATGAATCATAGGAGGATTACACTAATGCATGTTTCCACTCTTGCTCACTTTGATAAAATGTGATAGGTAGTCTTTACTATTTTGTTAAGAAAAGTAATTAGCAACCCCAAGCCTTTTATGGCTTTCCTAGTTTTAATTCTTAAACAACGATCTTACTTTACAATGCCCCGTTTCCCTGTGTTCGATATTATTACTTGGTCAACTTGCCTAGTCTACAACTACCATGTACACTTGCGTGAGACACGATATTGGCAAACAAGTATTTGGCGCCGTTGCCGGGGAAACGGTCTCTTTATTAGGCTTGTGATGTTTGTTTACATTTATTTTCTTTGTTTGTCTTTAATTCTTCTTGGTGAGTGTTGATACTTGCTTGTTTTTGTAGGAGTGAACTTAATTGAAGATGGACGGATACAACCAATACTCGTACCCTCCATAATACACATACCCCCCTCAACCATACACATATCAACCTCGTCCATATTCACCATCTCTATATCAACCAACACCTCAACAACCATATTCTTACTATCCTCAACCTAACTCATATTCCTATCCATATTCATATCCTTACCCTTATCAAGATCCACACTCATACACTCATCCTCCTCCTAAGCCTTTGCACAAAGAAGGGGAAGTAGTAGAAGTAGAAGAACAAGAGGAGGAAGGAGATGGAGATCTTGAACCAAAAGAAGATGTGTACGATCTAATTGGTAGATTTCTTTAAGAGAATAAAGATTTGAATGAGGAAGATTTCAAGATAATCTTGCACTATAATGATAAAGGATCTTATAACCCTTCTTCTTTCACTATTAATTCTAAATCTCTTAACATGGACATTTATGATTCTACTTCTTTTGTTAGATTTGATAGGAATCAATAAGAGGAGGAGAAAGAGGTGAAGGAACAAGAAGTAGAGGAGAAAGAAATTGATAATTCAAGAGGAGGAAAGGAGAAAGGACAAGAAGAGGTAGATTAAGGTCCACTAATGGACTTGGGCATCATTGAAGAAGAACAACAAAATGGAGTGGAAGATGTGCTTCAAGGAGAAATAAGCATTTCTAAACCCTTAGACTCTTCTACTTGTGCTATATTTGATAATGCTATTTTTGTGAATTTGTCTTACCTCTTGATATAATTGATGATAAGATTGAATTGAGAGTCCTCTTGAATATATTTAACAGTAGGAGATGGGGGTGGATTGGTTTGAGAAGAAGAGAAGAAAGAAATACATGTGCTTACATGTATAAAATGAAAAGGAAAGTGGGGGTTTGGGGTAGAAATCCTACATGTTTCCTTGATCATGATGCTATGAGATTGTTGTTTGATGGAAAAAATGATATATATCCTTGTCCATTTAGCTAACATTGGTGTCGTCCGGTTAGGGGAAGTTAAATCCAAGCGCTAGATGGGAGGCAACCCATCCTAAAAGTTTTCTTGCTTAATTAGGTTTGCTTTGTAAGTTTAGATAGTGTTATTTGTTTTGATTTGCTTCATATGAGGTAGTGTGTTTTCTTACCTTGGTTGGTGAATATGATTTATCCAAGTTTGGGGGTGTTGCCTCTTGGTATATATTGTTCTTCTTGGTTTAGTTGAGCTTTATAAATGCTTTTATTGTTCATTGATTCATTACAAATCTTATTCTCATCACTCTTTTCCAAACTTTTTAGATCTATGATCCAAAAAAGTTTGGGCTTCAAATTTTAGATTTGCAATGTGATTTGTGAGCTTGAGAAGGATGTCTTGAGGAGAATTCTCTCACTTGGCCAAGGAGGAAATTTTTGTGTAAGTGGAAATTCACTCTCCCATTCTTAATCTCAACTCAAGGTATGTGTTTAACCAAAAGGTGTCTACGTGCAAGTGTACACGATCGTTATTGCAATGGAAAGCTTAACCAAGTTTATTTTATATCGAACCCAAAGAAGACGGGGATTTGTAAGGTAAGACTATTGTTCTTGATTAAAAAACACAAAGAAAATAAAGGGGATTTGGTATCTATGTCTACTAGTGTGTCAAACTTGTAAACTATCTATCACCTTGATTCACAAAGTGAGCGAGTGTGAGAGTTATGTGCTAGTGTACTATCCTATGTTTCATATGGTGAGGTATCACTTTATCATGCCATGGAATTGTGTATAATCAATTGGTACGCCACTCTAACATGCAAGTGGTCTCCCTAATAACACATTAAAGCCTCTAATTGTTCCTCCTATTCACTAAGTATAGCTCTCACTATCTTAGGAATTTAATCAAACACTTTGCATGCATTTGGCCTAGTACAAGAAGATTTAGAAAAATAGGCCAATTCTCATTGACTATCTCCTAATGGCCCTTATGATTAACTAAACATGCAAGGCATTCATACAATCCATCAATTTAGAACATTGATCATACAACAATTCATATCAATCAAAAGATCAACATAATCACCATACTACTCCATAGGAGTCATACACCAACACACAAAGGGATTGGCCCATGCCTAATTTAGTATACAATAAAGAAATAGAAGTAATAGCAATCATCATTATGCAGGAATTATACAAAGTATCAAGAATTTACCTATTACAATTGGAATTGAAAAGATACAAGATTACCTCTAGAAGCTAGAAAATAATCCGACAATAGAAATTGAAAATCAATCGGTAGAAATGTAGCTTGAGCTATGCTAAGAATGCATAAGTAATCGTTGAAATCGTTGAAATCGTAAATGAAAATCTAAGAACACCACTTGGAAACTACCTCTAACTTCTCCTAATCTAGTGAGAGAATATGAATCTAAGAAAATGATAAAAGTCCCTTAGAAAATCTGAGATGGAAGTATATATAGTGCCCTTGGATCATTGACTAAGATGCCCTTCATTAAAACGTGCGAAAATACGAAAATAACCTTGAAAATCCGAGAAAACTGAGCTGCTGTCACCCAAGAACTGTGCAAATGTCGACCACTCGGGCGACAGCTTGGTCGACAGATAGCCCTCTTGTCGTCCAAGAGCTAAGCAACTGTCGACCAGGCTTGATCGACATGCTCACTCGACAAATGAATGTTGTTCCAGAGATGTTGGTCGCGCGAGGCCTGTCTTCCGAGGAAGGAGGCCGTGTCGCCCGATGCCTTAGTCTCGGTCGATGCATGACTTCCTTATTTTTGTCATATCTTGAGCTCTAGAACTCCGATTGACTCGATTCTTCTTTCGTTGCGACCCTCTCTTCAATCTCTTCAAAATAGGATAGTAATTTCTCCATTTTGCTTAACTCCAGAATTTTGACATAGATGACATCGTGGTCAAAAGCCCAAAGAAGGAAGACCACATGGAACACCTTAAGCACACATTTGACATCATGAGGGCCTACAACACGAAGTTAAACCCAAAGAAAAGCAGCTTCGGGGTACACTCTGGGAAGTTCTTGGGCCACCTAGTGAGCCAGCGGGGCATTGAAGTCAACCCCACTCAAGTCAAGTGCATACTGGAGGTGGAACCACCCCATTCTGTGAAGAAGGTTCAAAGACTAACTGGGTGCTTGGCGGCACTAAATTATTTCATTTCCAAATCCAGTAACAGGAACATGCCTTTCTTTGAGTCTATCAAAGTCAAAACGAAAGAAGATTTCCAGTGGACGGACACCTGCCAAAGAGTCTTTGAGGAAATAAAGAGCTATATCAGTAATCCACAAACCTTGTCAAAGCTAGTCCAGGCGGAGAAACTTTATTTGTACTTAGCCTCTTCAGAAGTTGCCATCAGTTCGATACCAGTACGAGTGTTTGGTGTGAAAATTGCTCAAATTTCATGTGCTTTATTTAATTATTTTAATGAAATTCAATGCTTTTTCTATACTAAAATTGACTAATTGAGATTTTTTTTTTTTAAATGATATTATTTTTACTATTTTGCATTAAATTATAATTTAATGAAGTAAAAATATATCCATTTTAATTTAGTCAAGAATGGAGAGTTGGCTCTTAATTTATTAAAATTCATGGTCCAATTTATATATGAGTGACACATTTTGTGGCTAACTTATGAAAGCAGAAAAATTAAGTATTGGGAAGCCTCCATCACATGAGTAGCTTTGAGGATAAGAAGAAATTTGTTGACAACCCATTTACAAATATTGCTGAACATGTTCCACGAATAAATCTTCATCTTTCTTGCCGACACTAGTGCCACATCCGACCACCACTCCAGTTGCCGAAAATTGCTCTTGCTCACCACCACAGCTTGCTCCGTTATCGCTAGAAATCAAAGAGCCAAACGTCGCAGTCTCTGCCGTCCCAGATGTAGGAAAAGCGCAGAGCTGATTAGAGTCATAATTGCATCATTTTGCATCCATTTCTATATGGTTTTAATGAGTTTATATTCATATTTGACCCTAATATGTTATACTTTGAGCATTTGACCCCTTATTGGCAAGAAAGTTGTGTTTATAGGAAAAATGAAGCAAGAAGGTGAAGGGACGAGCAAGTTTGATAAATTTCAGATTTATTAAACTAATCCAAATGGTGAAAATGATATACCATGTGGAAGATCTTGAAGAGAGGGTCGCAACGCAAAAAGAATCGAGTCAATCGGAGTTCTAGAGCTCAAGAAATGAAGAAAACAAGTTTACCCGAAAAATTGCACATGGCGCGCGACTTTAAGCTACTAGGCGCGCGATTTGGCTTGGTCGCGCGGCCGGATGCGGTACTGAGCGCAGTTTGCTCGTGCGACTTGGCGCGCTCCTTGCAAGTCGCGCGGCCAGCTGTTCAGAGTCGCGCGTTTAGGCCAAAATCAGGGGCAGTTTCGTCTTTTGTGCTTTAATGAAGGACACTTTGGACCAACCATTGTGGGCACTATAAATACTCAAGGATCAGATTCTCAGATGGACTTTTATCTTTTTTCATTTTCTTAGATTAGTTTAGAGAGAATTAGGTAGTTACTCATTAGATTAGAAGTTAATTTCTTACTTCTTTCTTCCATAACTTTTGATCTACCCTTTGGATCGACGATCTGTTTGTTGCATAAGCTTAGTCTAGTTATTATATACATTCCTACGGTTGAATTTTGTAATTTGCATTCCGTATTAGAAGATAGCATTTCAAGGTTTGATGATTGTATTTCAATTCTTGAACAATTGGTAAGAATTCTTGTATTTCCTTTCATATTAGTGTTAATCATGTTTGTCTAGAGCTTAATTATTGTTTTGTTCCATCAATTAGCCATGGGCTAATCTCCTTGTTGCATGGTTGTATGAATACTATGGTGTAATTTGGTTTCTTGTTAATCCTATGCATGAATTAGTGATTTTGAAGGATTAGTTCTCTTATTAATGATTTGTATGAATGTTTGGTATGCCAATTGGATAATTTGAGCCTATATGAGTTTCCAAGACATGAGAATTGAGCTTATTCATAGAATCTCTTAGTTGAATGTTGTGCACACCAAGTGTTTGATTAATGTCTTTTATGACCAATGAGAATTGCATTTAAGCCTAGAGCTCTTAATTAGAGTATTGGGTGTTGTAGAGAGATCTAGACACCTAATAGAGCACTTAGCTTTTGTTGTAGAAAGATATAGACATTAGTTAAAGTCTTTAGCTTAATTAATACATCAAGTGACCTTTTGCATGCTAGGATAGATAAGCACTAAGTGAACCTTAGTAGGAGTACTTCCATGCATACACACCACACTTGCTCACTTCCTAGAGGTGATAGTTAGACTTACTTTGCTTTGCTAAAGTAGATAGAAACCATGATCCTTTTCTTGTTTTCCTAGCTAGAACCTTTGTGAACACTCAATACTTGCTTGATATCGCATCGTTTTCCTGTGTTCGATATTTTAACTTGGTCATTTTGCCACGTCTACTACGACCACATACACTTGCGTGAGACACGATATTGGCAAACAAGAGCTTGCCGCTTCAACACCCAATTTTCACAATTCCCAATTGTCCTTGCTGTAACCAATGTGCTGAAGCCACCTCTGCTTTCTCAACTACTCAATACATGCTAGATTTGGTTGATCACAAATTAAATTTCTTGCATGCTTAAGACAATTAGGTGCTTGAAATTTATTTATGCAATTATATGATTTCTAATTAAGAGCCTTACAAATTGGGTTAATGTTTGGACAAGTTGAGTCAATTAACTGAGACGACAATATGAAATACCGTAGTAATAATCGGAAAGAGCCGAATAAGTTAGTTTAAGTACCCTAGTGGGAACAAGAATTAATTTGTCTTGAAGACAAGAATGAGGGCTCTATATGGAGTTATCCCGGCTTTTTGGGATACTAACTGAGTTATTTTGATTCAAATCCCCAAAATCCCTTAGTTTGAAAAGATGAAATGCCTAAGTACAGAATTCAGGAATAGTTCAGGATAAGGTTAGACTTATTTTATATTCACAGGTACTCAATTCAGGGGGAACCAACCTGAAGGCTGAAATCAGAAGGAGACGTCCTAAAGATCAAAGTCAGGAAGAGTTATTCGTGAGGACAGTATGCTCATTAAAGATCAAGTTCAAGTATTTGTCCTGAAGCTGAGATCCTGAGTAGATCATGAGAAGATGTTCCTAAGAAGATCGATCCTGAGAAAAAGTAATCCTGAAGAAGACCACTGATAGTGTTTCTACTGAGTGTACTAAGCGCACTCAGGACCGAACCTATTAAGTGAAGGCGGAAGTAACCTGAGTAATCGGGCTAAGTGTTTACCTTACTAACACTTGTAAGTCCTGACAGAAAAGGTTACTGACGCTTTGGGACTTAAAATTTATGCTAAAGGGCTGAGGACAAGAAGAATGCCAGAGCTCCAATAAAGATAAACATTAATATCTGAGTTAAAGACAAATTCACTCAGAGTATTAAATGGTACGATGAAGCATAAAGTCATGTGAATAACTAGCCATTTGAAAAGCAGTAAGTGAGACAATGACACTTGTGTACGGAGCTGACTTCCCATTTGATGAGCCACAGTTCGCAGGCGGCGCCAGAAGACTTTTACTAAAACAAGTATGGTGAAAAGTAAAACGTACAACCCTAGGCTGCCACCTACCTAAAGTAGGAAGATTTGTTTTGATGTCCTCCAACGGATCTATTACAAATCTCCCTACAAATACAAAAGGCCTTGCACCCAAGCAAGGTTACGAGAAATTTTGAAATCAAGATTAACCAAGATTCAAGCGCTCAAAGCGTTCAAGCATTCAACACTCAATAATACAAATTTCCCTAGTGTTGATAGGAATCTTTTCTATACTTAGCTTAGAGTGATAACCCATTTTTTAGCATAGTTTTGTTTGTAAGGGTTATCACACAATAGTTGGAAAAATTGAAAGCTAAACTACTGAATTTTTTAGTTGGTGAAGTGGGAAGGACAGAGACTTGTAAAACCACCAAGCTCGTGCACCTTGGCACGTATAAAAATAAGAACCAATCCTAAGAGTGGATTGCTACTGTTAAATAAGACCGTGGACGTAGGAGCTTGAGTCTCTGAACCACATAAAAATTCCTGCTTGCTGATATACTTGCTCTGCATATTATTAACTGTCATATAATTAGTTCAGGAAATCATTCAGTATTATTTTGAAACTTAGGAAGAATCAAACTTCCTAATCCTGAAAACTGAGCACAATCCCACAACCACTCTTTCAGTAACTAAGCTAAAACTCTTTTAGGATAATATTAAAAATGAGTACAATCTAGGGCTCACACTTCCGCACTAAAAAGCTTGATTAGATAGCTATCCAACTGACCAGCTTCTCAGCAGTCAATATGTGGGTTATCTTTTCTGAGCTCTGTGTGCACATTTCAGGATTCATCTTGTCTGGCTCTTGAGTATTTCCCCCTATAGACTGATTCAGACTCATTTCGTGACCAACACGACTTGTCGATGATAAATAACAATAAATTTGTACTTGTCTATGAGTTAATTGCTTAATTATGTGGAGGCTCTTGAATTTTCAAGTTGAACGAACTTAGGTTCTAGATTGGTCTAGACTAATAGGGGGAATTTCTAAAGGATCATAATTGGAGTACTCTTTCACATGCACTTTCATTCTTGAAAGTTAGCTTATTTGTCTTATTTTGTTGCATGAGTTAATACTTTTAGAGTTATGAACAAACCTCCATTTGCATTTATTTTATTATTTTAATTTACTTTTCACATTAATTAAAATAATCAAAAGCTCCTATATTTACCTCCCATGGTTCTATAATACTTATTATCTATACTTGCACGTACTACACAATTCCTTTCTTTTGAGGGTTTAGATTTTATATTTTTGCATAGTTTAGTTCAAGTCAATGCCGTTGTTGCCGGGGAGGTAACGAGTTATTTTGATTTTTTTATTTACTTGAATTTTTTTAACAAATGTCTCTATTTTTACAGGTGCATGACCACTTGAGTGAAGAGTATTTTGACTACGACTACGAGGAGAAAGGAGGAGACATCTGGCCTAAAAATAAGAAATTTCCACCCAATCATCTTCCATGTCAGCCATACTACCCTCCACCTCCTGATCCATATTATCTACCACCTCCACAAAATTACCAGACATACTCACCCTATCCACCTCCACAACCATATTAGCCACCTCCATATTATTATACTCCACTTCCAGAACCAAATTATTCACTATCTTGTCCTCAGTTTTCTCCATACCTGTATCAAGATAACTATACACCTCATGTTCCTTCTATTCATTAGGATCGACCACCATTGTATGATCAATATGAGAAAATGAGACCTTCAATGGAAGACATGGTCCCCCTTTTAGTCATGAAAATGGACTTCTTAGTCAAGGAGATGTATGATCTAACTAAGAAGAAGAATGAAAAGGATGTGAAGTTCGGTGCCATGATCCAACAGCTGAAGCAAGGACAAGAACAACTGTAGATGCATCAAAACCCAAAGAACTTGGAGCACCAAGCAGAATTGATTGCTCAAGCTATGAGTCAACTTGTAATCTAGAGTATGGTAGAAGAAGGAGAAAAAAAAAGAGGACTCAATTGATGAGGAGGAAGATGTAATCTCATTTGTCGAAACAGAGGAAGAAAATCAGGAAGTAGTGAAAGAAAAGTTAAAGAGTGAAAATTTTGATCAAAGGATAGAATCGAAGACAATCTAGGGTGTATCTGATCAAAGGAAAAGTGGTTGGAGAGAGATTAAAAGAAAAGAGAAAGAGGGACATGTATACAAGATTAGATGGAAGAATGATGGTGGACATAATCATTATAAAGGCTTCCTTGACTGTGAACCGCAGAGAGTGAAGTATAATGGCAAAGAGGATCGATATTCTTGGTCATTCCAATAAAGGGAGTTTTTATTTATTTATTAAGTCCAGCATAGGACAATAAAAATAACATCAAACGGGAGCAACCCATTTTTCTTTTGCTTTTATTTTTCTTCTTTTATTTGTTTTGGTGTGTTATTTTGATTTCTATTTTTATTTGTTCGTGTGATTGTAGGGATACTGTAACTTTGACCTGCTGCATGTAAGAAAAACGAGAGAGGTGAAAAGTGCCATCTTGAAGAAGTTTTTGGGTGCTAAGTGAGGTACCACAAACCCAAACTTAGAATTTGTTAGCAAATATCTATGTTTAGGAGAGTGATTATTATATTTTTCAGTTATTTACACAACACAGGCGCACACCTTATTCTTGTTTGTCTTGCTGATTTTTAATTTTTTTTTGCATTTCTTGTGATATTAAGTGTATTTGCTTTCTGGGAAAGAGTTGTGGTGAATTGATTTGCATGAAATAAATGTTAGGGTGGTGTAGCTTAGGCATGAATTTAATTAAGCACTCTGGGCTTGAATTTAGAGTTGCCTAGGAAAGCTATAAGTTTGGGGGGGGGGGTGTATGTTTATGTGACTTGACATCATATACATTTGCACAAACGCACCTATCCTATTTGTATTTGTAGCAGGGATGCAAAAATCAGGCTAGGTTGCTCCTTCCCGACCCAATTTTTGCAAAAACGTGTAAAATAGACGGTTCTCTGACTAGGCTCCGCCTAGGTGGTAGTCGGAATGTGTTACGTTTTTTTTAATTGTGTTTGAAATGAGGTTTTTTCATTTTTGAAGTTGAAACTTAAAACTTTAACTAGGGCTTAAATAAAAAAATCCCACCCAAGCATAAAAAAATACTACCCACTTTATGATCTTCTTATCCCTGACGGCGCCTCTTCCTCCTAGAATCCCCACCGCCTGGCTCTCTCCCTTCCATCTTCAAGCTCTGTCCGTCGTGGGCTTGTTGCTAGCATAGGGAACATCGTCGCGGCGTCGCCACCATCACCAATATCAGAAGGTTCAATTTTTGACTTTGATGTATTTTTTTGGCTGGGAACACGTTTGCAACGAACACTGCCTTGCTCATTTTCTTTTTCTTTTTTTACTTTTTGTTGTTCTTATTTTTGGCTTTGCTGCTGTTCTTATTTTTGGGCTTTGATGTTCTTGTTAAGTTGATAATGAGATAGATGGGACAATGTATGCATGTTTGTGTGTATTGTTGTGAATTTGTGATGTTTGAATTTATTTTGTGATTGTGTCACATAATTGATGAATTTAGAAAGAGAGAAATTTGTTTTGCCTTACTGCCTTCTGCCTTGAGTTGTGCCCAATTCTAAGAGGTTAAGGAATAATTGTGTCACATAATTGAATAATTGTGGTGAATGTTCATAGCCCTTTACAAGCATTTATCATCAAAGTCATTGAAAGTTTTCTTCATGTTGATAGCCCTTGATGAAATTACTTAGCTTATTGGTCCATGATTTTTTTTCTATGTTTTTAAACTTTTTTTATACAATGTTTATTTAAATTTTTTCATTACTCACCCAAATGAATAAAACATGTTTTTTCTTCAATAATCAACTTTGATACAAAAAAAATTATAATATTGAGATGATAGAGTACCTATTAAATTGTGGTGTAGCATGAGAAGTATTAATGCATTAGTAAAAGTTTATTTATGACAATTATTATTTCATTGATATGGATTATGGAAAGATATTTATATATATCCACAGGTTATTGCTTATTTGTTATGGACCTTATGTCATTTTATTGACTATTGGAGTTTTTTTATAGTACGATGACTTCTTCAACTTCTGTGACTAGTGACTCGCTCAAGAGGAATCAGTTGATGTGGGATGGGAGTATGCTGTATTGGTTGATCCAAAAAATATGGATAGGGTGAAATGCTTCTTGTGTGATAAACCTATGAGTGGGAGAATTTATAGAATGAAGCAACACATTGCGGGATTAAAAGAAAATGTTGCTTCATGTCCAAAGTCTACAAGAGTTGATAAAATTAAATGCAGAAATGCAATTAATGATGCCAAGAGAAAGAAGGTTGGAAAAAAAATAAAGTGAAGAAAATATAAGGTCACAAGTGAATATTGGTGGTGACATTGATGAGATGAACATTGATGAGGAGGAATTATCATTGAGAGAATCAATAGTATCTAAGTCTCACGGTCTCCATGTGCCTATGGATAGATTTGCTAGTCAAATCAATATTGTGAAAACCAAGAACCTTGGAAAGAATACGCATCAACAAAATGTCAAAGATGCAATTTGCAAAGAAAAGCTTGATAGAGTGAAATAGTATGTTTGTAGATTTGCATACGAAGCAAGGATTCCTTTTGCTGTATTCGAGTTTAATAGTTGCAAGAATCTGTTTGAGGCTGTTGGACAATATGGTGTAGGGTGTAGGCCTCCTACAAGATATGAGATGAGTGAGTCGTTCTTAAATAAAGAGGTTGAAATGACGAAGCTACCCCTGAAACCACAAGAAGAAGAATGGAAAATTAATGGGTGCTCAATCATGACTTATGCTTGGAGTGATAGAAAGAAAATGAGCATCATGAATTTGTGTTTGAATTCAAGATTGGGTACTGCTTTTATTTCTTCCAAGGACTTCTCTGACATCTTGCATACTGGCAGAGTAATTCATGAATATGTCGAAAATTGCATTAAAGAGGTCGGTATTCATTGTTTATTTTTATTACTCCCTCCGTCCCATAAAAACTTGCAGACTTTCCTTTTTTGAACGTCCCATAAGAACTTGCAGACCCAAAAAAGGAAATCCTTTTATAAACTTCGCCCTCACAATATGTACATATTTACACAAAATGCTATTACCTTTATACTTTTTGGGCACATATTACACTCAATCCAACTAACTTCTTTACTTCTTACATAAAGTTTTAACAAATTACCCCTCAAAACACTATCTCTTTTACTTTATTCCACTTTTTTCTTAATTTGTGTGCCCCTCTCCCCTTACAAGTTGCTATGGGACGGAGGGCGTATTAATTTTATAGTCCATTTATTACTGAATATATGAATGTATTTTAAAATTTTAATTTACTAATGAGTATTGAAATATTGATGATAGATTGGCCCAGAAAAGGTTGTTCAAGTAGTGACCGATAATGCCTCAATCAGTATGGCTGCTGCAAATTTATTGAAACTGAGTCATCCTCAAATATTTTGGACCTTGTGTGCTGCCCATTCTATGAACCTTATACTTGAAAGCATGGAAATCTTCCCAAATTCAAGAAATCCATTGATCAAGTTAAGGCATTGACCATCTTCTTTTATGGTCATCACAAAACTTTAGCTATGATGATGATGTGCACAAAGAAGAGGGACAGAGTCAGACCAGGAGTGACTAGATTTGTATCATCATTTCTCTCATTGCAGAGCATATTTGAGAAAAGAGCGCAATTAAGGGCAATGTTTACAAGCAATGAATGGGAACAATGCAAATTTTTAAAAACGGCTAAAGGAAAATTAGCTTACATCACAGTGTTGAAATGGTGTTTCCACATATTTGCAAGTTTTTGGCCCGTTGGAAGGTGGACTTGTTAACAACGACAAAAAGCCGTCTAATGGTTTTGTATATGGTGAGCTTGTGAAGGAAAAGAAGGAGGTTAAAGTATCCTTGGGTAACATCATTAAAAACTATCAGCCCATCATTGATATTATTGATGCGAATATGAAAGGTAAACTCGATCGTCCACTTCATTTGATGGATTACCTCTTGAATCCATTCTACCACTATCGAGGTCCCCTACTTCACTTGGATTAGATTGTTGCAGTTGGGGTCATTGATTGCTTGGATGCTTTATTTTATGGGAATATGGAAATGCAACTTAAAATTATGAACGAGGAGCTACCAAAGTACAAGAATAAGGAGTCACCTATTTTGGAGACAAGTGGCAATTGCAGCTTGTTGGTAGAAGATATTGAAAAGTTTGATCCACGTAACTAAGTTTTTAAGGTAAAATTTTATAATTCTTTTAATATTACATGTAGTTAAGTTTGAGTAATTAACATATTTTGTTTTTATATTATTTTATTTGTGTAAATTGGTGGTCAAACTAGGGTGCAATTACTCCTAATTTGCAAAGACTTGCCATGAGAGTACTTTCTTTGACTACTAGTTCATTGGGGTGTGAAAAAAACTGGAGTGCATTTGAAGGGGTTAGTAATTTCTTTTATTTACATTTATTAGCAAATTTTAAATATTATTAATCAATAATTTCTGATTTTCTAGAACTTTTTTTGTAAATTTGCAGTTAAATACAAAGAAAAGAAATAAATTTATATCTGAACGATTAAACAATCTTGTGTATGTCAACTTCAATGCAAAATTGATGAGCAAACAAAAGAAACTAAAAGAGAAGAACATGGAGGTTTTATTAGCAAAGGAGGATGTAAGTTTTGCTTAGGAATGGATTGTTGATGAAAATTGGCTCTATTAATGATGATGCTGTAGAAGGGGATCTTGGCTCGTGCTCGGGCATGGTTTCGAGTCCTCATGATTAGATGGAAGATGGTCTTCGAAGAAGCGTTTGACTTAGAAAACTCGATGATGATGATTTCTCATCTGATGAAGAGAAAAAAGAGGTCGATGTCGAGTTTGAGTCCGATGATGAAGATCGAGTGTATGTGGATGAGCAACCTATGTTTCCCCTAGTTCGTCAACAAGATTCATAGTATCAAGCAACTTAGTTTATAGGGGTGATTTGTTTGAGACCTTTGATTTGTATGTTATGTTAAACTTAAACATGTCTTTCACTTTTTTAAGTTTTTTAGATGTTAAACATTTATAATTTTATGTCTTTTTTTTTATTAGATATTGGTAATTATCTAATTTGATTTTTATATCTATTATGATTTACCAAAGATTTTTTATGCAATGTTGTATTTAGTATTTATTATTTAAGTCTTAAAATGACATAATTGTTTATTGTTTATACACGTTGATGTAGGTGCTATTTGAATTATTTTAACTAAATATTTAATTATTGATTAGTTCTATATAAAAATGTAATTTGGATGAATAGAAAAAAATTGGATGTTTAATTATATAATTTAAAAAAAAAAAATTATTAAAAAAAACCTAGGCGGCCACCTAGGCACATCCGATTTTCGACTTCTACAACCTTGATTTGTGGAAGTGAAAAGTTGTACTTTTATTGTAATGATTTTTGTTCCTAGAGTGTTGCTTAGCTAAGTGATTTAGTTTGCTCGATTGTTGTGGTTCAAACCTTTGGTCTTGGATGTATTAAGTTTATAACTTGTTGTGGTGATGAGTCTATTGAAAAGTTTATTGAGTTATATTGGTAACCGGTGAGAATATAGTCTTTAACCGAATTATAACCCGAGTATTACTTGTGAGTGGATAAATCATTATCAATAATTCTAGAACTTGCTTGAGACTACATTTTTGTGCATCAATTGGACATGATATAGATCATCTTTTGATTTATGAGTTACTTTGCCAAATTTTTCCCAACCTGAATTCATAAGTCCATAGTTAGCTCTTTTGAGCTTAATGTCTTGATTCTTTGACTACCTATTACTTGTAACCACTTATCGTAAAAAGCCTAATCTCCCCATCTAGTGGAGGGTAGAAGAAAAAGTGGTCTTGTTGAATTGAGAAGTGGTGAGAAAGTTGTGCGAAAGTGTGTGAAAAAGAAAAGATGAGTGCTAAAAGAAAAAAAAATGTGACAAGTGAAAAATTGTGAAAAGTTCTTGCAAGAAAGAAGAGAAAAACATGTCTTATTTAGCTTAATAGCCAACTTGGCTCAAGTGAAAAGAAGGTAAATAATTGTTGTTGAGTTAATGTGTAAAGAGAGGTTGAGGTTGAGTAAATTAAGTAGATGAAAGAAATAAAAAAGACCAACCTTTATCCTCCACTAGGCGAGTCACTACTTCCAAAATTCATCATACTACTTTTCCAAAGAGTCAACGTTACATCCTAATAAAGTCCTATTGATCCTATTGTTGAACATATTGAAGTAGTGGAGAGAGGAGATTTTTTGCAAGCTTATGGTGACTATATGACATGATGTGATTAATGAGTGCATACACGCCCTTATCTTTGCTTTGAGTGTTGAGAGAAGCACTTATCTCTGATTAGGTAACTCATGCATTTGGATATTGTACGATTCACTATGATTGTTTAGAACTACTTGTGTTTCTGACTTTTTGGGGCGAATTGCAATTTTTGAGTTCATAGTCACTTGTCTAGTAAGAACTTAGGGAATGAAATTTCTTCGCAATTTTTCACACCTTTGTTTTTATTTTCTTTTGTTGCTCGGGGACGAGCAACTTTTTAAGTTTGGATGAATGTTTGGTGCAAAATTTGCTCGAATTTCATGTGTTTTATTTAATTATTTTATTGAAATTCCATGCTTTTTTTATACTAAAATTGTCTAATTGAGTATTTTTTAAATGGTATTATTTTTGCTATTTTGCAAGAAATTATAATTTAATGAAGTAAAAATATACTCGTTTTAATTTAGTCAAGAATAGAGAGTTGACTCTAAATTTATTGAAATTCATGGCCCAATTTAAATATAAGTGACCCATTTTATGGCTAAATTATGAAAGCAGAAAAATAAGTATTGGGAAGCCTCCATCACTGACTTGTACTAGAATTTTGCAAATTAACCAAATTCACACCCTCAAGAGGAAGGGATCGTGTAGTATAAGAAAATATAATTACAAGTATCGAACCCAAAGGAGGTAATTCTAGGAGCAAGTGTTTGTTGATTGTTTGAGTTAAAGAGAAATAAAATTCTAACTATAAATTGAAAATGCTAGAGGGTGGTTTTCCTAAATTCTAACAAACGTGCAACAAAAGAAATGAATTTAAAACCAACTTAAAACTAAGAAAATTCAAAGGGTGAAAATATACTCCGAATATGATTCACTAGGCATCCCCCTATTCGTAGGTAGTTCATCAAATACACTATGTATTTTAATTCACTTTTATAGAGTAACCACTATTATATGTAATTATTTTCTAAACAAAATAACTACGTTGTTACCTATCATCTCCCCATACGGTTGAGTCCTTTCAGAGCCCTCATTTAAGTCCTCAACACAAATTAAATAACTTGGGGTGGTGAACTAATTATTTCATTCCAACATGGGTACTAAGTCTAATTAATACATCTCTCACTATCATAGACAACAGTGTTCAAGGTTGGTTAAGTTAATAACCTAGACTCTTGGTCGGACGTCTAAGCACTGTTTAGATTCAAAATCCACATACTCACCTATACTTTTCTTGTTGTATGTAACTAACCTAATAGTCGTAGGCATGAATTAAATACACACAATCAATCTCAAAAAATATTGCATACAATTTTTACTCATCAAAACCCAATCTTAAAATATGAAAGATAGAATCAAAATCATAACACATCTATTTTCCTACCCTGAATATGATTTCTCTTAGTTTCACATATTTGAAATAACATAAATTTAATTAATAAGTATAACAAAAATCATAATGTAAATTAAATAAAAAAGAATCTCAAACCCTAACTAATGTACTACTAATTATGAAAAATAAAAAGTTACGTCTAAAAAATCTAATCTACTATTCTCTGAAAATAAACCATACTCTCTGCTGTTTTCTCTCGTTAATCATCTAAAAATATATATACTACCTCTCACTCGCCATGCCTATATGTTAAATGGGCCAGAATAATATTTTTAAGAGTTTGGGACTACAAATAAACCTGGGCCCAAATGTTTTCTTCAAGTACCAGAGAAAGGTTACGGGCTGTGAGTAGGGGAGTTGTGCGAATCTCTGGCGTCGATTGGCTTGGGTTACAGTGACTAATGGTGTTGCGCGAGTAGGACAGAATTCAGGCAGAGGAGGTCGGTGAGAAATGTGCAATGAAAAGGGTCGTGAATCCAAAATCGATTTGCAGCCGTGGAGGTTGCGTGAGCGTTACTGGGAATCGATGGTGGAGATGGTTTCCAAATTTGGTTGTGAGTGGGTCGTGGTTTGTAGACGAGTTTTGGCGGATTCACAGGTGTGGGTTCTTGGTTCCGCGATTTTAATGCGGAGCAGGGCAGGCTTCTCTGGTTTCGACAACGGTTGGTCGGAAATCTGGCGACTAAGGAGTGGGTTGGAGTGATTTCCATAGCGAAGCAGCTGTTGACGGCGAGATTGAGGTCTTGAACGGCAGTTGAACAGAGGGCGACTGTGGTGTGAAGCGACGAATTGCAGACGGCGGTAAGCGGCTACTATGCTTCAAACTTCTGGCGAACAATTTCTTTGGTGTAGTAAGTGATTTCCGGGGGTTTTAAAATGGCAGAGCAGTAGTGTATGAAGGATTTGGGTGTTAGCAGAAATCAGTGTGGGATTTATGATTGTGGACCCCGCATTTCTTCTTGACTTCTTGTTCAACATCAGCAACTTTGGTCTTTATTTAATTGAATAAATGGGTCTCTAATTATTAAAATAGTGATCTCATTTTCTTTCCATGTAAAATTTGCTCCGTAAATTATCAACTTCGTGTAAAATAGCCACTCAAATACCCTTTTCCAACAATTAAGCTCAAATGACCAATTTAGTGTAAATAATGCACGAAATTTTATCAAAATAGACAAATCAAACACAGTTTTTTTGAGCAATTTTCACACCAATCATTCCCCCAAACTTAAAGTGTTGCTCATCCGCTAGTAACGAAAGAAAAATAAGAACAAGGTGGGAAAGTTGTGAAAAATTAATTCTAGACAGGATGAAACAATTATCAAGTCTCGTCAATCCAGTCAAGTCTTTAGGAATAAAAATCAACAAGCAAATTCATAAGTCATGATCAAATTAATGCCTAGTCAAGTGCTCAATTCACAATATCCTCTCAATTAAGTATTTCACTCTTCCCTCAAAAGTGTATAAGGATATGTATGCTCTCAAAAATTAGTTCACACAAGTGCACTACCATATTCTTGCCAATAGACTCAATTCTCCACTACAAAGTAAGTGATCAATTCATGAATCAAAGAAGACTTTTATTTTTTGTTGTAATGTAGGCTATTTGGTAGGGGTAGAGAAAATTTGGATAAGTGTAACTCATAAATTAGTGGAGCGAGAGTTCAAGACGTCTCTAAAACTCTCAAAATAAAATCACAATTGGTCAAGTTGGAACTCAAAATCTCAAACTCCAACCATTTACTTTCACACATTAGCAATATAATCATAAACTCCACATATCTCAAGGTCTATCTCAAAGCATATCAAGACATCTCAAAATCATATCTCAAAGCCTATCGATTTGCTTCTATCCTTGCAATGCTCAACACAAATCATCATCTCCATTGAACATTTTTTTTTCTTTTCTCAAGCCCAACAAAAAATTGTACGCAAGAGAGTTATTTTTTTTCAATTTTTTTCTCATGTACAACTCAGCTTTTTCTCTCTTTTTTTTTCTTTCACTTCTACACCAACTCATCCACCAAATTCACATTAAAGCACAATTCAACTTCAATATGTACTTTGACAATTCAAACAAAACACATGGCAAGTTCTAGAGCACACAAGCATCAATGATACTCAAAAGAAAGAAATTAGACCCACAATATCTGCAAGTCTCAAAAGGCTCTAAAGCTCACCGGCTTTTCTAATCATGAATTATGAACTCAAAATCAGGCAAAATATTCACATAACAAGTAAACAGACTAGCATCAATTCAAACCATCAAGCTCAACTAAATCTCAATGACTATCAATCACCAATATTCAAGCCTCAAATTATCATTCCCCAAAGTCTCAACAACAAAATCCTTAACTCAAATAAGGTAGGTGCGTCTGTGCAATGTCCAAGAAATCCCATCACATAAAAAATATACACCCCCAAATATTAAAGTTTTGCTATGCAATTCTAAGTTTGAGCTCGTGATGTCCATCTAAAACTCACGCCAAAGCAAAATCACTCAGTACTTACTCAAGAAAATCCCACAACTCAAAGGAGCACAAAATTCCAACAAGAGCAAGATGAATAAAATATGTGCGTCTGTGCAGTGTAGGCATAAAAAAGTTAAATAGAAAAATCACTCCCCCAAACTTAGAAATTTGCTAAGCAACTCTAAGTTTGGGTTCGTGGTACCTCAACTTGCACCAAATAACTCATTCTCTTCAAATCAGCACAATTCACCTTCTCTTGTTTTCTTTTGCACTCAATCGTATCAAATCAAAAAAAAAAAAAAAAAGAAAACCAAATCAAATCAAAAGAAAAGAAAAGAAAACTAACAAAAATAAACAAAATCAAAAGAAAAGAAAAGAAAACTAACAAAAATAAACAAAATACACAAAGAAAATGGGTTGCATCCCAGCACTATTTTTATTGTCATATGCCGAACTTATTAATTAAAATACAAACTCCCTCAATGAAATGGCCAAGGATAACGATCCTCCTTTCCATTGTACTTCACTCGTTGCGGTTCACGGTCCAGGAGGCTGTTACAATGAGTACATCGATCTCCCTTTCCTCTTTTCACGAACACACATCCCTTCTTCTCTCTTTCCCTAATCCCTATCCACTTATCATCTCTCTGATCAAGAATTCCTATTTTTTTTTCTTCAATTCCACTTTTTCATCAATCCTGAAAAGAGGCAAAATAAAATAAATAAGAATATTGTCAAGTAAAGTATTAATCAAAGAGGTTAAAAGTTCAAAATTAGTCGTTTCTCTCTTTGATTCTTCTTCTACTCCTTCTTGACTTTCTTCCTCATTTCTACTCTTGTCCATCAAAGGACGTCGTTCATCCTCTTTTTCGATTGATGGGAAGTTGTCTTCATCCTCATCACTCAGGGCTTCTCGTTCTTCCACCATACTTTGCATCTGCATCTGCAGTTGACTCACAGATTGAGTTAATTGGGCCATCTAGTGAATCTGTATCTGTAGTTGTTCTTGACCCTGCAGAATCTGTTGGAATGCAACCTCCATCTTCTCGTCCTGTTCATCCATCTTCTTAAATAAGAGGGTGATCACGTCTTCCAGTGAAGGTCTCACTTCCTCATAATGAACATAAGGTGGTGGTTGCTTCCAATAGGTAGAAGGAACAGAAGGTGCATGGTAATCCTGGTATTGGGATAGAGAATACTGTTGGCATGGAGGTGGATAATATGGTTCTGGAGGTAGAGGATAATCATCTTGTATGGCTGAAAAATTTGGATCAGGAGGTGGGTGATAATCGGGCTACTATGAAAGATAATAAGGTGGCAACTGCTGGTTTTGAAGCCAGTTGTCACCTCCTTGCCCCTCGTACTCCACGAAATCGTGCATCAGGGAATGCCCTGAGAAACAAGGAAGTATCAAATTTTAAAGTTCAAACAATTAAACAAACAAACAATCGTTACCTCCCTAGTAACAGTGCAACAATTAATTTTAAGGATAAAATCTTCAGATATAAATTGAAGTATCAAACAGAAGTATTAGAATTTACTAATTTTATGAAAAAGTGCATTTATAGTCAAATTTATTGTTTTTTTTACAAATTCATTAATAAATGTGGTATTAACAATAAATACAAATATATAATAAAATAATTAATAATGATAAAAAATTTAACAATAAATAATTTGTAATTTTCTAATTAATACAATACATCAATTATATATTATAAAATATAATACTCACAAACAATTTTTTTACGTATATATTGTTTGTTCCTTATAAGTGGTGAAGGTATAGAGTCTGGGGGGGGGGGGGTTGAATAGACCTCTAAAAATAAATTTTAAACTTTTCAAGAAAGTAGATACCAGAACCTTTAAGTACCTTCTATAAGTTTAAAACAACAATCTACAAGTGCTTTAGACAACAAAGGTTATAGCTGTAGACTAGAAAGTTTACAGCTGCAAGGTTTCAAAACTTTTAAAAATAAAAGAGACACCTTGTAGATAATATCAGAGGTGTTTTCAAACTTAAGATTGTATTGAAAAACCTCTAAATGTGCAGCGGAAAAATGTTAATGAAAAATAATATGGAAAAGTGTAATTGATAGCTGAGTGACTATGAAGTCTACAGCTGTAGATTCCAGTTCCTTGCAAAACACAAAGTTTAATGCAGTTTTAAAGTAATGATGAATGTAACAATATGTAAATATGCAGTAAACAAGACAATAAGTAAATAAAGCAAGATAAATAAAAACAATATGGTATATAGTGGTTTAGAGTCTATGAATAAGACCTCCTACATCCATCATTACACCACTCAGGTGCCAAATTCACTAAGACAAGATCACAAAGATAAATTACAAGTATTCACCCCTCGGAACTAGATCTCACAAAGATTTCTAATCTAAGTAAAAGAAAAATACTTAACTTATTCACTCAGATAAACAAGCTCAATAAGGGTTTAAAATAGCTCACAAAGAGAAATCTACACAAAGTAGAATACAATGAAATAAGTGTGAGGGAACAATAACAAAGAATGTGATTCTCTCTAAGAAATCCTAACCAACTATTCTATGGATAACAAAGAATTTTTTTTTCTGATGAACTCTCTTAAAGTGTGTTGGCTGTAGATTTCCTCAGAAAGAATGCTTGACTTGCTCAAGTTGTTGTTGATGTTTCTTCTGAAATCCTTCACTATTTATAGTGGAAGAGGTATGCTTATCCTTTAGAAATTAAAAAAATTTGAATTCTGGATAAGACTCCTCTTTCTCTATATAAATTTCCACATGTGTGACGTGGTCCTCCTCCTTCACACAGAATGGTACTAGATGTACTATTTGTCTTTATCCACAACGTTTGGTTCATCTTTTAAATTAATCTTCATTAATCCTCCAGACTTTAGAATAAAATCTTCCTTAAGTACTCCTTAGTGAGTGCAAGATTGCTTCACTAATTTAAGTTATAAGGGTCTTGGTAATCATTTGATTTATTGATCCTGTATTCTAATCCTCCAACGGTCTTTATGACTGTATGCTTCCATGACCTTTGCAACTTCAACTCCTACAAATTCAATTCCAGTTGTAGGAACAACTTTACAGCTGCAAGGTCTTGTCCAACTGTAGGTTCTTCAACTCTGCAACTGTAGACTTTCCTTTTACACTGTAATTTCCTAAGCTCTTAGAATTAACCTGAAAAGGTAGTATATGTATAAGAATATTTATGTTTTGTTATCATCAAAATCTAATCAAAATAACAGTTTAAAAATTTCCCCCTATTTTGATGATGGAAAAACAATATGCAATACAAAATTAACTATGCAGTAGCAATGTGATATTGTTAACAAATATGCAAAGAAATGAACAAAACAAGTAAATAACAAAAGAAAGTTGCATTAAATGAATAGGTTTAGATACAACTTACAAAGTTTAGATAGACTAAAAACTAAGAAGTTTTAGTGTCTTCATCTCTTATGCTTGGGATCAGCATCCTTCTCTTCTTCATCTTTAGAACTTTCGGAATCAGGTCTGATTGGTATGATACCTTGAGCAATCTGCTTCTGATTTCTCTCATGTTCTTCCATGTATTAAAGCATGATCTTCAGTTCATACTCATTGAATATCTCTTCCTCCTTCTTTGATCTGAATTTCTTCTTAGCAGGTGCTCTTCTTCTTTTGACATTCTTTCCTTCAATCAAGTATGCATTACCACCTTTGTACAAGTTCCTTCAAGTCCTTGAATTTCTGGTACTTGTCTTTCTTCAGTTTGATCTTCTTCAACACTGAATGCTTGTCCTTAATGGCTTCAAATTCTTCCCATAAAGTTTCAAAATGAGTCTTTACTTCATTTTGCATCTTCGTACTCTCAGTATCTTCTTCTGGTGTTAATTGCCTCGAAGGTTGAACATATAAAGGTTCTGAAATCCTTTTCTCTTTCTTGTTTCTTTGATACTCTTTCAGTTTTCTTTCCCATTTACCACAGTTGGTTGATCTTGCTGTTGTCAGTGATGGGCTTTGACAGTTGGTTGCTTCATAGCAGGCTTAGAAGTTGGAAGTTATATAATCTTCCCTTGAGATTTCTTTCCACTCTCAGTCTGCTCAGGAATCCTAGAAGGTAAGTCCTTAGACTTTGCAGCTGCAAACTCTTCATTCATCAATTTGCAGTGCTCCTTCACATTCTTCAAAATTTGTGCTTCCCTTTCTTCAACTTCTTTGAACTCAAGCTCCCTCAAATTTTCTCCCTTTTTGCCATCATTAAAATGTGAGAAAAAAGGTTCAATTTGGCTAGAACTTCAACTTTCAATGATTTAGAATAAAAAATTATGGTTCTCACATCTCCTCTTAAATAAGCAACCACAGATTTGAGTCCAGAAGTTTTAATTTTCATTCCTTCCACAGAGCTTTTCAATGCAGTCACATCATTACTTCTTTTGATCATCTCCTTTCTCAAATCCACATTCTGCTTAATCAAGTCATCTTCCACCAGCTTGTACTTTTCTTGCATCACCTTCTTTTCTTTAATGCCCCTTTCATGAATCTTTTTGACAACATCTTCAACACCTTTCTTCACTCTTGAGGAAATGACAGTATCTGGTACTTTCTCAACTTCTTTCAATATTCCAGACTCTACTCCCTTCAAAACTTCCTCAAAGTGTTGTAGCTTTGATACAACCTCTTTAGGTGTCATTCTTGTAAATGTGTCACTATCTTCTTCCTCAGGTTCAACTTCTTGAATTATAAAATCTTTCCCTTTCTCCATTCTGGGGTTCTTTGATACATGCAACTCTACAGCTAAAGAGTCTCTAGTTGTAGCTTTCCTCTTGGTGTTGAGTGATGGTCATCTGCATCTTATCCACTGAGGTATCCATCATCGCATCAAGGTATACATCAAATTTTTTTCTATCAAAAGCTGATAGACTATGTAAGGGTGGGGTTGTCAACTCTTGTTTGAAAACTTCATCTAGTGTGAACATTGCAGGTGCAGTCTGAGAAAAAACTTCAATAACATGTGTCTCAACTTCCTTATCAGCCTCATCTATTTCTCTGGCTATTTTTTTAATAAATAGCTCAGTGTTCACTGATTGTTGAACAATTGTCACTTGAACAACTTGAGCTCCTCCCATAGGTGCATCACCACCATCATCATCATTATCATATTTCTCATGGGGTCCTTTCTTGCAAGGTGATTTATCAACATCATCTTCTTTATGCAAATCATCACCTTCTTCTCTCTGCTCAACTTCAAATGTGGTCTCCTCTAGTTGATTAGGAATTTCACCTCTTGCACTTGAATGGGATCTGCAACACTTGCTCCTACAGATTCCATCAAGGCTGCACTCTCAGCCAAAGTAGTAAGACCAGCTGTCTCAACTCCTTGAGTGCTCCCTTCTCCAATCCTCTAATGATCTGACTCCTCATCACTTGAGCTTACAATCTCATAATCAGCTTCTGGAAATTCAGCATTGGGGTCTTCTTCATTACTTATTGCCACGTTCAAAGCTTGAGCTACAAACTTTGTTTTGAGCTTTTGAACTTTAACATCTGTTATAATTTTCTTCCCTTTTCCCTTATTTCTCCTTAGCTTTTCTACAGGAAATTCTTCAAAGAAATTGGGTTGAAGAAGTTCTTCCACAACCAAGCAACCAGTCCAGTCTACAATCTTCTTGAACAAATCTTCTTCTTCTTTCTTCAGTCTCTCAATGGTTTGCTTAAACGCTTTCTAGCTTTCAAACTTTTTCTTTTCTTCCTCAAAGTCTTCAAAAGCTGATTATTCCCCTTCTTCTGGAATAATAGGCAATTGTTCTTGTGAAGCATTTTCCTCTACTGCTATTACTTCCTCTTCATTTACAATCCTTCAATATTCTCTTGATTTGTGTCTTCAATCTCTCTTTCTTCCATTTCCTCAATGACCAATTCTACAACTGTAGACTAGTCAACTTTAGTCACTTCTTCAATAGCTCTCTGAGAATGATACTTTTTAGCTCTCTTTTCTTTATCCACTTCATCTTCTTACTCTTCAACCAAGAGAAGTGTTCTCTTGGTACTTTTTTACTTTTTCTTTCTTCTTTCAGATTCTACTGCTGCAGATTTATCAGCTGTAGATTTCTTCTACACACCCTTCTTGTTACTTTTCTTCTCTTGTGGTGCCATAGGGGCATCAGCTGCTCCTCTCTTGCAATTTACTCTTCCAATGATTCTATGGGTGAGAATAGGTTGTCCGTCATACCCATTGAATAACTTGAAACCAACTTCTTCAAGAATATAGTTTAAGAACAATCCAAATCCTTTTTTATCTTACCAGTTTTCACAACATCATTATTAATATTCTTCAAAAGTAATTTTCCTAAATCAATATGAGTTTCCTTATCTATACCAATCATAAGGTCCCACATTAATCTAGTACCAATACCATGAGCACCAGTCTACATAACAAGCATTTATCAATAACTTCATAAAGATAAACGTACTCAACTGCAAGGTCGTTCTTCTTAAACATTTTCTTCTAGTTTTCTAGGAATGCCTTGCCAGTAGTGAACTTCTTCCAACATTTCTTGTCTTCATGTGCGTAGTTGACGTTGTCATAGGACTCTTCACCATTGTCTAACTTCAAAGCTCTACAAATATCCTTTGCACTAATTCTTGCTTTCTTGTTCTGCAAATTTACTTCTAACCACTTTCTCTCGACATCTTCTTCTGCTTCAATGTAGAACTCGAGGGGTAGTTTAACCTCATATCTAGTGGGGATATAAGTAAGGATGTAATGTAGTTTCTTATTGGTGAGTTTCCTTATCACTCTTTCCGTGGTGCCAGTTGGATTCTTTCTAATAAGTTCATCAAAATTAAAAAAATCTCCAAATATCACTTTGATCGACATGATTAAGTTTGCTTTTCTAAAGATTTTAGGTTATGGGTTTTGGATGTTTGAGTGTTAGAGTGAAGAAGAAAATGTAAAGGGCACAAGACAGGGGAGGGTAAAACTGCCTTTTATTTAAAATGTATGAGTTTTTGAATTTTGGAGCAAAACTTATGGCAATAAATTTGTCCAAGATGTAACTCACATATATATTTAAGTTCTATTTAAAATGTTATACAAATTCAGTACATTTTATCAGTTAAAATGCTAAATTATCCAAAATATATGCAGCATAAGTACTGCCATTTTTAGATTTTTGTAACATAAAGGTAAACATTCAATGAATCAGAATTGTACCGAGCACTGTAAATTTCCTTAAGTTTGTAGTTGTTTATCTTAGAATATGTGAATCTACAATTTGCATGAAATCTGCAGTTCATTGCGAAGTATATTACTGTAGAGTTAACAACCCTACCGTTGAATGACTTTGCAACTACAAGTTTATGCTTTTTGTGATATCTCAATTTTCGAAGTATAACTAGGCAATTTAGAGATTCTTACTTATTCTTCTTAGAATTCAGTTGGTCCCGAGATGAGTATAATCATTGTCTGGGGGGAAATACACTGATGTCAGTTTTGTCGAAAGTCCAAAAAATACTCTTACAAAACTCAGTCAGGAAGATCCTGATAGTACTCACTGAACTGATGGTCTCAGGGGCAACTAGGATGAATCAGTCAAAAGTCAGATAGGTTGAGTTCCGAGTGTCGTGCTCTCGGAAGCTCAGTAGAGATAACCCACCTACTGACAACTTAAGTAGCTAGTTAGTTGGATAGCTATCTCAGTAAGCTAGAGTTACGTGTGGAAGTGAGCCCTTAAGTTCTACTCATTTTAGGTCCTGAAAATTGATTTTCTATTTTGCTTAGAAATAGTCGTTATGGTTGGTGCGTAGGTTCAGGAGAATTGGTTTTTCCTGATATGTAAAATAATGTTGAATGCTCAATTTAGTATGATGATAGTTATGATCCTGAACAGTAAAGTAATCAACACACATGGGTGTTTTTAACATGGTTCAGAGATAACCAACTCCTACATCTACGACATGATTTTTTCGGTCGGTACATCTACGGCCTGATTTAATAGGAAGTAATTCTCTCCTGAGAATTGGTACTTGTATTTTAACTTGCCAAGGTGCATGAGTAGCCTCCTTCCTCTCTCAGGAATTCAACCCCTGGACATTTTACAAGTCCCAGACCTTCCCACTAACCAACTCACAAACTGAGGGGTTTGGCTTTCTGGTTTCCAACTAAGGGTATGATTAACCTTGCAATCTAAACGATGCTAAGGATAAGGATTATCACTCTAAGAAAATACAGAATGATTCCTACAACAACACTAGGGAAATTTAATTTCAGAGTGTTGCTTGAAGTATGCTTTGAGCATTTGAAATCTTGGAGATTTTCAATAGCTTGGAAATTTCCTGTAACCTTGAATGGGAGAAGGTCTTCTGTATTTATGGGGAGATTCAAAATAGATCCATTGGTGGAGATCTTTTTGAATCTTCCAACTTTAAGTTGGTGTAGGCTAGCTAGTACTTGATTTACTTTTCCCTATGCTTAAAAGGGAAACTTTCTGGTCCACCACCTGCATGCTTGAAGATCATTAAATGCGGCACAGTCTCCGTACAAACTTGTCAACATCCTACTGGTCGCGCTTCCAACGACTTGTAAAATGATGTGACTTTATGCTTCATCGTACATTTAAAACTCTGAGTGTCTTGCACTTTACTCAGGTTAAATGCTTGTCTTTATTCGGAGATGCTAACATTCTTTTTGTCCTCAGGTGTTAACATAAATGCTAACTCTCCATTGTATCAGTAAGCTTTTCATCAGGATTTATAAAGTATCAGTATGGAATATACTTAACCCGACTACTCGGGTTACGTCCGCCCTCACTGAGTGAGTCCTGACCTGAGCATGCTTAGGGTACTCAATAGGAACATCATCAGTGGAAATCTTTAGGATTATCTTCGACTATCTTCAGAACCGATCTTTAGGTTCCTTAGAACTCAGCTTCAGGTCAGATGTCTTGACTTGTCTTCAGTGCGAAAACTCTGACATTTAGGACTAAACACCTTTCTAACTTAGGATCTTTGGGACGTATCCATAAATCTTCAGTCTTCAGTGCGTTCCCCCTGAACTGAATACATGTGGATAGAAAAACTATTCTAAACTGACTAGTCCTGAGCTATACAATCCTGACCAACTATACTTAGGCAAATTCTTCAAGGGATTTTGGGATTTTAATCAAAACATTCAGATTGTATCCCAACAATTTCTCCTTTTTTGATGATGTCAAAACCCTTAAGCAATTTCCTAACCATCTATACAAGAAACTGTTAAGGATCAGTACATTAAGTTCAGTTACCTCTAACACTTAAGGTACTTGGTCTATAAGATGAAAACAGAAAAAGGGTCAATACAGTTCTTGATAAGGTGTAGAAAAATAAATCAGGAGTCTACAAGTTGTTGAACTCAGAAATGTAATGTGTTTCATTGATATTCAAAAGAGTGCAAGAGTTCCTGAAACTATTACAAAAGTCCTGATCTATTACAATTTCATTCTGCATCCCACTGATCTAACGGGACTCCGTACTTGTTAAGTACACGCAGCAAGATTGCATTTATCGATTGGAGTCAGTCAGGGAGTTAGTCGCCCTGGCTATCCGTCGGATCTCCTCTTGAATGGCTGCCTATCCAGTTGATGCGACATTCCTTGCAGTGGAGGCGGATACCTGATGTTCTCCGGGCACTGAGCTCCATGCCCTTTGAGTCAGCATGCCTAACAATCTCAGTCTAGATGTCAGGATGCTCATCCAGCATTTGGTAGTGGAGGATCGTCTCCTTGTCTTCCTTGAGATCATCCCAGATCCCTACCACGTAGAAGTGGTCGACCTATTCATTCCTCAAGGGAACCCATCTCTCGTTCAGTTCCTTGGGAACGAACTGCTCAACATGTTCCCAAAGCAGTGGCCCAAGGTCCTGAGTGATCAGCTTCTGAAGAGTCTTCTTTCTCGATCCTGGAGTAACTTTCTTCTGCTTCTGAACCAAGGTTCTCAGATACTCAACCGTCCCCTTCAGCACTTGGATCTGAGTGTCCTGAACAATCTCCTTCATCTTCGCCAGCTTTTCAGACACACTCATCTCTTTCTTCTGAGCGGCAACCTCAGGATGAAGACCTACCTCCATCTCCATGTAGATCTCATTTAGAGAGCCTTGCTTCAACTTCTTCGGAGCAGCAGCAGCAGACTCAGGGGCACCAGAGGGGGTTCTGGAGGAATGCGCTTTCCTCTTCTCCGTCATGAGATCTTTATTCAGAACCTTCTTCCCCTTATCCCCTCTTTCCTCCTTTTTGGCATCATCATCTGCGTTCAGCTTCTTGACAATGTCGTCCAGGGTGATGCCTTAAGAGTCCGTGTGATCAGAGAATGCCTTCAGCTGCTTCTTGCACTCTAAAATCTGTTCTCCACAGATGGTGTCCTGAGAATGAAGGCTTTCAATCTGCTGCTTAACAGAGATCAGTTGTTGCTGTTAGCCATCAAACTCGCGTTTGAGATTGGTCACAACCTGATGCTAGGCAGTTTCCTCATTCCTCAGGTTAGCTTCGAATTACTTGACAGCCAACTTCGATTCAGTAGAAGCCTCTTGTTTGGCCAGCTCCCTGACCCTGGCTTCAAATCTAGCAAGCTTGGAGTTGATCAGCTTGTTGAAGCGCTCCTCCTGACTATTGAGAGTTTTAGCATTGAACAGCCTACTAGTAGCAAAGACTTCTTCAGCCTGACCTATGATGGTGGTTAGCTCGACCCTGTACATAGTACCGATCGACATTACTGAGCTCCTCAGTTCCTCCTGCAGCTGAGCAACTTTGAGGCTAATTAGGTCAACGTAAACTTGAAATCTCCTCAGATTGTCATCATGGCTGGTCAGCTTCCTATGAATATTCACGTGGATATACTCAGCCAAATTTACCGAGATGCCTTTCACCTTCCTGCGCCTTTGGTCTTCAAGGGTTACCTCAGTACCTACCGGCCCAGTAGGTAAATTATCAGCCAGTGTGATCTGCTCCTGATCCACATTGAGCTGAATATCCTCAGCAACCACCAGCTCCTTTCCGGTCCAGAGCCGCAACCAATTCCATCCTAGTTCCCTAAGAAACTTTCTCTTCAGCCTCTGGCTCAGCAACAACTACCTCCAAAGATCTGACCTGTACAATCTAGATGAAGTCCTCCACCTTCAGCAATTGCGAGAAGTTGCAGATCCTAAAGGCGTCGAACAATGCCGTTTCTTCAGCCTTCAGGGTCTTCCACCCTTTCTTCTCGATCAGAATAGCCGACTCAGAGTAAGTGGCTTTTTGGGTCAATGAGTATGTCTGGAGCTGGACTAATTCTTCCTTCAGTGCTCCAGAGAGGTAGGGGAAGTGCTTGTCAACAAGTCGAATAGCTTAACTTCTGGCAAGGACTTCGAAGTTCGTCAGGCGATTAAAGTTCGAGATAGGGAATCGCCACGGGGCATCCTCCTTTATTTCCTCAATCTTCTCCTCCTTTTCAGTGTCTGAAGCACAAAACATTACCATTTTTAGGTCTCTTTCTTTAGAATGAGGAGGGATCTCCTTCTGAGAGTGTTCAGCCTGAGCACCCCCCTAAGCGGCAGTGCCCTTTGGCTGCTCCTGAGCCTCTTCCTCTTCCAAGGTCTTGACAGATTTGACCACTGCCAAGACCTGAGCATCTGCGACATCTTGCACATACTGAAGGACGGTTCAGCAGGATATGCAATAAATACCTCAGTTTCCTCCGGAGCAACCTCTTCCTGAGCCTTAACCCCAGATTCCACCTCAACTTCAACTTCAACTTCTTCGACCTCCTCTTCTTCCACCATCTCATCCTCAGTTTGCTCATCGGCCAACATAGTCACCTCCTGAGTTGCCTTTCGAGCCTAAGCCTTTGGGGCCTTTTTTTTCTGAGTCAGGTTGGAAGGTTCAATAGGAGCAACCGACTTTCCCTTTTGGTTGACAACGGGAAGGTCCAGACATTTCTGGACATCCACTTTTGTCCGGAACAAGGTGGCCCTTGAGGAAAGGTCGATGAAGTCCTTGATATCGATATCTCCAAAAGACAAGGACTGTAGCATCAGGGACAGGCGCATTCTGAAATGAAGAGCCTTCTTGAAGAAGACTTTACCATCCTTTCCATAATCGACCTTCTTCTTCTCCTGTACCAGCTTCTGGATGAAATACTTCTCCCAGTCCAGCGGCTGATATTCCCTGATAGCCATCATCATGCAGATCTTGGGCTTGGAGATCTACTCAGTTCCACCCACGCTGCCCATGATGCTCTGAACAACGACATCGAAGAACATTTTGAACTTAGGCTGGAGAATGGACTTGTTCATCCTTGGTTTGAACTTTGTAGGCTTGATCAGGATGGCATCTAGAAAGTCTTGCTCGTGCCCGACACCAAATTCAATGGGCAGTGGCAACCGAGGGTCCTGGGTTGAGTGAGGAAGATTGTCTTCCTAATCATATTCTGGACATTGATGGTGACCCACTTTCTCTCGATCATTGTCTTGCCATCAACCTTCTTCGTGTGGTTCAAAGGTATGGTTGACTCCCACTCATCATCCTTGTTCTATTTCATCCTGAGATAAAAGCTGCTATGAGAACTGCGCAGAGCTTCATCAGCTTCAAGGTCACCCAGTCAAGAATGTTGGCCTTGGTGTAGAATTTACGAACGGATTTGAGATCCTAGTGACCTGAGGAGGTGTAGTCTGCAACTGGTTCATAGGTGATGTACTTCTTCAGAACCTGGAGTGTGTCGAAGTATTGCTTGCTTGAGGACGCCATTGATAAAAGCTTGAGAGAAAGGGGTTAGTAACAGAGAGAGGTATAGATAGGAAAGATATGAGTGCGTAAAGGACGCACCGTATGACACCTTCCTAATTTATACCCAATATTCAGTTTAATCAAATGGTTCAAATTTAAAAACTCTTTGGATCAACGATTGAGATTAATGGCGTATATGCATGTACAAAATTTGTGTCCTTTCAGTTTACAAGAGTAATGATTCAAAACTTTATTGAAAACCGTTCTCACCCATGTACATTAAATACGAGTCAGAGTATGTCCGAATTTAATTCAAACCATTTGCATTATATAATAATTGAATATTATATATGTGGCTTGGGATTTGAGTTAGAAAACTCATGATTGATGTGATGGCTGACACATAAGAGAAATAGCAAAAGGGGTTCAGGATAAAATACCAGTTAGTCAACTATACTAATTTGACTGATACCACTTGAGATCGATCAGGGTGATAAGCCCTGAGTTTTGAGTCCTAAATCCTTGACATACTGATCCTAAGATCCTTCTCCTAAGGTCAGTTCCCCCTGGAAGCCACCATCCTCTCTCCGAGATCCTCTGATCCTGAGTTAATCATCCTTCCTGACCATTTGTTCATACTGACCTGAGACTCATCCCGAGCCTTCTACTCCTGGGTCAAGAAGTTCTAACTGTACTCATAGCTCGACAAACATGGTTTCAGGAAAAGTCTTAGTCAGGATGTCGGCCCTTTGCTTGTCAGTAGGGATCCTCTCGATCCTGATATCTTTCTTCTCAACATGATCTCTTATAAAGTGATGCCTGATATCCACATCCTTACACCTTGTGTGCAAGACTGGGTTCTGAGATATGGCTATCGCACTATTGTTGTCAACATAAATTAGGACTCCAGTGGCTATTACTTGGTAGTCACTCAATTGTTGTCTCAACTAGAGGATCTGGGCACAACAACTTCCTGCCGCCATATACTCAGCTTCAGTAGTGGACGTTGCAACACTTGTTTGTTTCTTGGAAAACCAAGAGACCAGTTTGCTCCCTAGAAACTGACATGTGCCTGCTGTTGATTTACTATCAATCTGATAGCCTCCGTAATCAGCATCACAATAGCCTGTCAGTTCTAGGTTGTCATCAGAGGGATACCAAAGTCCTAAGTTGATAATACCCTTAAGGTATTTATGTATCTTTTTGGCACTCTCAAGATGACTCTTCTTGGGATCTAATTGGTATCTCACACACACTCCTACTGCATAAGTGTTATCAAGTCGACTTGCTGTCAGGTACAATAATGATCCTATCTGTGCTCTATACTCAGTCTGGTATACGGAGATCCCTTCCTTATCAGGTTCCAGCTTCTCATTAGTCTTCATCGGAATCCTTGAGACCTTGCTGGACTGACAACCAAACTTCTGAATCAAATCTTTCGTGTACTTAGACTGATTGATAAAGATTCCGTAGTTTGATTGCCTGACTTGTTGACCTAAGAAAAACTTCATCTCTCCCATCATGGACATCTCGAATTTACCAGTCATCAGCTTGGAGAATTTCTCACAAAGCTTCAGATTTAGTGATCCAAATATTATGTCATAGACATATATCTGAACTAGGAGAATGTCCTCACCTTTAGTGATCCTGAATAGATTTCTATCCGCTGTTCCTTTCACGAACACGTGGTCTATCAAGAACTGGGAAAGGGTATCATACGAAGCTCAGGGAGCTTGTTTCAGTCCGTAGAGTTCTTTCTACAGGTGATTGACCTAATCACTAACTTCGAATCATGGAGGTTGCTCCATATACACCTCATCATTCAGTACACCGTTCAGAAAAGCACTCTTGACATCCATCTGATACACTTTGAATTTCTTGAAAGTTGCATATGCCAGGAACAACCTGATTCCTTCCAATCGTGCTACTGGGGTGAAAGTTTGTTTGCCAAAATCGTGTATGATTTCCACGCAAGTGAACGTGGTCGTTGTTGTCGCGGCAAGTTAACCAAGTTAAATATCAAACACAGGGAAACGATGCGATAACAAGCAAGCATTGAATGTCTACAAAAGGCTAATAGCTAGGAAAGCAAGAAAACCATCAAGGATTCTATCAACTATGGCAAAGCAAAGTAAATCCTAACTATCACCTCAAAGAAGTGA
>JAPKLY010000032.1:1779566-1824965 GCA_026898435.1 Prunella vulgaris | reverse complement strand
AATCCCTTGCGTCTCGTCTTATTTCTTTCTGTTCTTAACTTGTGCACATCACCTAAAACTGATTTTCATTAAAAACGTTTCCTCACAATTCACAGCGCACATCTTTCAAATTTAGACTACCTCAGTAGTCTACTGGTTTTCTGAATAACCAAAATAATTTGAAAAAGGTTTTTTGAATCCTTACAAGTCTATTCAACCTCCCCCCCTTCTAGGCTTGTTCAAAGGTATTCTTCCCTAAAAACAGCCTTTGGGACCAATAAGTTCTTGGCCCTTCTAGGTGGTGGGGGTTTCATCAGCTGGGTACTCTACATTAGTCACCTCTTCTCTTCAGCTTTCTCCATGTTGTGCTCATCAAGAGACTTTCCTGCCTTCACAGCTTGGGCCAGGGGACTGAGGTTGGTATTTTAAACAGTTCTTCAGTAGACTATACCTGAACAACTTTGGATAGTGGGGGTGGGTTCTTCACAGCCAATTCTTGCACTTCTTATTCCTCCTCCTGAGTAACCATCACTCTCCTCTTCTTTTTGGTACCATGAGAGTCAATGTATTCACTCCCCTGGGCACTCCTCTGCCTCTTCTCCTTCAGAATCTGATCTCTGGCCTTAGACAGTCTAGTTTCTCTACCTTTATCAGCAGCTTGTTTTCCTTTCTCATGTGCTGTGGCCAGTTCACCTTCCTTTACCAGAGTATCAATCTCCTCTCTTACTTCTGATACAAATTTCTCAGGATAGGTTCCTTTCCTCCAATAGTTGGTCCACCGAGAGGCCTGTCTTGCCTATCACCTTATCTTCTTTCCCCCTTCTTGCTAACTTTCCTAGAAAGTTCAGCAACAGCTATTGAGTGTCTGGCTGTGTCCTGCTCTACGACCCTGAGGTGTGTGAGGCAGTGCTCAGTTTCTTCATCCAAAGCCTTCAGGTGATAAGCTACATCCACTCCGAAGTCTATAAAAGGCTTCAATTTCTCCTCATTGATCAAGTTGGTGGTTTCCTGAGTAGGTAGCACAAAAGTGCTAGCCCGACCTGTTCCTGAACTTCAGCCATCAGAGCAGCTTCTCTCTTAGTAAGATAATCCTCCATTCTGTTCATCAGGCACCAGCCATAGAATCTATGGTGACCTGAATCAGTCTTTCCCTTTCTTGCTTATTTTCTTGTCAGACAGCAACATTGGCTTGTGCATGTGCCTGTCTTTCTTGCTCCACACTTATCTTCAATTCAGTTATCTCCTTGGTGAGATTCATTTCCATCTTATCCACATTGGCTGAAAGATTTGTGAGAAGTGTCACATTCGATCCCTGGAGTTGATCAAGATGATCATCCAGCACATCAGCTTCTATAGACTTTTCTTCCATCAACACTTCTAGGTTCCCCATCTTTCCAGTTAAAGTTGTCATTTTCTTACTCTCATTCTCCAGTTCAATGCCAGCCTGAACTACACTCTGTATAACTCCTTCAATCTAGGCAATAGGAGTTTCATCACGGGAGGGCACCACTACCTTCTGAGTGTCCTGAGGATTAGGTGTAACACCCCAAATAAGCAGCAGCTTTTAGTCCCTTAATTATTTTGTTTTGGGCGTGAGTTTTAGAGAGTTCAAGGTTTAGTCCTTTAAGTTGTTATGCCTTAGTATTTCTTAATTGGTTGCTTAGTATTAGTTGTCCCAATTAGTGTTAATTGGACCCTTAAGATAGTATTATGTTTCGAAATATTAGAAGGAATGAAGAGAAGTATTATTGTTAAGGTTATAGTATTAGTCCTCGAAGAATAGTATTTCCTTAAGTATTAATTCATTAAGGGCATGTTAGAATTTGAGGAATTAATATTAGGGATTTGACTTTATGAGGATTTCACAAATAATAGGATTAAATAATACTTGGGATAGTATTAGTATTATTTTCGAAAAATAGGAGTCTTATACACTAAGGAATTTTCAAAAATTATAGAGCTTTAAGACTTTGATTTCTAGTACACCAAGATTATGGGCCTATTTTCTTGCCTTTTCCTATCAAATTCGGCCAGCCCCTTATGCAGCCCCAAACCCTACTTTTCCAACTCTATAAATATATATTGATCTAGTCCCCAAAACCCTTAGACACTCCAAGAAAAATCGGCAGCCTCTAGCACCCAATTTTTGGCCATTTATTGAAATTAGAGGACCAGTTTTTCCAGCAGCTTGTAGGCATTAAGGAGGGCAGATTTTCATGAGGTTCATAGCACAAGGATTAGTCAACCCAACGTACAAAACTTCTCTATTTTTCAAGACAAGAAAAGGTGGGGGTTTAAACGGTGAAAAGTGGTAACTTCCAGTTCGATTTTTAAATGTTTAGTTTGATGCATCTATGTGTCTATGTGCCAAATATGTTATGGATGATCAGATATCATCAATCTATGTTAAAGGCAATCAGATAATGCATATGGTACTCAGATAGTACAAACACTATGGATACGCGAGGCATATCAAATGAAAAGAACGAAGGGTATGTTTACACGTTGATGTGTCCTTTATATTTAGACTTCGAACTAAACTATCCCCACGGAGTGATTATATTATAATTGCTCACCCCTTCACCGAATTATATTTTCAGATTTTCAAGAGTAAGATGAAGAGATTGGCGATAAGGAGGAGGGTGGATGTTATGCGAGTTAAGAAGAAGTTAATGGATTGAAGTTTTATTAAAAAAACCAAGTAGGCTTTACTTTAAGTTTTGCAAGTATTTTTATTAAAGTTTTCGGCACTTATGTTTGCCACAAGACTAGACGTATGCATGTTTTATTTCATTGAGTGCATGGGCACGTAGATGTTTGATTTAAGATTTATTATGGTTTGATGAATTATGAGATTTTAATTTGGATTTTTATGAGGTATTATTATTATTATGATTATGTGTTAATTTACATGAGTGTTAGGAGTTAAGATGATGAATTTGTTTAATTATTTGGCAGCTGATGGTTCGAACTTTTATGCATGGTTAAGTGATCAATTTATGTGTTTAATTGTTCTTAAGAAAATTAGTTATTGTCCTTAGTTTGCATGATCGATAAGTTAAGTTTTATAACTCCAAAAAAATTATGAAATTTTACCAAAATGATTGCCATGATTTTATATGCATGTTGACCAATTTTCGTGAACTTTTACTTAGTAGAAGTCGAGATTCCAGTTTTAGTCCTTTATGTGATTCTAGTCCTCAAAATTCTTGTTCTAAAAATACCAATTTTATGCCCAGCCTATTTTCAAAATTTTGGCATTTTAATAGCCATAAAATATTAAGTTATTTTGTTCTTAACACCTGGAGAAAAATCGTTTTAAAGTTTCAGCTTGAAAGAAGTCCTATATCTTTATTTTACGAGCTTTTCATGTGTTTTAAAAAGGGATTTTCATGGCAAGTGTTTATTTTATGTTTAATATGATTTATTTGAGTAATTATAGGTCTTAAGATGTATGGCAAGGTAATAGTATTAGAGAAAATGGATTTTGTATTAGTTAATGGACTGTTTTTATACACATTCGGTTTTGATAAGTACACCGTAGCTGTTTTCAAAAGTTTTAAGTACCAGCTGCTGTTCTTGAATTATTTAGGTATTATTGCATGGTTTAATGGATGACTTATATGTTGAATAATATTAGAATAAGTTTAATTCGCATGAGAATATTATTGAAACATGTTATTATGTTACTTTTGTGATTCCTAGGAATGTGCTAAGTGAATATTATTGAAAAATGTTATGAATATTTATTATGATATTTTAGGATTTTTCGTGGATGTATTGGATGAGTTATTTATTGTGAATGTTTAATTTATTTAGTTCAAAAAAATGGTTCACGTTCTAAAGAATGTTTTTATTTAATTATTTATTTAAAAGTAGACTTCCGCTGATTTGAAATGCATAGAATTTTAGGGTGTGGCAGTGTGGTATCAGAGCAGATTTACGTTCTTGTAGACTTGTGAAAATAAAATATTTTTTTATGTGCTTTACGTGATTGTATGCAACGTTTTTATGGAATAATTTCATGTAAAGTTTAATAAAAAGAGAAAGCTCCATCCATCACCACCACCGCAGCCATCTCCGAGTCCTAAAGCAAGTAAGTTTTCGAAAACTCAAGTATGATGTTTCAAGTGAATGTTTTATTCAAGGAATGGTTTATAATTTATGGCATGACGAGGTCATGAAGGATTTTATGAAAAGTTATGAAGGACCACTCTTTGGTAAAATGTTTTAAGAAAATTCTTTTCAAGGATTTTTTCGAAAAGAAAATGTTTCAAGGAAAATGTTTTATGAAAAATGTTTTATGAAATGTTGTGCTTGTACGATGGCTTAGGAAGATTATGATTAAGATATATGATGAGTACGAATACCTAGCAAGAGTGATTAGAAGCTTTTAAGCTCGAGTACGTATAGGACCGTTTTTAATTTATTAAGATCGGCTAAGCAATTTCTTTATCTTGCGAGGTCTTTCGTTTTAGAGGCATCCGAGACATGACCCGAAATATGACCCTAATAATTCTGATGGACAGGCGGATAGGAGGGGTCGCCCTCAAGCTAACCCCGTAGTCCCTAACGTAGCACCTATGCTTAACACTACTGCGCAAGTAGTTGAACAATTTAGAAGGTACAAGCCTACTACCTTTAATGGGCGGGACGGACCGGACACTGTTGAGGCGTGGTTTCGTTCCCTGGAGAGGATTTTACAGCTAATTGAGTGTACCGATGCACAACGGATTGTGTGCGTGGCATTCCAACTCGTTGAGGATGCTGACCATTGGTGGGAGAGCCATTGGAGGATTCACCCGGTTGAGGAGAGACGCGCCTTGACATGGGATTGTTTCAAGGGGATCGTGATGGAGAGGTACTATCCTCAATCCTACAAGGATAGGAAGGAGCGTGAATTCCTAGACTTACGACAAGGAGGCATGACGGTTGTGGAGTACGAATTGAAGTTTAGCCAACTTGCACGTTTTGCTCAACACCTCGTAGACACTGAGCAAAAACGCGTTCTTCATTTCGTCAAAGGCCTAAGGACCGAAATCCAGCACGTTCTACTACCTTTAGGCAACCTAACTTTTGCCAAAGAACTTGAGAGGGCTGAGCAAATGGGAGCATGTTTGAAAGAGGATGCAGATAGGAGGTCATGTGATAACAAGAGGAAATGAGATCAATCCGGTGGAGCAAGGAAGTTTACTAATCGTGGGCAAGGAACAACTCAAGGCTTTAAGCCCAAGCAAGCAAATCAAGTGGCGAACCCAGCTTGTACTAAGTGTGGGAAGAATCACGTAGGAGAGTGCCTCGTTGGGAAATATATTTGTTTTCGTTGCCGCAAGCTGGGACACAAGGCACACGAATGTCCACTACCACCTAGGGCACGAATGTTTTCACTTACGGGAGAGTCGAGTGAGGATCAATCTCCTTCGGAGACTTTGCAAGGTATGCTAACTTTGAATTAGGTACCAATAACTGCTTTGTTCGATACCGGAGCTACGCATTCTTTTATCTCGCTTAGTTGTTGTTTGAGGATTGGTTGTGAGTTAGATGTTAGTGTTAGTCCCTTAGAAATTAGTATCCCTTAAGGAAAGGCTATTTTTACGAGTAAGGTTTTCTCGAGTGCGAAACTTGAGATTTGTGGGAGGAGTCTTGAGGGAGAGTTACACATTATGGAGATGGGACAATTCGATGTCATTCTTGGCATGGATTAGTTAGCTAAGCATCACGCCACCATTGATTGCGAGAAGAGGGAAGTGACGCTCAAGTTGCCAAGCGGAGAGGAGTTGACGTACTTTGGTTCCCGACCGAGTGCATATAATTTGATCGTCACCGCGATGCAAGCCGTTGAATTACTTCAAGAGGAAGCATGTGAAGGATACCTTGTCCATGTGATGGGCACGAACGTGAAGGAAGTGAACATTGAAGACGTTGCTGTTGTTAACGAGTTCATTGACGTATTTCCTGAGGAGTTACCCAGAATTCCACCCGACCGACAAGTGGAATTTACAATCGATCTTGTACCCGGAGCTGCCCCAATTTCGAAAGCACCCTATAGAATGGCGCTGAAGGAACTCGAGGAGTTAAAAATGCAATTGCAAGAGTTGTTGGATATGAAATTCATCCAACCAAGTGTTTCACCATGGGGAGCGCCCGTTTTATTCTTCAAGAAGAAGGACGGATCGTGAAGGATGTGCATCGACTATCGAGAGCTTAACAGGCTCATGATAAAGAACAAGTACCCGTTGCCTAGAATTGAAGACTTGTTCGATCAACTAAGGGGAGTGAGTGTGTTCTCAAAAGTTAACTTAAGATCAGGCTATCACCAATTGAAGATCAAGGAAGGAGATAGGGTGAAGACCGCTTTTCGTACACGTTATGGGCATTACGAGTTCGTAGTGATGCCGTTCGGTTTGAGCAACGCACCAGCGGTCTTCATGGACTTGATGAACCGTGTCTTTCACCCTTACCTAGATCGGTTCGTCATAGTGTTCATTGATGACATTCTTATCTATTTGCGGAGTAAGGAGCAACATGAAGAGCACTTGAGGACGGTTCTTGAAGTCTTGCGCCAAGAAAGATTATTTGCAAAGTTTACCAAATGCGAGTTTTGGTTAGACTGAGTGAACTTTCTAGGCCATGTGATCACGGCCCAAGGAGTTGAAGTAGACGCATCCAAGGTTTCAGCCGTGAGCGAGTGGAAGGCTCCAACTAATATGAACGAGGTTTGTAGCTTTCTCAGTTTGGCGGGATACTATAGGCGTTTTATCGAGGGCTTTGCGAAGTTAGCCTCACTGATGACCAAGTTGACACACAAAGGGGAGAAGTTCGTGTGGTCCAAGGTATGCGAGAAGAGTTTCCAATAGTTGAAGGACAAGTTAGTTTCGGCCCCTGTCCTTATTATTCCCAATCCTACCAAAAGTTTTGTGATCTTTAGCGATGCGTTAAAGTAAGGACTAGGTTGTGTTTTGATGCAACATGGGAAAGTCGTGGCGTACGCATCAAGGCAATTGAAGGTGCAAGAGATTAACTATCCTATGCTTGATCTTGAGTTAGCGGTTGTTGTTCATGCATTGAAAATATGGAGACATTATCTTTATGGTTCTAAGTGCGAGATATTCACCGATCATAAGAGCCTCAAGTATATTTTAATGCAAAAGGAGTTGAACATGAGGCAAAGGCGTTGGATAGAGTTAGTTAAGGACTATGATTGCACGATCAACTATCATCCGAGCAAGGCGAACGTGGTCGCGGATGCACTTAGCCGAAAGGGAGGTGTATTGAGTTTGTTGACGAGTCAAGACGAGCTAGTAACGGAGTTTGAACGTTTGAAGTTAGAAGTGGTCAATTCAACAAAGGAGATGGAGTTAATACTTTCAGCACTTGTAGTGCAAGACACGATTCAGGCGAGGATCCGAGAGGCCCAGGACTCGGACCCCTTTCTCGGCAAGATGAAGAAAAGGATCAAAACCAAAGATGTTTTGGGCTTTGCAATCGGCAATGATGGAGCAATTACGTACGAAGGAAGGTTGTGCGTTCCAAACGATGAAGATTTGAAGAAGGAAATCATGGAGGAAGCTCATTGTACACCTTATACGGTTCATCCCGGTGGAACCAAGATGTATAGAGACTTAAGGACTATATTTTGGTGGAAGAACATGAATGGAGACATTGCCAATTTCGTAAAGAAGTGTTAAACTTGTCAACAAGTTAAGGCGGAACACCGAAGGCCATCCGGATTGTTGAAGCCATTAGAGATACCTCAATAGAAGTGGGAGCACATTTCCATGGACTTTGTGATGGGATTACCCCATTCGATTAAAGGGAATCAAGCTATATGGGTTGTTGTGGATCGACTAACCAAGTCGGCTCATTTTCTTCCTATGAAGATAACGTGGAGTATGGATAAACTTGCAAAAGTTTATATCCAAGAAGTAGTGAGATTACATGGAGTTCCCATTTCGATCATTTCAGATAGGGATACATGTTTTACGTCGCAATTTCGGAGGAGTTTGCAATTGGCCATGGGCACCAAGTTGAATCTTAGTACGGCGTATCACCCACAAACGGATGGTCAATCCGAGAGGATGATCCAAACACTTGAAGACATGTTACGAGCTTGTGTTCTAGACTTTGATGGTAATTGGGAGACATACTTACCTTTGGTGGAGTTTGCTTACAACAATAGTTATCAAGCGACGATTGGCATGGCTCCATACGAAGCCTTGTATGGACGACGTTGTAGATCTCCATTGTATTGGGATGAAGTTGGCGAACGACACATTCTAGGACCCGAGATACTGGAGAAGACGGTCAAAGTGATTGAGAAGATCCGAGAGCGGATACGGGCTGCTCAAGATCGTCAAAAGTCTTATGCCGACAAGTGTAGGAAACCTCAACATTTCGAGAAAGGCGAGGATATTTTCTTGAAAGTTTCACCAAATAAAGGAGTTGTTCGTTCTAGTCGCAAAGGGAAGTTACAACCACGTTTTATAGTACCTTTCGAGATCCTAGAAAAGGTTGGGAGTTTAGCTTATCGCTTAGCTTTGCCCCCAAGCCTTGCAGCCGTTCACAATGTTTTTCACGTTTCGATGTTGAGGAAATACGTATGTGATCCTAGTCACGTTTTAGATTAATCGTCTTTGGAAGTAGACAAGAACTTAGCCTACGAGGAAGTACCCGTAGAAGTGTTGGATAGGAAGACTCATCGTTTGAGGAATCGAGAAGTTAACCTCATTAAGGTACATTGGAATTGACATGGAGTTGATGAAGCGACGTGGGAAAAGGAAGAGGATGTAAAAGCTAAATACCCCGAACTTGTTTTGCAAGGTAAGTTAGTATTTTCGAGGACAAATTTTTTTAAAGGTGGTGATGTTGTAACACCCCGCATAGGCAGCAGCTTTTAGTCCCTTATTTATTTTGTTTTGGGCGTGAGTTTTAGAGAGTTCAAGGTTTAGTCCTTTAAGTTGTTATGCCTTAGTATTTCTTAATTGGTTGCTTAGTATTAGTTGTCCCAATTAGTGTTAATTGGACCCTTAAGATAGTATTATGTTTCGAAATATTAGAAGGAATGAAGAGAAGTATTATTGTTAAGGTTATAGTATTAGTCCTCTAAAAATAGTATTTCCTTAAGTATTAATTCATTAAGGGCATGTTAGAATTTGAGGAATTAATATTAGGGATTTGACGAAGAATAGGAATAATTAATAGTTGGGATAATATTAGTATTATTTTCAAAAAATAGGAGTCTTATACACTAAGGAATTTTCAAAAATTATAGAGCTTTAAGACTTTGATTTCTAGTATCTTTATTAATGGAAATAAGTCATATTCTTATGCAAGAGAATTGTCTGCTTGAAGGTTAAGTATCACAAGAATAAAGAGATGGTAAGGTTTTGTTAAATAAGGAAATAAGTTGTCAAGTATGGAAATAGAGATAAACCAAGATTATGGGCCAATTTTCTTGCATTTTCCTATCAAATTCGGCCAGCCCCTTATGCAGCCCCAAACCCTACTTTTCCAACTCTATAAATATATATTGATCTAGTCCCCAAAACCCTTAGACACCCCAAGAAAAATCGGTTGCCTCTAGCACCAATTTTTGGCCATGTATTGAAGTTAGAGGACCAGTTTTTCCAGCAGCATGTAGGCATTAAGGAGGGCAGATTTTCGTGAGGTTCATAGCACAAGGATTAGTCAAGCCAACATACCACACTTCTCTATTTTTCAACACAAGAAAAGGTGGGGGTTTAAACGGTGAAAAGTGGTAACTTCTAGTTCGATTTTTAAATGTTTAGTTTGATGCATTGATGTGTTTATGTGCCAAATATGTTATGGATGATCAGATATCATCAATCTATGTTAAAGGCATTCAGATAATGCATATGGTACTCAGATAGTACAAAAAGTATGGAGACACGAGGGGTATCAAATGTTAAGAACGAGGGGTATGTTTACATGTTGATGTGTCCTTTATATTTAGACTTCGAACTAAACTATCCCCACGGAGAGATTATTTTATAATTGCTCACCCCTTCACCGAATTATATTTTCAGATTTTCAAGAGTAAGATGAAGAGATTGGCGATGCGGAGAAGGGTGGATGTGATGCGAGTTAAAGAAGAAGTTAATTGATTGAAGTTTTATTAAAAAAACCAAGTAGGCTTTACTTTAAGTTTTGCAAGTAATTTTATTAAATTTTTCGGCACTTATGTTTGCCACAAGACTAGACGTATAAATATTTTATTTCATTGAGTGCATGGGCACGTAGATGTTTGATTTAGGATTTATTATGGTTTGATGAATTATGAGATTTTAATTTGGATTTTTATGAGGTATTATTATTATTATGATTATGTGTTAATTTACATGAGTTTAGGAGTTAAGATGATGAATTTGTTTAATTATTTGGCAGCTGATGGTTCGAATTTTTATTCATGGTTAAGTGATCAATTTATGTGTTTAATTGTTCTTAAGAAAATTAGTTATTGTCCTTAGTTTGCATGATCGATAAGTTAAGTTTTATAACTCCAAAAAAATTATGAAATTTTACCAGAATGATTGCCATGATTTTATATGCATGTTGACCAATTTTCGATAATTTTTACTTAGTAGAAGTCGAGATTCCAGTTTTAGTCCTTTATGTGATTCTAGTCCTCAAAATTCTTGTTCTAAAAATACCAATTTTATGCCCAGCCTATTTTTGAAAATTTGGCAGTTTAATAGCCATAAAATATTAAGTTATTTTGGTCTTAAAACCTGGAGAAAAATCGTTTTAAAGTTTCAGCTTGAGAGAAGTCCTATATGTTTATTTTACGAGCTTTTCATGTGTTTTAAAAAGGGATTTTCGTGGCAAGTGTTTATTTTATGTTTAATATGATTTATTTGAGTAATTAGAGGTCTTAAGATGTATGGCAAGGTAATAGTATTAGAGAAAATGGATTTTGTATTAGTTAATGGATTGTTTTTATACACATTCTGGTTTGATAAGTACACCCTAGCTGTTTTCGAAAGTTTTAAGTACCAGCTACTGTTCTTGAATTATTTAGGTATTATTGCATGGTTTAATGGATGACTTATATGTTGAATGATGTTAGAATAAGTTTAATTCGCATGAGAATATTATTGAAACATGTTATTATGTTACTTTTGTGATTCCTAGGAATGTGCTAAGTGAATATTATTGTATAATGTTATGAATATTTATTATGATATTTTAGGATTTTCCGTGGATGTATTGAATGAGTTATTTATTGTGAATGTTTGATTTATTTAGTTCAAAAAAAGGGTTCACGTTCTAAAGAATGTTTTTATTTAATTATTTATTTAAAAGTAGACTTCCGCTGATTTGAAATGCATAAAATTTTAGGGCGTGACATCAGGTTGGTTGGGGTCCCCTGACCCTCAGTAGCCTGTTCTTCTCTGGTCCCCTAACCCTCAATCGCCTGAGAGGTCTCCTACCCTCCAATAGCTTACCTTTCAGTGGGATCTTCCTTAGATGCTGTAGCTGGATTATGTCCCTCAGCCCCATCTCCACCTCCACTGTCCTGTCCTTCTTTTGGCTTCTCCTGAGGCCCTTCAAGTAGCCTGGCTTCCTCCAGCTTCCTGGCATCAAGTTTGCCAAACTCCCACTCAGCCAGTAGTAGGCTGACTTTTCTAACTTGGGCAAATTCAAGAATTTCCCTTTCTTCCTTCCTCCAGTATGACTCTCCTTTCCCTTTCACAGCTTCCAACAACTCATACAAATAACCATCTTTTAGCTTCATCAATGGCCTTACCCTCTCAAAAATCTCCTTGAGGGTGGAATTTGAGTTCAAGGCAGGATATAGAGACTCAATCTCATAACAGGCCTCCTCCTTTAGAGAGTCCAAGTAGGTGTACTGGACTTCCTCAACATTTTCTTCCTCAAACACTGGCTCAGTGGCCTGTGTGGGTGGGGAGATAAGTTTGGCTTCACTTCCAGGCTGTTGAGAGCCTTCAGTGGGGTGAGTTTCAGTGTGGGTTTCAGGGGATGTGTGTTTGGCTTCCTTTTTGCACTTTTGAGAGTCCTCAGATGCTTCTTCCTCTTCATCTGACTTAGTACTCTCCTCATTTTCTTCCTCCTCATCATCACCACTTGTATCCTTCTCTTCCTCCTCCTCTTCTTCTTCCTCACCTTCTTCAATCCCTTTTAGTGATGGAAATCCGTCCATACAAAATCATGCAAGCAAGAAAGATATGTTGGTTGTGCAAGATGGGCCAATCACAAGGGCAAGAGCTAAGAAAATCAAGGAAGCTATGATGATACTTGTGGATGAAATAAAAGACAAAGCCCAAATGATATCTAAATTGGGCCAAATGAAGAATATTATTCAAGTTGATGGGCTGGACTTTGCATAGAGTTTTAACTCTTACTATATCCAAAAAGAAGGCCCAAATTGGAGAGTCAAGCCTCTAATTTTCATTCATGCACTTGGAGGCTTCAAGAAGGACGCTTCATTTTAGTCAAAGTGTGTTTATTAAGCATTTATTAAGTTCAAGACTCATTGTTTATTTTTATTAGGTTTTGACTAGTCTTTATTTCACCTAAATATGTTCACATTAGTGAATTAAAGTGTCTTCATGATATGTTCATGCATGAAGGTCACTTAGGAGTTATTTGTAGCCTATAAATAGGTGATGCATCCATTTGTAAAAGGGGGACCATTATTGGGTATGAATATTCCATTATTAAATTTGTTATTTCTCTTGTGAGATTGTTTTATTTGAGAACTTATCAAGATTCTTGAGCAAGATCTTGTGGAGTTCAACTAAACCGAGGTTCTTGGCTCTTCTATAGCCAACGGGTCGAGGTTCTTTCTAACACTAAGTAAGATCAAACCAGATTCAAGATTTTGGGTAGAATCGCTGCTTAATTCTTTATACGTTGGATTGTTAGATCATTATATCTAATGGGTCTTTCGTCTCTATCCACATCAATTTGGTATCAGAGCAATCTGGTATTGATCTGAATCTCTCTTATCTTCATTTCTTGTGTAAAAAAAATCAATTTTTTTTTATTTGTTGTTATAATTTCTACTTGTTTGAATTCCAAGAATTCCTTACTCCCTACTTCTATAGGACTAAGGATTGTTGAATGTTTCTTGAAATTGTTCAAAGTTGATTTTGTTCTCAAATATTGAGTAATAAAAGACAAGAGAGGTAAGTTCATTAGAGGGGAGGTAAAAGCTAACGAGTGATACACGAGCGAATTGTGAGACATCTTTTGAGTAATAGACGAGTGTTTGTGAGGATCATGAAAGAATATCAACAAGGAGCTTTCACTTTACAAGCCATGCAACAACAATTTGCAAGGTTAGGAACAGTTCTTGAAAGTATTATAGATCGTTTGGAGAGACTGGAGCAGCCTACACCAAGGATACGTAGAGACCATAATGCAAATAAAAGAAGGCATTATTAGGAATGGGAATCGTATGAGGAGGATGTTGACAAGGGTGTTGTTCACCAAGCTAATCGAAGAAGAGGTAGAAGGAGACAAAATAAAGTAGTGGATCAAAAATTGGGAAGCATGAAGATGCACATTCCTTCTTTCCATGGAAAAAGTGATCCGGAAGCATACTTAGAGTGGGAAAAGAAGGTAGACTTTATCTTTGATTGTCATAAATACTCTGAGGAGAAGAAAGTAAAGCTTCCTACCGTTGAGTTCACTGACTATGCAATAGTATGGTGGGATCAATTTATCGCAAATCGAAGGCGATATGGAGAAAGACCTGTTGCTATATGGGCTGAAATAAAATCAATCATACGTAAAGATTCGTACCTTCTCATTATTTTTTTGAATTGTATCAAAAACTCCAATCTATGATTCAAGGCACGAAGATTGTGGATGAATACTACAAGGAGATGGAGGTTGCCATGATTAAGGCAAATGTTGAAAAAGACCGGGAGGTAACTATGGCACGTTTCTTGAAAGGGCTAAACAAAGATATTGCTAAGATTGTGGAGCTTCAACATTATGTGGAGCTTGATGATATGGTACACACTTCCATGAAAGTGGAAAGGCAACTAAAGAGGAAGGGTTCCATGCAAAGGAATTACCCACAAAATTTTCAATATTCAAGCAAGATGAAAGAAGGGGGTTCTAAGGTAGCTTTTGGAGGCACTTCGAAACCTCAAGTTGAAACATCAAAGACCAAGCTCAATGAGGCGGACAAGGGAAAAGGTAACATCTCTACGCCTTCTCGAAGTCATGATATTAAATGCTTTCGTTGTCATGGACATGGTCATATTGCATCTGAATGTCCAAACAAGAAAGTGATGATTTTAAGGGACAATGGGGAGATTGAGTCAGAAGGTGAGAATGATGGGGGAAATGATGATGAGGAAATTGAGGAACTGTATAGGGTGAACAACTTTTAGTTGTAAGGAGGACTCTAAACATGCAAGCAAAGGTGCGAGAAGCTGAACAACAAAGAGAAAACATCTTACATACACGATGTTTGGTTCGAAAAAAGGTATGTGTGATGATTATTGATAGTGGAAGTTGTACTAATGTTGCTAGTATAGAAATGGTGGAGAAACTGAGTTTGAATACGTCGAAACATCCTAATCCACATAAGCTTCAGTGGCTTAATGAATGTGGAGAAATTCGAGTAACTAAACAAGTTTTGATTTCATTTTCTATTGGCAAGTACGAAGATGAAGTTTGGTGTGACGTGGTACCTATGCATGTGAGTCACATTCTTTTGGGAAGACCATGGCAGTTTGATAGGCGAGTTGTGTATGATGGGTATCTTAATCGATTTACCGTGAAGCACAAAAACAAGGCAATTGTGCTTGTTCCTTTAACTCCACAACAGGTTCATGAAGATCAAATCAAGATGTCCAAAGCAAGGAGAGATAGTGAGGTTGAGAGAAAAAAAGATGAAAGTGAGAAACAAAACGTGAGCAAAAAAAAGAGTGGAGAAAAAAATAAGAGAGCGAATTTGAGTGTTTCCGAGGGAGAAAAGAAATTGGATGGAAGTTAGGATACAAAACGAGTGAACTTCTTTGCAAGAGGCAGTGAACTAAAGAAAGCTTTAGGGAAGAAAAAGATTGTGTTGGTGTTGGTACATAAGGAATCCTTTTTTAACACTAACAACGTAACATCTTCTTTGCCTAGTTCTTTTGTGTCCCTTTTGCAGGAGTACGATGATGTCTTTCTGGAGGAGGAACCAAATGGTTTACCACCATTAAGAGGGATTGAACATCAAATTGATTTCATCACCGGTGCAACACTTCCAAACCGACCAGCTTATAGAGCTAATCCGGAGGAAACAAAAGAAATTCAAAGGCAAGTAGAAGAATTGAAGACTAAAGGCAAGATTCGAGAAAGTATGAGCCCTTGTGCTGTTCCGGTGATTGTGGTTCCAAAAAAGGATGGAACATGGAGAATGTGCACAGATTGTCGCGCCGTCAACAAAATCATGATAAAGTATCGCTATCCTATTCCTAGGTTAGATGATATGCTTGATGAATTGTACGGTGCTGTGTTGTTCTCTAAAATTGATTTGAAAAGTGGTTATCATCAAATAAGGATTAAAGAGGGAGATGAATGGAAAACTGCTTTCAAAATGAAATATGGTTTGTATGAGTGGTTGGTAATGCCATTTGGCTTAACTAATGCACCGAGTACTTTCATGAGATTAATTAACAATGTTTTGCGTGACTTCATTGGAAAGTTTGTGGGTTTGTGGTTGTGTACTTTGATGATATTCTTATTTGTATTAAGGGTTTAGAAGAACATCTTGACCATGTGCGAATTGTGTTAGACACCTTAAGAAAAGAATCTTTATATGCTAATCTTAAGAAGTGTTCATTTTGCATGGATAAAGTTGTTTTTCTTGGTTTTGTTGTGAGTGCTGATGGGATTGAGATGGAAAAGGACAAGGTCAAGGCTATTTTAGATTGGCCGACTCCTAAAAACATTTCTGAAGTAAGAAGTTTTCATGGTCTTGCTAGTTTCTATCGAAGATTTGTTAGAGACTTTAGCACCATTGCTGCACCTTTATATGAAATTGTCAAAAAAGAGGTTGGTTTTCGTTGGGGAGAAAAAAAAAGAACATGCATTCAATCTTTTGAAAGAAAAATGCACTACTGCTCCAATTCTTGCATTACCTAACTTTAACAAAAACTTTGAACTTGAATGTGATGCATCTGGAGTGGGTATAGGAGCTATTTTAATGCAGGATGGGAAGCCAATTGCTTACTTTAGTGAAAAGTTGAAGGGACCTCAATTGAACTATCCAACATATGACAAGGAGTTGTATGCTTTGGTGAGAGCATTGGAGACATGGCAACACTACTTGTGGTCAAGAGAGTTCGTTATTCATACGGATCATGAATCTCTCAAATACCTCAAGGGGTAAGGTAAGCTTAGTAAGAGGCATGCAAAGTGGGTGGAATTCATTGAATCATTTCCATATGTTATTAAGTACAAGAAGGGAAAAGAAAACATTGTTGCTGATGCATTATCTAGGAGGCATGCATTGATCACTATATTGAGTTCTAAACTTCTTGGTTTTGAATTACTTAAAGCATGTATGTTGATGATTCTGATTTTTCTTCTATTTATTTGGCTTGTGAGCATGCTGCATTGAGAAATTTTATAGGCATGAGGGATACTTGTTTCGTGAAACTAAGCTTTGCATTCCCAATTGTTCTATGCGAGAGTTACTTATTATAGAAGCTCATGAAGGAGGTTCAATGGGGCACTTTGGGGTACACAAAACGTTGAATATTTTGTGTGACCATTCCTTTTGGCCTAAAATGCGTGTTGATGTTGAAAGAATTTGTGAAAGGTGCATAACGTGCAAGCAGGTTAAGTCAAAAGTACATCCACATGGGTTGTCCAAACCATTGCCCATACCAAGTGAACCTTGGGTAGACATATCCATGGACTTTGTTTTGGGTTTGCCCAGAACAAGGAGGGGTAAGGATTCTGTGTTTGTTGTTGTTGATTGGTTTTCAAAAATGGCACACTGTATTCCATGTCATAAGACTAATGATGCAATTCATATTGCTGATTTATTCTTTAAGCAAGTTGTCTGTTTACATGGAGTACCAAGAACCATTGTGAGTGATAGAGATGCAAAATTTTTGAGTCACTTTTAGCGTGTGTTATGGAGTAAATTGGGGACTAAACTTTTATTTTCTACTACATGTCATCCCAAAAGGGATGGACAAACTGAAGTCGTTAATAGAACTTTGTCTCAACTGCTTAGAGTTTTTATTAAAAAGAACTTGAAAAATTAGGAAGATTGTTTGCGTTTTGCTGAATATGCTTATAATAGGAGTGTCATTCTACTACTAATCACTCTCCTTTTGAAGTTGTCTATGGCTTCAATCCATTAAGTCCTCTCGATCTTGTCCCAATACCTGTTGAAGAACGTACAAGTCTTGATGGAAAAGCAAAAGCCGAGATGATTAAGAAGTTGCATGAAAGGGTGAAACTTAACATTGAGAAAAGAACTGAGCAATACATTAAGCAAGCAAATCATATTTGAGCCCGGTGATTGGGTATGGTTACATTTGAGGAAGGAAAGATTTCCAAACAAGAGAAAGTCAAAGTTGTAACCAAGAGGAGACGGGCGTTTTCAAGTGATTGCAAGAATCAATGACAACGCATACAAACTTGATCTTCCAAGTGAGTATAACGTAAGTGTAACTTTTAATGTTACTTATCTATCTCCTTATCTTGGTGATGTAGATTCGAGGACGAATCCTTTTGAAGAGGAAGGGAATGATGGGAATCCGTCCATACAAAATCATGTAAGCAAGAAGGATCCATTGGTTGTGCAAGATGGGCCAATCACAAGGGCAAGAACCAAGAAAATCAAGGAAACCATGATGATACTTGTGGATGAAATAAAAGACAAAGCCCAAATGACATCTAAATAGGGCCAAATGAAGAATATTATTCACGTTGATGGGCTGGACTTTGCATAGAGTTTTAACTCTTATCATATCCAAATAGAAGGCCCAAATTGGAGAGTCAAGCCTCTAATTTTCGTTCATTCACTTGGAGGCTTCAAGAAGGACCCTTCATTTTAGTCAAAGTTTGTTTATTAAGCATTTATTAAGTTCAAGATTCATTGTTTATTTTTATTAGGTCTTGACTAGTCTTTATTTCACCTAAATATGTTCACATTAGTGAATTAAAGTGTCTTCATGATATGTTCATGCATGAAGGTCACTTAGGAGTTATTTGTAGTCTATAAATAGGTGATGCATCCATTTGTAAAAGGGGGACCATTATTGATTATGAAAATTCCATTATTGGATTTGTTATTTCTCTTGTGAGATTGTTTTATTTGAGAACTTATCAAGATTCTTGAGCAAGATCTTGTGGCGTTCAACTATACCGAGGTTCTTGGCTCTTCTATAGCTAATGGGCCGAGGTTCTTTCTAGCTCCAAGTAAGATCAAACCAGATTCAAGATTTTGGGTAGAATCGCTGCTTAATTCTTTATACGTTGGATTCTTAGATAATTATATCTAATGGTTCTTTCATCTCTATCCACATAATTTAGAGCAGTGGAGGCAAGGAGATGAATGGGGGATCTCATCCCTTCCTCCTTTTCTTCAGTGAACTTTTCAGCAGATAAGTGAGTGGTGGAAGTCTCATAGCTGCTGCTCATTGCCTTGCTTTCCACAAAAGCCTTCTTTACCAACTTTCTTTTCTTCTTCTCCAACTGCTCCTTGTGAGATTTCATCCTCTCATTAGGCTTTAGGGCTCTCTTCTTCAACTCCAAAGGTGGACTGTCTTCAGAGGGTTCTGTGGAAGGAGTGGTTCTCTTTCTTGACTATTCCTTGGAGGTAACCTCCATTTTCATCTTTTCCAGCAACTTCCTAGCGTTGAACAAGATTTTAGCCTTGTTCCATGGTCTAGTATCCGGGAATGGATACTGCAGATTAAGCTTCTCCAAGATTAGACACACCTTTATGGCGTAGCACAGTTTGTTCTCCACCACAAGCCTTTCCTTCACCTCCTACAACTTGTTCCCTTCCTCTCTCAGGTTTGAGATGAAAAATCCATGCCAGTTGAATTTTGTCCTCCCACCAGTGTGGACAATGGCTGCCACCAGCCTCAGCTTGATCTTGCTAACCTGCTCTGTGCTCCACTAGTTAGCAAGGATGCATTTCCCAACAATCTCAACCAGTTAAGTAGGTTTCAGGAGAGCTGCTCTTAAAGTCAACAAAATATATGTTGCCTCTCCTTACACTTGTGATCAGAACCTGCAGTGTAGATTTATCTTTAACAAGGCATATATTTGATGTAAACTCTACACTATATCCTCGGTGACAAAACTGACTAACGGATAACAGGTTATGCCTAAGACCCTCAATATAGGACACATTAAGCACTCGAACTGAGCTGATAACAAGAGTACCAAACCCTCTGGTGAAACCCTTAGAGTTGTGATCAAAGGTAACCTACGGGCCTTCTTGAGTTGCGTAGTCCTGAAGGAGATCACGGAAGCCTGTCATATGCCTTGAGCATCCTGAGTCTAGATACCAGGCTTCCTTTTTTGAACCCTCCTTCTTCTTCTTGCAGCCCATAGCGACCTGAAAAGAATCAGGCTTCAGGTACCCATCTTGTATTGGGTCCTATGGTGTCAGCTGTACCCTTCGGGATCCAGATTTGTTTAACAATTCTGATGGCATCAGATAGAGCTGTCTCCCTGAAATATCTACATACATCGTTCTCTTATTCCTTGGTTCCTTGGAAGTCGAGGGTGCATGGATGTCAGCCTGAGGTGCGGAGGTCGTGGATTTCTTCTTGGGGCCAGCCTCCGGTTCCTCTTCGGCCTGGGTGCAGTGGGCATTGGTGTGTCCTGGGAAGGAGCTACTCCTCTCTAACATAGGCACATGAAGTTTGGTCTGAGCATTTTTGGAATCAGGATTTCGTTGCCCTTCAGGAACCACCATATTTGTCCTTCTCCTGACAGGATTGAGACGCTCCTAATGAGTCTTGCGCCCTTTCTGAGGCATCCTGACCTGAGTGTCCTTTGGCTTTGCTTGAGACTTCTTATGGCCTGAATTCCCTCGGTCCTGATTATTCCTAGGTAGAGCCTTGGGTTTACTCGGGGCTGCGTTTCTTCGGACCTGATTATTCCTTTGCTTAGCCTTATGTTTACTCTGGTAAGTGTTCCTCGGCACCTGATGAGCTTCCTGGGCCTGTTCCTCAGGTTCTGGCCTAGATTCCTCAGTCAGAGTTGCTTCCTGAAGCATTTCCATTTTGGTCCTGAGAATTCTCTAGGTAATACCCCAACCCTACTTTAGCACCGTCAGTTCACTGGGAGATCATGTTTATCCTCTCAACCACTTGGGCTGATCGGTATAATTTTTCTAGCTTATCCTTCAAGTACTCATTGTTTTTACTCAAGGACTCAATTTCAGCAGAGCGTATTTGACGCATCTCTTGACGAGCGATCAGCTAAGCAGCTCACTCATTTAGAAGTGCGTGGCACTCAGCTCGCTCAGCATCATGCTTCTTAGTAAGGGAAGTATTGAGAGCTCTTAGTCGTTCGGCCTCAATCTGAGCTCCTTCATATCCATCTCGAGCGTTTAGGAGTTCTTCATGGAGACTCACCGACACCAGTATCCCGAACTTTGATGATCTCAGCGAGGTGAGCATTCTCAGCACTCAGTTGTGCGTTCTTCTCCACTATATGAGTATGAGTCTCCTGTAGCCTCAAGAAATCGGCCATCAATTGCTCTAAAGAGAGCTGAAGGTCGAGATCCCTTGCTGAGTCTGAGCTAGGCTCGGGTGCGTATTCAGGAGAAGAGGCAGAAGAACATACCTCATCATCTACCATGAGACAGATGTCGTCACACTCCTTGTCAGAGAAGAGATTAGGGGATCAGCGTCCTGGGCCATCTGAATCTAAGGATCCCTCAGCAAGCATAGCTTTATGATCTTACACCCTCAAATCTCTTTTTGCTCTCCGATCTTCTAGCTCACGAGCACTGAGCTTCGGACAGTTGTACTGATAGTGTCCGGTCTTATCAGTATATCTTTTACCTTTAGACTCCTTCCTGCTCCCTGAACTTCTCTCGGGTCTGGAGCTGGATCTTCTAGGATCCTATTTGTCTTTCCTTCCGGAGCTTCTTTTTTCTTTCAGTGCTTAGTTTCATCGCGCTCCCTCATGGAGTCTGAGCCCCTCCGTTCTTCTCTACTGGGGCTAGACCTCCTGGGACAGGAATATCTTCTCCTGTCCCTGGAGTCATTATAAAACTTTTTATACCTGCCAAATCATGAGTTGAGATTTTCAAACCTCCGGGCCATCAGGCTATATTCCTCGGCCAGCTCGTCTTTGCTCTTCTCCCTCAGGGACTTTGATCCAGCCTCAGGCTCGGGAGTCGCCTTAAGAGCTATGATCTTTTCCTTTTCTGGCGTTCTCATCTCACTTGTGTCCTCACTGGCCTCAGTTTTCTTCTTTCTCTTGTCGAGGTCGAATTCTGGAGTCTTCAGCTCAGAGAAGAGATGAGTAGTGGAGACATTCATACGATCCTGAGTATTTTGTCAACATGATAACACATGTATCCCATCTTTTAGGGAGACAGTTCAGGATTTTAGAGGACATCTCCCTTTTGGGAACCTCCTTCCCAAGAGTTGCTAGCAAACTTCCGGATAGCCAAATCCTGATGGTTCTCCTTAATCTTTTCAGAACCCTCACTCGTCTCTGCCATAGTATTCCAAATCTCTTTGGCAGTCTTCAGATGCATGAGCGTTACTAAATCCTCGTAAGGAACAATGTGAAGTATAATGTTCTCAGCAACATTATCCAGACCGATTTGCTTAATCTGATGAGATGTACGTGCGGACCTCTCCACTGGCTCTTCTCTGGGTTGAGGAACTGGTACTGATCTAGCAACCGGTCAGGTGACGGATCGATTGGTCATGAACTTGATAGGTCCTTCCTCGATCACCCTATACATCTGATCACGAATAGCATAAAGATGGGACAGGACCCTGAATTTTTGATAATCATAGTTAACAACAGAGAACTCAGGGAGGCTAGCCTCAAGATGCTTAGAAGAACATGCATGCTAATGCAGTTTTCAGAAATAAGGATCTAGTCCAGGTAGACCACCAAAAGTTTCGCCTCCTGAAACTATAGTTACTCAAAGTCAATGGTCTTTTGAACCACTGCTCTGATACCACTTGTTGGTCCCGAAATGAGTATAATCAGTGTATGGGGGGAGGAATACACTGATATCAATTTTTCTGAAACTCCGGAAAATACTCTTCAAAAACTCAGTCAGGAAGATCCTAATAGTACTCACTGAACTAATGGTCTCAGGGGCAGCATGGACGAATCATTCAGGAGTCAGATAGGCTAAGTTCTGAGTGTCGTGCTCTTGGAAGCTCAGTAGAGATAACCCACCTACTGACTGCTTAAGTAGCTAGTCAGTTGGATAGCTATCTCAGTAAGCTAGAGTTACGTGCGGAAGTGAGGCCTTAAGTTCTACTCATTTTATGTCCTGAAAACTAGTTTTCCGTTTTGCTTAGAAATAGTTGTTAAGGCTGGTGCGTAGGTTCAGGTTAAGCTGAATTGGTTTCTCCTGATTTGTAAAATAATGCTGAATGCTCAGTTTAGTATGGTGATAGTTATGATCCTCAACAGTAAAGTAAATTTGCACACAAGGGCATTTTTAACGTGGTTCGGAGATAACCAACCCCTACGTCCATGACCTGATTTAACAGGAAGATTGTGTTTTAATGTGCCAATGTGCACGAGTAGCCTTATTTCTCTCTTCGGAATTTGACCCCTGGGCGTTTTACAAGCCCCAGTCATTCCCACCAACCAACTCACAAACTGAGGGGTTTAGCTTTCTGGTTTCCAACTAAGGGTGTGATAATCCTTGCAAACTAAGGGTGGAGATTTTCAATAGCTTGGTAATTTCCCATAACCTTGAATGAGAGTAAGGTCTTCTGTATTCATATGGAGATTCAAAATAGATCTGTTGGAGGAGATCTTTTTGAATCTTCCTATTTTAGGTTGGTGCAGGCTAGCTTGTACTTGATTTTCTTTTCCCTATGCTTAAAAGGGAAATTCTCTGGTCCGCCGCCTACAAGTTTGAGGATCATTAAATGCGGCGCAGTCTCTGTACAAATGTGTCGACATCCTACTAGTCGCGCTTCCAACGGCTAGTAAAGTTATGTGTCTTTATGCTTCATCGTACATTTAAAACTCTGAGTATCTTGCACTTTACTCAGGTTAAATGTTTGTCTTTATTCGGAGATGCTGATATTCATTTTGTCCTTAGGTGTTAAGATAGATACTAACTCTCCATTGTAACTGTAAGCTTTTCATCAGGATTTATAAAGTATCAGTATGGAAGATACTTAACCCGATTACTCGGGTTAAGTCCGCCCTCACTGAGTAAGTCCTGACCTGAGCATGCTTAGGGTACTCAATAGGAACATCATCAGTGGAAATTTTCAGGATTGTATTCGACAATCTTCAGGACCAATCTTCAGGTTCCTCAGGACTCAGCTTTAGGTCAGATGTCTTGAGTTGTCTTCAGTGCGAACTCTGACCTTCAGGGCAGAACACCTTTCTGACTTAGGATCTTTGGGACGTCTCCATCAATCTTTAGTCTTCAGTACGTTCCCCCTGAACTGAATACTTGTGAATAGAAACACTATTCTAACCTGACTACTCTTGAGCTATACAATCCTAACCAACTATACTTAGGCAAATTCATCAAGGGGTTTCAGGATCTGAATCAAAACACTCAGATTGTATCCCAACAAATCTAACAAGCTAAATTACCTCTAAGGATTGAATATCTTGATTCACACAATGACTTAGTGAAAATGTCTGCTAGATTCAATAGTATGAATCTTAATCCATTTCACATTCTTTCTCTCTACATGATCTCTTATGAAATGATGTCATATATCTATGTGTTTTGATCTGGAGTGTAACACTGGATTCTGTGTAATAGCAATAACACTTGTATTATCACAAAATATAGTGGTTTCTCTTGCACTAATCTCATAGTCTTGTAATTGATATTACATCTATAAGATTTGTGCACAACAACTTCCAGCAGCAATGTATTATGCCTCAACTGTTGATAGTGATATAGAGTTTTGTTTCTTACTATACCATGCAACTTATCTTTGACCAAGGAATTGACATATGACACTAGTACTCTTTCTAATCAATTTTGCAGCCTGCAAAATCAGAGTCAGTGTAGCCTAAGAGTACAATTCCTCCTTCCTTAGGATACCAAAGTCCTAAATTTTCTGTAGACTTGATATATGTGATGATTTTCTTTACAACATTTAAGTAAGATTCTTTAGGATTGACTTGGAATCTAGCACATACACCTACATCTAAAATAATATCTGGTCTGCTTGTTGTAAGGTATAACAGTGATCCAATTAGTCTCCTTTACTTTGTTACATTAACACTCTACTAAAGGTGTCATAGATATGTTTGTTGGCTTGTCTATCCAAAACTTCTTGATCAATTCTTAAGTGTATTTAGCTTGATTGATGAATATTTCATTCTTCATGTGCTTGACTTGTAATCCCAAAAAGAAATTCTGACTTCCCCATCATGCTCATTTAATACTTATCTTTTATGAGCTTAGAGAACTTTTTGCATAATTCTTCATTCGTTGACCCAAATATGATATCATCAACATAGATTTGTACAAGTAAAATGTCATCCCCATGATGCAATCTAAATAAGATCTTGTCACCACTCCTTTCTTGAAATCATTTTGATCAAGTGGTCACACAAAGTGTCATACCATGCTCTTGGTGCTTGCTTGAGTCCATATAGAGTTTTTCTGAGTTTCTAGACCTTATCTTCTGCTGTAGATTCCTCAAATTCTGGTAGTTGTTCAACATACACTTCCTTTGATAGTAAACTATTTAAAAATGTACTTTTCACATCCATTTGATAGACTGTGAAGTTCATATGTGCAACATAAGCTAGAAAGATTTTTATAGCTTCTAGTCTGGCAACTGGGGCAAATGACTCATCATAATCTATTACTCTAACTTGATAGTAGCCTTGAGCAACAAGTCTTGGTTTATTTTTTGTTACAATCCCATTTTCATCAAGTTTATTCTTGAATACCCACCTACTGCCAATAATTTTGGGATTTCTATGTCTAAGTACAAGTTCCCATACATGATTCTTTCAAAAACATTCAATTCTTCTTGCACTGCAATAATCCAGTTTACATCTTTCAGTGTTTCATGAATACTTATTGGTTCTGATGATGAGAGGAATGTAGCATACATAGCCTCATGGAATTGTCTTCTGGTCTGCATTTTATCTTATATGCTTCCAATAATTTGCTCAGTGGGATGATATTTTAACCATTTCAAGTCAGGTTCAAGTCTTTGATCATTGTTCTGTGCAGCAATAGATTCACCTACTACAGACTCATTAAGTCTTGTTGTTGGTGGATCTCCTGCTGTTGAAACATTCTCATAAAACTTATTCTTCATTATTCTCTATAGTAGGTAACTCTATTATCACAGTACCATCACCTTTGTTAATCAATTCCACAGAGGTTTTGATATTAACATATGGCTGTAAGTTTGTGACTATATAGTTGTTCTCTTTATAGTCTTCAATTAATTCTTCATTATTGTTGTGTTGTTCATCAAAATCCACATGAAGTGATTCTTCAACAAGAATTGATCTCTTATTGACACTCTGAATGCTTTGCTTACATTAGAATATCCTAAGAAGATACCTTAATCTGACTTAGAGTCAAATTTTTTAAGGTATTCTTTTCCATTATTCAGTATGTTACACTTGCACCCAAAAATGTGAAGTTAAGAGATGTTTGGTGTTCTTCCTTTCCATAACTCATATGGAGTCTTCTTATGAGTCTTGACTACTAAACATCTATTCTGTGTGTAACATGATGTGCTTGTTGCTTTTGCCCAAACCCTTTTAGGTAGGTTTACTTCTGCTATCATTGTTCTTGCTGCTTCCTTGAGAGTTCTATTATTTCTTTCTGCCACTCCATTTTGTTGAGGTGTCCTTGCTGCAAAGTACTCATGAATAATCTCATGTAGTGACCAATATTCTTCAATCACCTGGTTTGTGAACTATGTTCCTCTACCTGATCTGATTCTTACAATCTTCAAGTTCTTTTCATTCTGAATTCTCCTCATTAACTCTGGCAATCTTTGTAAAGTTTTACTCTTCTTTCTTAGAAATAATGTCCAAAAAAATCTTGAGTAATCATCTACTGCTACTAGAATATACTTCTTTCCACTAATGCTTACTTGTTCAATTGGACCAAATAAATCCATGTGCAAAAGTTCTAGTACTCTGGAGGTGCTAGAATGAACCTTGCTCTTGAAGATTTTCCAAATTTGCTTTCCTTTAACACAAGCATCACATAAATGATCCTTCCTGAACTTTGTGTTTGGCAAACCTCTTACAAGTCTGTTATTCACAAGTTTATTCATGGTCTTGATGTTAATGTGATTCATTCTCTTGTGCCACATCCAACTAACTTCATTGGAATTATTTGCTAGAAAGCAGGTAGTGTCACTTGTAGATTCCCATTCTAGAATGTAGACATTTTCTTTTCTAATTCCTGTGAGTTTCTTGGAATGTGTTTCAGCATCTTTGACTATACAAGTGTGATGCGTAAATTCTACAGTGTAGCCTTTGTCACAAAATTGACTCACACTTAATAAGTTGTGCATGAGGCCTTCTACCAGATAAACATCATTTATCTGAATCTTTCCTTTGTACAAACTTCATGTTCCTTTAGCAATTCCACCAGCATTGTTACCAAAAACTACCTTAGGACCTTTGTGCTCTCTTATGTCTTATAATACGTTCTTGTCTCATGTCATGTGTCTTGCACAACCACTGTCTATGTACCAAATCTCTTTCTTAGTGGTTGCAATTTGTCCCTGCAAAATAAGATGAGTTATTTAGGAATCCAAAAGTTTGGATCTCCTTCAGTGATACTCTTTGCAATCCAAGCTTTCTTGGTAGCTGTAGGTTTACTACAGTTCTTGCTTGATCCTCATTTACAATAAATTGATGAGGGAGACAAATTTCACACATTTCCATTCTAGAATCTATCAAAATTGAGTCTTCTTTCAATGTTGGTCTTATTGATAGATTGACTTTCTATCTATAGAATCTGCTCAGATTATGCAGTTGTCTTCAAGGTCATGCTATGTACCATATTAGTTATCTCTTCATGAGATGCATAGATGATCTCTTTGATTTTTTGTTGCTTTTTTCTACATATTCAAAAAGTTGATCTCTTCTAGCTGTAGATTTGAAGTTACATCTTCTTCTTGAGTTTGTGTAGGGCTTTTAACACACTTTCTCTCTGATTGACATCCAGGTATTGAACTCTGCATGTGATTAATCCAGTCACAAGGATTATGTCAAAGACTAGTTAAATCACCAGTATGTCTTTATTGAGACATCATCTTCCTTAGTTGTTTGGATGATTTTCCAAAGCAGGCTAGCTTTATTTGAAGATTAAAATTTCTTTCTTCAAGATCAGCTATTACTATCTCTTGTGATCTGATAGTTTCTTAAAGTTCAACACAATCTGCATCCCTACAACTTGCGTCATTGAAAAGTTCTTCATTTTTGTTTTGCAAACAACTGAATCATTCTTTGAGTCTTGTAGAACTAGTAATTGTTTCTCAGCATCCTCAATTCCAACCATTAGAGCCTTCAAATGCTCTCTCATGAAGTAGTTGTCTCTTCTTAAATTTTCATTTCCCTCTCTGAAACTCCTTGCTTCTTCTTGAAGTCTTTGGATTTCATCAAGCATGCCACTGGGAAGATCCTTTTCTGCTCTATAACTTGATGATGAACATACCTCTTCATCTTTAGTGATAAGACAGATAAGGGTTTCTTCATCTGAATCAGTTGAATCAGTGTCCTCCAAATCTGCAATGGACTTTTGAGAAGAAGAGAGACCTTCTTCCTGGTTTTTATCAAACTCTGAAAGATGAGCTCTAATTCTCTCCTTGTTAAACATTTTCTTCTTTTCTTTTCTAACCTTCTTTTCCTCATCTGTGTATTTCTCTACTTTGGGGTATGGACAATCTTTGATGTAGTGTCCTGGTTTCTTGCAGTTGTAACACAGGTAGATGGAGTTAGATCCAGTAGATTTGTCTGCCTTACCTTCTTCCCTTGGTGTGAACTGCTTCTTCTTGGTCTATTTTCTAAATTTCTTGAGCTGCTTTATGAAAAGAGCCAAGTCTTCTTCTTCAAAATCTGCAGCTGCAAGGTTGTCAGCTACTAGAGTTGTAACCTTTACACTGTTAGGTTTTTTTCTTCTGCTGATGTCGAATTCATAAGCTTTCAAGTCTGAAAAGAGTTCAAAGGTGGATATCTTTGATAAATTCTTTAATTCTCTCATGACAGTCACTTTCATATCCCATTCAGAAGGTAGACCTCCAAGAATTTTCATGTTCATTTCTCTTTGTGAGTATTCTCTTCCAAGTGAGTCAAGCTCATTGAGTATCTCAATGAATCTTGATTCAAACTTTTCAAGAACTTCTCCAGATTTCATTTAAAAGTTGTCAAATTTCAGAACTACAATCATGAGTTTATTTTCTTTGATTTGATCAGTTCCTTTACAAATTATTTCCAACTTTTCTCATATATATTTTGCCGTTTTGCGGTTCTTGATCTTGCTAAACACAATTTTCTCTATGGAGTGTTAAATACTGTTCTTTGCAACATTGTCAAGACTTGACCTTCTCTTGTCATCCTCTGTCCATTCCTTTCTAGGTTTGGGAATAATCTGACCTAGTCTAGTTGACTGATCAGCAGCAGTATTAGCATTCCCAATTACTATAGGACCTTCTTCTATGATTGACCACATTTCATCATTGATAGTCGACAAATGTGCTTGCATTTTGATCTTCGATCTATCATAGTCTTCATTAGAGAACATAGGAACTTTGGACTTCACCTTTTTAGGAGCCATGCAAGTATGCAGGTGTGTTTTTCAAAAACAAAAAGGATCTAGCTAGGTACTAATCAATGCATTCGTAAGTCAACTGCTTTGATAGCACTTGTTGGTCCCTTATAAGTAGTGAAGGTCTAGGGGGGGTGGTAAAAAGACCTTCAAAAAAAAATTAACTTTTCAAGAAATTGGATACTAGAACCTGTTGGTCCCGAAACTAGTACAATCAGTGTATGGGGGGAATACACTGATGTCAGATTTTTCTGAAAGACTCAGAGAAATGATCTTACACTCTCAGTCAAGATTTCCTGAATTACTCAATATGCTGAGGTCCACAGGGACAGCAGTTACAATTCAGTAATGAGTCAGATAAACTGAGTGTGAGTAAAGTGCCTGGAATCTCAGTAGAGATAACAAACCTACTGACTGCTAGGAAGCGGGTCAGTTGGACTACTATCTCAGTGAGCTAGAGTACGTGCGGAAAGTGAGCCCTTAGGTTCTACTCGTTTTAGTTTCTGAATACATTTTCTCTGAACTTGCTTAGTAGACTGGTGGTTAAGGCTGAGTGCACAGTATTAAGGTTCAGGATGATTGATTCAGTCCTGAAGATAAAAACAAAACAGAATGTTCAGTTTATTATGGTGACAGTTATGATCCTGAACAGAATAGAAAATCAGCACACAGGGGACTTTTTAACGTGGTTCGGAGATAACCAACTCCTACGTCCACGACCTAATTTAACTGGAAGCTATCCTCAAAACCCTGAGGATAGGTACTTGGTTTTTACGTGCCAAGGGACACGAATAGCCAACTTACTCTCTTAGGAACTGACCCCTGGTCGTTTTACAAGTCCCAGTCCTTCTAACCAACCAATCTCACACCCTGAGTGGTTTGGTATTCTAGTTTCCAACTAAGATAGCTCTAGCAATACAAAACAATGCTAAATATTAGAGCTATCGATCTAAGCAAATACAGAGTGAATCCTACTACAACACTAGGGAAATTTAATTGCAGAGTGTTGTTTATAGTATGCTTTGAGAGCTTGGATTCTTGAGAGTTTTCTCTTGGAAATTTCCCGTTAACCTTGAATGGGTGTAAGGCACTCCATATATATAGGCAAGATTCAAAATAGATCCGTTGGAGGAGATCAAATCAAATCTTTCCTATTTTGGGGTGGTTGCAGGCTAGAAATACTGTTTGACCTAACCGCCATGCTTATTCTGGCAGGTTTGTCCCATCTCCTGCAACTCTGAGACGCATTAAATGCCGCATTAAATGCTATGCAGACTCCGTACATACGTGTCGAAAGATCATTGGCTCTCCGTTCTAAGAGCTAGTTGACTTTCAGACATTTGTCCTTCCTCGTACATTCAATACTCTGAGTCTCTTGTTAATAACTCAGTCTGAATGTTTGTCTTCATTGGAGTCTTACTGACATTCTCTTTATCTCTTATCCCATAGCATAAATAACCTTTTTGCTTTGGACTTACATGGTTCAGGTGATCTGAACTAATGCCCGAGTCAGGTCTTATTTGCCTTCAGCACAGCCTGATAGATTATTCAGCCCAGTATGTGTAACCTTTTTGCTTTGGACTTACATAGTTCAGATAAACGGAACCAAGGCCTAAGTCAGGTCTTAAGTGCATTCAGCACAGCCTGATAGATTACACTTACTCTTCACTGACTAAGATCTGTCCTGAGTATGCTTAGTGTACTCAGTAGAAACATCAGCCAATGGTACTTCAGGATTGACTTCAGGACGGATTAACAGGCTTCGATCTTCAGCTTCAGACCAGGCAATCTTCAGGAAGACTGACTGACTCCTTCAGGATGGATTGCGCTTCAGACTTCAGTAAATTGGGTCGACTCCAATATTCTTCAGTCTTCAGCAAGTTCCTCCTGTACTGAATTCCTAACCTAACTATCCTGAACTATTTGATCCTGAACAACTATACTTAGGCAGATTCATCAGGGGTTTTGGGATCTAATCAAAATACTCTGATTGTCCCAACAATTTCCCCCTCTTTGATGATGCCAAAACCCTTAAGCAAATTCCTATTCATCTATACAATCAACTGACTTAGTCAGTGAGAACAACTCAGTACCACCTGACAAACTAGGTACTTAGTCTATAAGATGAAAACAAGGAATGGGTTAGTACAGTTCTTGATAAGGATTCAGAAAAGTAAATTCAGGAGTCAACAAGAAGTTGTACTCAGGAAAAATAAATAACTTCATTGATTGATATAAGAGTTACAATTATCCTGAAGCTATTACAATTCCTGAACAACTATTTCCTGATCTATTCTTCATCCTTATTCCAAACAGCTAGAGGAATTTCATACATCTCCAAGACTCGGTTCAGGACCTGCTTCAACCTGTTCCGATCACCAACGGCCCCGGCAGGTCGTCCTACTCTGACGACTTCTTCTGATATTACTTTCCGGTCCAGTTGCTTGGAGTTCCTGAAGAGTGGAGGAGGATACTTAATGAATTCCGGAGGAGCAATCTCTACACATTCCGTGTCAGCATGTCTGATTATTTCAGCCCATAGATCCAGATGCTCCTGTGCCATCCAGTGATGGAGTATGGCATCTTTTTCTTCAGACTGATCGTCCCATAACACCACCACATAGAATAGGTAAGCCCACCTATTCCGGATCAGAATCCATACCTCCAACAACTCTACTGGAATGAAGTCCTCGACGAACTGAAGAGGAGGAGGACCTTGATCTGGACTGACCACTAACTTCCTCTGAGTCTTCGTTCGAGATCCAGAAGGCACAATTTTCTTCTTCTGAATCTGCGAAGTCAGGTACTCATTGGACTCTTTTAATAGTTGGATCTGACTGAACAGCGAAATCTCCTTCATCTTCGCTATCTTCTCCACCTCAGTCATCACCACCTTTTCCTGAGTGGTCAACCCTGGATGCATCTGTTCCTCGATCTCCTTATACAAAGGTTCCAGAGGGAGATCCTTAGAGGGCCTCAACCTCTTCGGCTCTGAACCTTCAGCGGCTTCGATGGCAGCGACGGACCTTGTCCTTTTTCTATCCGCCGCTTTCAGTTCAGGGGGAAGTTCTTCTTCTTGGCTTTACCAGTAGTAGCAGTTTGCTTCATCTTTTCTTCCCTCTTTTTGGCATCATCGTCATTAATTCGCTTGACAACTTCATTTACTGACTCCGCCAACAACTTGAACTGACTGTCCATCTCAGTCTGCTTGCCCTGCAGTTGCCCAATCTGCCCTGCCATCCCTCTTAGGCCGACACTGAGCTTATCAATGGCTGAATTGTGTGCAGCCTTCAGTCGACCTTCGAAGTTCTCCATTCTGTTGTCTAGGGCAGAGGCAATTTCAGCCTTCTCCTGTGCAGACATCTCACTCAGCAGGTCATCCTTCAGTTCAGCCTTCAGCTTGGCCAACTTTTTATCAATCAGTTGATCAATTCTTTCAGGCAGTTGTTGATCACGAAAAGTGGCAAGCTTGTTCTCCTGCTGAGTTTGCGCATCAGAGACCATTTGATTGCAGCTTTGAATGGCACCTTTTGCTTGCTCAGAGATAACAGTGAGATCTACTGAGTGTTGAGTTCTGACTTCTCCAAGAAGATCAATGGCAACATTCATGTCAGTTCACATATCATTCAGATCACGATCCAGTCTATTCATCTTCTTGTTCAGCAAATCAGAATTTGAACCAACCCTACTAGTTTTTCTCTCGATGAGGATTACCCTTCTGCGAAGATTGGCAAGAGCTCGTGAGGAGTTCTGAACATATAGTGCCTCGGGGGTGATCCATTTTCCTCTGACTTGGACCAGACCTGGTGGACCCTCTCCTGAAACCTCCACAGTCCCGGGTCCCAGGATTGCTTCATCAGCCAGTGCACTGACCCCTTCAGTGCCACCTTGCAGAGCATCATCAGCAATCTCAATCATCTCCTTCTTAGCTTCCTTCTCCACATCCTTCTCCACTTCAACTCTCTGAGGCTCGGGCTCAGGATAAATGCGACTGACAGTTCTGATAGTCTGCCATCTTGATCAGGTGATGTAGAGAATGAACGTCAAAATGATCAAAGAGGGCAGCTTCTGATTCAGCAATATTGTCCCATCCTCTCAACTGTCCGAGCTGACTGAGTTCAGGCCAGGTGGCATTCCGGATCATAGTAAAGGTGCGAAGCTGCACAACTGCTTCCTTCTGAGCATCTGAGAGGTCAGGAAACCTCCTCTCCACCATTTCAGCAGCTGCTCCCCTTGCCACTATCTCAAAGTCTGTCAATGTGTTCTCGTCAGGCGCAGGGAATGGCCACGGAGCTTCAGCCTGAACTCCTTCAGAAACCTCCTTCTGAACTGGTTCCCCCTGATCCTCACCCGAGGGGGCCTCCATACCTTGATAAGTTGAAGCAATGTCAAGAATCAGTGGGTTATGATCAGTGGATGCAACATCCGGAATGGCAGAGATAAGGGCGATTTCAAGTGTAGTCTGAGCTGATTCCCTCTCCGGATGCGCGTGCTGAATCACTTCTTCAGCAGCCTTCTCTTCCACAAGTTTTTTCTCTCGCTCTCCTGACCCCAGATATAAGAATTTCAGTTTCTGTTGCTTGGGTCCTGAGCGCTTGGGCTTGTCCTCCGCTGGCTTTGCAATATCGGACTCTGAAGATATGCCCGCCTGAGCCTTGACTCTCCCAGTCGTGCTCACCTGAACCTTCTTCTTCTGAGTCCGTGGTCTTTTCTTGGTGCCAGCATCACCGGATTGGGCTCTGAATAGATCGATCTTCGTTGGAATCTCGAGTGATTGGGCCTGATCCACATCACCGAGATCCAGGGTCTCCAAGATCAGAGAAATCTTGGTGCCAAAGTGCATTTTGGCCTCAAATGTCACCTGACCCTCTTGCGAGTATTTGATCTTATTGGTCTCAGCTACCAGCAATTGGAAGTAATCCTCCCAGTTAAAGTTATGCACTGAGGCGTCAGAGATTGCCATCATCGTATACAGTTTTGGCCGTGAGATCTGCTCCAGCCCTCCTGCAATCCCCATCACGCCCTGACTTGTCAGGTCAAAGAAATGAAGATTCTCTGTCCTCAGCACGGATTTATTCAGACCTGATCTCAGAGTCACATCTCCATCACAGAGGGACTGGAGATAATCTTTCTCAGTCCCAAAACCATAATCCACAGGGCTCCGACCCGTATGAGGAAGATTCAGAACCTCTCTAATCTTCTGCCTGAGGTTGATAGTGACCCACCTCCTGGTCATCTCTTCCTCACCATCTTTCCCCTTCACACAAGAAGTTAGGGGAATACACGTCTCCCACTCCTTGGAGTCCTTGTTCTGTGCCATTTTAAGATAGAATGCAGCAACAAGTCTGGGGTGCAGTCTCTGGGGTCTGGCAGTGATGAAACGAATGAGACCTGCAATATTGAAAAGCTCCTTTACAGGGAGTATATCAGAATGATTGGAGGTAAAATCTCCATATGGTTCCCAGTGAATTTCATTTCTTAGATGAAAAAGATTTCCAAAGAATGAATCTACGGAAGGAGAAGCCATGGAAATAATATGAAGAATGAAGGAGGTCGATTCACAGAGAGAAATATATCAAGAAAAGATTTAGGTGCATAAAAGTTGCAATAGCACAAACTTCCCATATTTATACTAAAATTCAGTTTTAATCGGATGGCTCAGAAAATAGTGACTTATGAGATTCAACGATTAAGATTAAAGCGCAAGATGCATGGAGACTCTTCGGATTTTCAAAAGTAATGGGTCAAAACTTTATTGAAAACAGTTCCCGCCCACTGTGCATTAAATGCGCGTCAGAGCATGTCCGTATTTAATTAAAATAAATTGTATTAAATAATAACCGAATATTAATTGAATGGCTGGGATTAAAAGATAAATTAAATTGATTTAACAATACAGCAAACAGTATCAAGGATATTGCACGCAAGATCTGATGACTGAAAGAAAATCAGGAACCATACCAGTCAGTCATATTTGTATTCTGACTGATACCACATGTGACCTATCAGGATGACAAGTCCTGAGTTCAGTGTCCTGAATCTTAGTCAATCTTTACTGATCATCCTTTTCATACTGAATGTTCCCCCTAAAACAATTCACAATCTCTCTGAGATTCCTTCATCCCCCTGACCTTGAGCATTCTGATCAGAGATTCCGATTGAATCTCCTAAGCCTGGGTCAAGGAGTCCTAATTCTACTTATAGCTCAACAAATCTGGTTTCAGGCAAAGCCTTAGTCAGTATGTCAGCTCTTTGCTTATCAGTAGGGACTCTCTCTATCCTGATGTCCTTTTTCTCAACATGATCTCTGATAAAGTGATGTCTGATGTCTACATGCTTACACCTTGTGTGTAAGACTGGGTTTTGGGATATGGCAATGGCACTATTATTGTCACAATAAATTGGGACTTCAGTGGCCTCAACTTGGTAGTCTCTCAGTTGTTGATTCAGCCAAAGGATCTAAGAACAACAACTGTCTACCGCCATATACTCAGCCTCAGTAGTAGACGTTGCAACACTGGTTTGCTTCTTAGAAAACCAAGAGATCAGTTTACTCCCTAGAAACTGACGTGTGCCTGTAGATGATTTCCTATCAAGCCTACAGCCTCCATAATCTGCATCTGAATAGCCAGTCAGTTCTAGGTTGTCATCAGAGGGATACCAAAGTCCTAGATTTACTGTACCTCTCAGGTATTTCAGTATCTTTTTGGCACTCTCTAGATGACTCTTCTTTGGATCAGACTGATACCTTGCACAAACTCCAACTGCATAAGTGATGTCAGGACGACTAGAGTCAGATACAATAAGGATCCTATCAGTGCCCTATATTCAGTCTGATTTACTGAGACTCCTTCTTTGTCAGGGTCCAGCTTCTCATTTGTGTTCATGGGAATACGTGAGACTTTGCTGGTCTGAACTCCGAATTTCTAAATCAAATCCCTTGCATATTTGGACTGATTTATGAAGATTCCGGAGTCATTTTGCCTGACTTGAAGACCCAGAAAGAAATTCATTTGTCCCATCATTGACATCTCAAATTTCCCAGTCATCAGCTTGGAGAATTTCTCACAAAGCTTCAGATTAGGAGATCCAAAAATTATGTCATCCACATAAATCTGAACCAAGAGAATGTCCTCCCCTTCGGATATCCGGAAGAGGGTCCTGTCCACTGTTCCTTTCACGAACCTGTGGTTTATCAGGAATTGGGATAATGTATCATACCAAGCTCTCGGAGCTTGCTTCAATCCATAAAGAGCTTTCTTCAGGTGATATACCTTATTTCCAACTTCGAAACCTGGAGGTTGTTCCACATAGACCTCCTCGTTTAGTACACCATTCCGAAAAGCACTCTTTACATCCATCTGATACACTTTGAATTTCTTGAATGTTGCATATGCCAGAAACAACCTGATTGCTTCCAACCTTGCGACTGGAGCAAAGGTCTCATCATAGTCGATTCCTTCGGCCTGAGAGTAACCCTTTGCCACTAGTCTGGCCTTATTCCTGACTACAACATTCTTCTCATCCCTCTTGTTCTTAAAGACCCATTTGGTGCCAATGACATGTTGACGCCTAGGTCTCTCAACTAACTCCCAAACCTGATTCTGCTCAAACTGATTGAGCTCATCCTGCATGGCTAGGATCCAGTTGGGATCAGCAAGAGCTTCTTCTATGCTCTTAGGTTCCTGATCACTCAGGAAGCAGCAAAACATAGCACTCTCACCAAAGGACAACCTAGTCCTGACCCCCTCATTGATATCACCAATGATATCAGCCAATGAGTGATCATTTAGCCACCGCCTCCTGCTGACGGGAGCACTGGGAGCTGCTCACGTTCCCTCGCCTGATCCTGAAACGTTAGTCTCGACAATAATAGGTAAAGAATAGGAACGAGCAAGAACAGGGGATACTGAGTCATTTCCTGAGGGTTGGCCAATATCAGGGACATTGTTTCCCCCTACAGTGTTGGACTCAGTAACTGTCTCAGGTGCAGAAGCATCATCACCGACAGTACGTACCTCAGGTTGAGTCTGTCCCTCCGTCTGAGACTCAACATCTTCCGAGGCTAGGGCTTGCTGAGGGTTGACCTGAGGTCCATCCTGATCTTCATCATCATAATCCCATCCTTTGGGAGCACTAACAAGCTTGATCTTGAATTCAGGATTTTTCAGACTCAGTCTTATTATTCTCTTGGTAACCTCCTCAGTGTCAGGACTCGGAACCTGTTTCCTATGCACTGATGCAGTCTAATCAAACACAACATGAGGTGTTTCCTCCACACAAAGGGTCCGACAGTTATACACCCTGAAGGCTTTACTGACTGAGGAGTATCCTAAGAAAACTCCCTCATCAGTTTTGCTATCAAAGGCTTTCAGCTGGTCTTTCCCATTGTTCAGGATGAAACACTTACACCCAAAAATATGGAAATAAGAGATGCGAGGCTTCCTCTTGTTCCAAGTTTCATAAGGTGTCTGAGCATGTTGTTTGTTCATCATAGATTGGTTCTGAGTGTAGCAAGCAGTGTTGATTGCTTCAGCCCAGTACTTCTTGGGCAATCCTAACTCAGCCAACATGGTCCTGGCAGCTTCCTTCAGGGTCCGATTTCTTCTTTTAGCTACCCCATTCTGCTGAGGGGTCCTGGCTGCAGAAGTCTCATGAGCTATACCATGGTTAGTACAAAAGTCAGTTATAATAGAGTTTATAAACTCAGTTCCTCGATCTGATCAGATCCTGACTATGCTCTGTCCCTGTTCAGTACTCAAATGCTTGAGTAACTCTGGAAGCTTGACCTGAGTCTCCTTTTTGTTCAGCAAGAAAATAACCCATGTGTACCTGGAATAATCATCAACAACAACAAGGGTATATTTCCTACCATTTATGCTGACAGGAGTAACTGGACCAAAGAGATCCATGTGCAGAAGCTGAAGCACTCTGTCAGTTGATAAAGCTTCTTTCTCTTTGAATGATGCTTTGGTTTGCTTGCCTTCCTGACATGCTCCGCACACGTGGTCTTTGCTAAAAACTTCATTGGGTAGACCATCTACAAGAGAAAGTTTATAAATTTTGTTAATAATCTTGAAGTTTAAGTGACTCAGGCGTTTATGTCAAAGCCAACTGAGCTCAGAGGAGCTCTTAGAGACCAAACAGGTTTCAGGAGAGCTGCTCTTGAAGTCAGCAAAATATACATTACCCCTCCTGACACCTGTAATCAGAACCTCTAGTGTAGATTTGTCCTTCACAACACACATGTTAGATGTAAATTCTACACTATATCCTCGGTCACAAAACTGACTGACTGAGAGTAAGTTATGTCTCAGTCCCTCAACATATGATACATTCAGTACACGGACAGAGCCAATAACAAGGGTTCCGAATGCTCTGGTGAAACCCTTAGAGTTATCACCAAAGGTTACCTGCGGGCCTTCCTGAGCTACATAATCCTGAAGGAGATCACGAAATCCGGTCATGTGCCTAGAACATCCTGAGTCCAAGTACCAGTCCTTCAGGTACGCATCTCGTATTGGGTCCTACTGAGTCAGCCATACCCTTCGGGATCTAGATTTGTTTAACAATTCTGATAGCATCAGAAGTGTAAACCTGTCTCCCTGAAACATCAACATGCACAGTCTTCTTCCGTTGTGCCTGGGAAGTTGAGGGTGTATGGGTGTCAGCCTGAGGTTCAGGAGCCCTATATTGATTCCTGGGGGTGGGCCTCCTATTCTTCCTTGGCCTGGGTGTATTGGGCTGAGTTTGATCCCGAGAAGGAGCAGCTCGGGCCTGACCACTTGGCACTTGAGGTCTGGCCTGAGTGTTACCGGAGTCAGGTCTCCGTTGCCCTTCAGAGACCATCTGGTTTGTCCTTCTCCTTTGATGATTGGGACGCTCCTGATGGGCTCTGTGCCCTGTCTGAGGAGTCTGGACCTCAGTAGTCCTTGGCTATGCCTGAGGCCTCCTCTGTCCTGAGTTCCTTCCGCTCTGAGCATTTCTAGGCTGAGCCTGAGAAGTGCTAGGAGCAGAGTTCTTCCCAGATTGAGGATTCCTAGGCTGAGACTTGGAGTTCCCTTGATCTGTCTTCCTTGACTCAAGATGAGGAGCCTTGGCCTTTCCCTTAGGTTTTTGCCTTGGTTCCTCAGTCCTTTGCCTGACAGGTTCAGCAGGCATTTTCTCCTTCCCTTTACCCTTGTCCTGACGGGCAACACTTGAGCTCTTGTCATCAGTTAGGGTAGGGACAAATTTCTTCTGAGATTTGCTTCGTGAAGCACCTCTCCTTTTCTTGCCCTTTGGGTCTTTTGAGGAATCATAGCCCAACCCAGCTTTAGCACCATCAGTCAGCTGAGAGAAACTGGTTAACTCATCGACCACTTGGGTAGATGTGTATAACTTCTTCAGCTTAACCTCAAGATGCTCATTTGTTTCTTTCAGGGCCTCAATTTCAGTGGTGTACTGAAGCACCAACTCTTCATGAGCTTTCTCTTTTGAGATCAACTTAAGATCCCAAGTAGTTTGCTCAGCACAAAGGCGAGCTTGCCACTCAGTTTTGAACATCACTCTAAGAGAAATTCGCTCAATCATCAGTTGTTCCTGAGCAAGGAACAGATCAGTATCACGAGTCTCAATCAGTGAGCTGATTACACCCTTCAGTCTTTCTACCTCCAGTGGAGCTTCATCATGCTTGTTCCGAGCATGAAGCTGCTCTTCCTGAAGATGTACTAATCTGAGGGCTTCCTCAGTATCTCTTACTCTGAGAGACTCAGTTAGCCGATCGTTCTCTCCACTCAGTTGCGCATTCACATCCATTGTGTGAGTATGAGTCTCCTGCAACGTTGAGAAGTTAACCATCAATTGCTCTAGGGCAAGCTGAAGGTCGAGTTCTCCTACTGAATTTGAGCTAAGCTCAGGTGCGTGATCAGGAGAAGAGGCAGAAGAACATACCTCATCATCTGCCATCAGGCAGAGGTCATCATACTCCTCATCGGAGAAGAGTTCAGGGGACCGGCGTCCTGGGCCATCTGAATCTGAGGAATCCTCAGCAAGCAATGCTCTCCGATCTGATGCCCTGAGCTCTCTCTTGGCTCTCCGATCCTCACGCTCACGAGCACTGAGCTCCGGACAATCATACTGATAATGTCCGGTCTTCTTGCAGTGGTAGCACTGATCTACATCAGAAGCAAAATTTTTGTCAGTGTACCTTTTATCTGATGACTCCCTCCTGCTCCCTGATGATCGTTCAGGTTTGGAGCTGGATCTTCTGGGCTCATCATCTCTCCTCTTCTCATCTCTTCGTCGCTCAGGCTCATTGCGATCCCTCCTGGAATCTGAAACCCTCCTTTCTTCTCTTCGGGGACTCGATCTCCTGGGGATGGAGTACCTGCGATCACGGCTGTCAGTATAAAATTTCTTATACCTTCTGAATCGAGAGTTCAGTTTCTCGAAACGCCGCACCATCAGGCTGTACTCCAAGGCTAGCTCATCCATGTTCATGTCCTTCAGAGACTTAGAGCCAGATCCAGCCTCAGGCTCAGGAGTAGCTTTAAGAGCCACGCTCTTTTCCTTTTCAGGAGTCTTCTCCTCACTAACTTCCTCACTGACAACACCCTTCTTCTTCCTCTTATCGAGGTAGAATTCCAGAGCCTTTAACTCTGAGAATAGGTGAGAGTGAGTAATGTTGGTAAGATCCTGAATGTTCTTCAGTAAGATCATTCATGTGTCCCATCTTTTAGGGAGACAGTTCAGGACTTTAGAAGACACCTCCCTCTTGGGAAACTCCTTCCCAAGGGTTGCTAGCTCGTTCATCATCTTAATGAACCGAGCTTTCATCTAATCGATGGATTCTCCTTCTAACATCCGGAAGGCTTCAAACTTCCTAATTGCAAGATCTCTCTTGTTCTCTTTGATCTTTTCTGATCCCTCACTCATCTGCCTCAGAGCATCCCAGATCTCCTTTGCAGTCCTCAGATGCATGAGCCTGACCGAATTCTCGTAAGAAACGGTGTGGAGTATAATGTTTTTGGCAACATTATCCAGTCCAATTTGCTTAATTTGATCAGAATTAAGCGCGGACCTCTCCACTTCTTCATCTCCGGTGGCTGGAACAGGAACATTGCCAGCAACAGGCCAGGTCATCTGAAGATTCCTCATGAATTTAATCGGACCCTGCTCAATCACAAGAGGCATCTGATCATGGATGGAATAGAGATGTGCGAGTACCCTGAATTTCCAATAGTCATAATTCTCAATAGAGAATTCAGGAAGATTGCCCTCGAGACGTTTAGAACCGGATGCCATGATATGCAGTTTTCAGAAACGAGATCTATTCAGTAGACCACCAAAAGTTTCTCCTCAGAAAGTGTTGGTAAACAAATTCAGAGGTCTTTTGAACCACTGCTCTGATACCACTTGTTGGTCCCGAAACGAGTACAATCAATGTATGGGGGAAATACACTGATGTCAGATTTTTCTGAAAGACTCAGAGAAATGCTCTTACACTTTCAGTCAGGATTTCCTGAATTACTCAGTATGCTGAAGGTCCACAGCGACAGCAGGGATAATTCAGTAATGAGTCAGATAAACTGAGTGTGAGTAAAGTGCCTGGAAGCTCAGTAGAGATAACAAACCTACTGACTGCTAGGAAGCGGGTCAGTTGGACTACTATCTCAGTGAGCTAGAGTACGTGCGAAAAGTGAGCCCTTAGGTTCTACTCGTTTTAGTTTCTGAAAACATTTTCTTTGAACTTGCTTAGTAGACTGGTGGTTAAGGCTGAGTGCACAGTATTAAGGTTCAGGATGATTGATTCAGTCCTGAAGATAAAAACTATGCAGAATGTTCAGTTTATTATGATGACAGTTATGATCCTGAACAGAATAGTAAATCAGCACACAGTGGACTTTTTAACGTGGTTCGGAGATAACCAACTCCTACGTCCACGACCTGATTTAACACTAAGCTATCCTCAAAACCCTGAGGATAGGTACTTGGTTTTTACATGCCAAGGGACACGAATAGCCAACTTCCTCTCTTAGAAACTGACCCCTGGGCATTTTACAAGTCCCAGTCCTTCTAACCAACCAATCTCACACCCTGAGTGGTTTGGTATTCTAGTTTCCAACTAAGATAGCTCTAGCAATACAAAACAATGCTAAATATTAGAGCTATCCATCTAAGCAAATACAGAGTGAATCCTACTACAACACTAGGGAAATTTAATTGCAGAGTGTTGTTTATAGTATGCTTTGAGAGCTTGGATTCTTGAGAGTTTTCTGTTGGAAATTTCCCGTTAACCTTGAATGGGTGCAAGGCTCTCCATATTTATAGGCGAGATTCAAAATAGATCCGTTGGAGGAGATCAAATCAAATCTTTCCTATTTTAGGGTGGTTGCAGGCTAGATATACTGTTTGACCTAACCGCCATTCTTATTATGGCAAGTTTGTCCCATCGCCTGCAACTCTGAGACGCATTAAATGCTGCGCAGACTCCGTACATACGTGTCGAAAGATCATTGGCTCTCCGTTCTAAGAGCTAGTTGACTTTCAGACATTTGTCCTTCCTCGTACATTCAATACTCTGAATCTCTTGTTAATAACTCAGTCTGAATGTTTGTCTTGGTTGGAGTCTTACTGACATTCTCTTTGTCTCTTGTCCCATAGCATAAATAACCTTTTTGCTTTGGACTTACATGGTTCAGGTGATCTGAACTAATGCCCGAGTCAGGTCTTATGTGCATTCAGCACACAACCTGATAGATTATTCAGCCCAGTATGTGTAACCTTTTTGCTTTAGACTTACATGGTTCAGATAAACGGAACCAAGGCCTAAGTCAGGTCTTAAGTGCATTCAGCACAGCCTGATAGATTACACTTACTCTTCACTGACTAAGATCTGTCCTGAGTACTCAGTATGCTTAGTGTACTCAGTAGAAACATCAGCCAATGGTACTTCAGGATTGACTTCAGGATGGATTAACAGGCTTCGATCTTCAGCTTCAGACCAGGCAATCTACAGGAAGACTGACTAACTCCTTCAGGATGGATTACGCTTCAGACTTCAGTAAATTGGGTCGACTCCAATATTCTTCAGTCTTCAGCAAGTTCCTCCTGTACTGAATTCCTAACCTAACTATCCTGAACAACTATACTTAGGTAGATTCATCAGGGGTTTTGGGATCTAATCAAAATACTCTGATTGTCCCAACAATTTCCCCCTTTTTGATGATACCAAAACCCTTAAGCAAATTCCTATTAATCTATACAATCAACTGACTTAGTCGGTGAGAACAACTCAGTACCACCTGACAAACTAGGTACTTAGTCTATAAGATGAAAACGAGGAATTATCCTGAAGCTATTACAATTCCTGAACAACTATTTCCTGATCTATTCTTCATCCTTATTCCAAGCAGCTAGAGGAATTTCATACATCTCCAAGACTCGGTTCATGACCTGCTTCATCCTGTTCTGATCACCAACGGCCCCGGCAGGTCATCCTACTCTGACGACTTCTTCTGATATTGCTTTCCGGTCCATTTGCTTGGAGTTCCTGAAGAGTGGAGGAGGATACTTAATGAATTCCGGAGGAGCAATCTCTACACATTCTGTGTCAGCATGTCTGATTATTTCAGCCCATAGATCCGGATGCTCCTGTGCCATCCAGTGATAGAGTATGACGTCTTTTTCTTCAGATTGATCGTCCCATAACCCCACCACATAGAATAGGTAAGCCCACCTATTCCGGATCGGAATCCATACCTCCAACAACTCTACTGGAATGAAGTCCTCGACGAACTGAAGAGGAGGAGGACCTTGATATGGACTGACCACTAACTTCCTCTGAGTCTTCGTTCGAGATCCAGAAGGCACAATTTTCTTCTTCTGAATCTGCGAAGTCAGGTAATCATTGGACTCTTTTAACCGTTGGTTATGACTGAGCAGCGAAATCTCCTTCATCTTCGCTATCTTCTCCGCCTCAGTCATCACCACCTTTTCCTGAGTGGTCAACCCTGGATGCATCTGTTCCTTCATCTCTTTATACAAAGGTTCCAGAGCGAGATCCTCAGAGGGCCTCAACCTCTTCGGCTCTGAACCTTCAGCGGCTTCGATGGCAGTGACGGACCTTGTCCTTTTTCTATCCGCCGCTTTCAGTTCAGGGGGGAAGTTCTTCTTCTTGGCTTTACCAGTAGTAGCAGTTTGCTTCATCTTTTCTTCCCCCTTTTTGGCATCATTGTCATTAATTCGCTTGACAACTTCATTTATTGACTCCGCCAACAACGTGAACTGACTGCCCATCTCAGTCTGCTTGCCCTGCAGTTGCCCAATCTGCCCTGCCATCCCTCTTAGGCCGACACTGAGCTTATCAATAGCTGAATTGTGTGCAGCCTTCAGTCGACCTTCGAAGTTCTTCATTTTGTTGTCTAGGGCAGAGGCAATTTCAGCCTTCTCCTGTGCAGACATCTCACTCAGCAGCTCATCCTTCAGCTTGGCCAACTTTTCATCAATCAGTTGATCAATTCTTTCAGGCAGTTGTTGATCAAGAAAAGTGGCAAGCTTGTTCTCCTGTTGAGTTTGCGCATCAGAGACCATTTGATTGCAGCTTTGAATGGCCCCTTTTGCTTGCTCAGAGATAACAGTGAGATCTACTGAGTGTTGAGTTCTGACTTCTCCAAGAAGAACAATGGCAGCATTCATGTCAGATCCCATATCATTCAGGTCACGATCCAGTCAATTCATCTTCTTGTTCAGCACATCAGAATTTGAACCAACCCTACTAGTTTTTCTGTCGTCGAGGATTACCCTTCTGTGAAGTTTGGCAAGAGCTCGTGAGGAGTTCTGAACATATAGTGCCTCGGGGGTGATCCATTTTTCTCTGACTCGGACCAGACCTGGTGGACCCTCTCCTGAAACCTCCGCAGTCCCGGGTCCCAGGATTGCTTCATCGGCCAGTGCACTGACCCCTTCAGTGCCACCTTGCTGAGCATCATCAGCAATCTCAAATATCTCCTTCTCAGCTTCCTTCTCCACTTCAACTCTCTGAGGCTCGGGCTCAGGATAAATGCGACGGATAGTTCTGATAGTCTGCCAGCTTGATCAAGTGATGTAGAGAATTAACGTCAAAATGATCAGAGAGGGCAGCTTCTGATTCAGCAATATTGTCCCATCCTCTCAACTCTCCGAGCTGACTGAATTCAGGCCAGGTGGCGTTCCGGATCATAGCAAAGGTGCGAAGCTGCACAACTGCTTCCTTCTGAGCATCTGAGAGGTCAGGAAACCTCCTCTCCACCATTTCAGCAGCCGCTCCCCTTGCCACTATCTCAAAGTCTGTCAATGTGTTTTCGTCAGGCGCAGGGAATGGCCACGGAGCATCAGCCTGAACTCTGTTTGCCAAAATCGTGATGATTTCCACGCAAGTGAACATGGTCGTTGTTGTCGTGGCAAGTTAACCAAGTTAAATATCGAACACA
>JAPKLY010000032.1:1744192-1779556 GCA_026898435.1 Prunella vulgaris | reverse complement strand
ATGCAAAATACAAACTGAATAGTAGAAACGTAGCTTGAATCGAGAGAAGAACGTAGGAACAAACGGATCGAAATTCCAACGGACGGATCAAAAGTTATGGACTAAAGAAGATTGAATCTAACTAAGAACCCACTAATAACCTCTAATCTCTCTCTCTGAAACTACCTAATGATCTAACTAATGAAGATGATAATAATGTCTTGGAAATCTGATCCTTGAGGTATTTATAGTGCCCACAGTGCTTGGTCAAAAATGCCCTTCATTAAACGCGCGAAAAGACGAAACAACCCTTCGAAAATGTGAAATTCGGGCATCACATGAGTGTGCACAGTCGCTGCACGAACTGGGATCGTGTGAGCACCTTATTGTGCTCGTATGGTGGCTTGTCGCCCGAACCAGAGAGCTTTCGCACGATCCCGTGCTGGTGGTCGCACGATCCCGTTCGGTGGATCCTCGACTTCTTGTTTAATATGAATATAAGCACATCAAAACCAAATTATACCATATAGAAATGAATAGCATAATTTATACCAAATTAGGGTCAAATATGAATATAAGGACATCAAAACCATATAGAAATGGATGCAAAAACATGCAATTATGACCCTAATCAAACTCCTTCAGAAACCTCCTTCTGAACTGGTTCCCCCTGATCCTCACCCGAGGGGGCCTCCATACCCTGATAAGTTGAAGCAATGTCAAGAATCAGTGGGTTAGGATCAGTGGATGCGACATCCGGAATGGCAGAGATAGGGGCGATTTCAAGTGCAGCCTGAGCTGATTCCCTCTCCGGATGCGCTTGCTGAATCACTTCTTCAGCAGCCTTCTCTTCCACAAGCTTTTTCACTCGCTCTCCTGACCCCGGATATAAGAATTTCAATTTCTGTTGCTTAGGCTTGTCCTCCGTTGGCTTTACAATATCTGACTCTGAAGATATGCCCGCCTGAGCCTTTACTCTCCCAGTCGTGCTCGCCTGAACCTTCTTCTTCTGAGTCCGTGGTCTTTTCTTGGTGCCAGCATCACCGGAATAGGCTCTGAATAGATCGATCTTCGTTGGATCACAATCGACATGAGTACATTTGTGGTTTGGCATTTTTGTAAAGCGCGCGAACTCGCTGCCGAACACGATCGCAGCCCTCCAGTTCACGTTCGGCAGCAGTTCCAAAATTTCACAATTTCAGGGCTATTTTCATCTTTTTACACGTTTAATGAAGGGAACTTTGGACTAAACATTGTAGGCACTATAAATACCTCAAGTATCAGATTTTCAAGGCATCTTCTTCATTAGGTAGTTCTTAGATTAGTTTAGAGAGAGAATTAGGTAGTTACTTAGTGGGTTCTTAGTTAGATTCAATCTTCTTTCTACAATAACTTTTGATCTAGCCATTAGATCTTTAATCCGATTTTTCCAATGTAATATCCGTTGAATTTCCTACGTTTCTACGGTTCAATTTCTTATTTCAAGTTGTGGATCAAGACTTAGCAATTTGGAGGTTTGTAGCTTGCATTCAATTCATCTTCTTATGGTAAGAATTCCTTTAATTCTCTTGTTCTAGTTAATAATCATGATGTTTACATTCTTAATTGGAGTAGTTAGATTCCAATTAGCCATGGGCTAATACTTTCATGTGTTAGTGTATGACTCATATGGAGTAATGTGGTGTCTATGTTGATCTTATAAATGCTTGAGATGTTGTATGATCAATTCTCTATTTTGATGGTTTGTATGAATGCTTATATGCATAATTGATTGAATGGGCCATTAGGATTTAGTCTCATACGAGAGTTGGGCTATTTTCCTAAATCTTCTTGTTATTAGGCCAATGCATGCTAAGTGTTTGATAAAATTCCTAAGATAGTGAGAATTATACTTAGTGAATTAGTAAGACAATTAGAGGCTCTAATGTGTATCTAGGGAGACCTTTGCATGTTAGAGTGGCTTGCCAATTGATTGTACAATACCTCATTGCATGAGTAAGTGACACTACACCATGTGAAACGTAGGATAGTACACTAACACATCTCTCACACATTTGCTCACTTTTCATTCCAAGGTGATAGGTAGTTTACTTGATTGACGCACTTGTAGACAATAGATACCTTATCCCCTTTTCTTTCTTTGAGTTTTCGAATTAAGAACAATGATCTTACCTTACAATCCGCCATCTCCCTGTGTTTGATATAATTAAAACTTGGTCAAGCTTGCCACAACAATAACGATCGTGTACACTTGCACGTAAACACCGAATAGGCAAACAAGTTTTTGGCGCCGTTGCCGGGGAGACGTCTAGTTTGTTTGGTTGTTCGATTTTGTTCTTTATTTTTTATGTTTGTATTTTTGTGTGAGTGTTTACATGTTGTTGCTGGGTTTGTTTGTTGTTTTTGTTATTATTGAGTTTCGTAACTATTTGTGGTGATGTGTGTTTACATGTCTTTTCTTTGTTTCTTTGTGTGTTCTTAATCATTCTTGGTGAGTATTGATACTTTCTTATTTTTGTAGGAGTGAGCTAAATTGAGATGGGAGAATAGAACAATTACTCGTATTTCCCACAAGACATATATCCTCCTAATTTTTATACCTATCAACCTTACCCATATCAACCACCACTTCTACAAGAAGATCCTTATCCTCCCAATTCCTACGATTATGAGGATCCATAATCCTACACATTACCCTCTCCTATTCCTTCAAATCATGAAGAAGCTCCTCAAAGCCATATTAATGATACTCTAGTTTACATCCTAAATCAACTTGAAGAAATTCGAAAGGATGCCAAAAGAAGCTTTGAGGAGACTAATGAGAATTTTGATAAATTGTTCAAATCTCGAGAAGATCAAATTAAGAGCTTATAGCTCCAAGTGGAGAAATTGGCCAAACAAGCCCAAGAGATTTGTGAAGCAAAGTTGGAGGAGGAAGATGGGGGTAATTTAGATGATTCAAGAGGAGGAAAGGAAGATGATCAAGAGGAGGAAGATAATTGTCCACTCATGGACTTGAGCTTAATGGAAAAAGAACAACAAAATAAAGTGGAGGAGGAGCCTACAAATGAAATAAGCTTTTCTCTACCCCTAGACTCTTCTACTTGTGCTTTAATTGATAATGTTGTTCATTGTGAATATGTCTTACCTCTTGATATAATTGATTATAAGCTTGAATTGAAAATTTTCTTGAATATTTTTTATAGTAAGAGATGGGGGTGGATTAGGTTGAGAAGAAAAGATGATTTTTCTTGTGCGTATAAATTCAAAATGACAAGGAAGGTAGGGGTGTGGGGTAGAAATCCTACTTGTTTCCTTGATCATTATGCTTTGAGATTTATGTTTGATGGGTCGGATGCTAAATATCCTTGGCCCTTTAGCTAACATTGGTGCGTCCGGCTAGGGGACGTTAAATCCAAGCGCTAGATGGGAGGCAACCCATCCTAATATTTTTTTGCTTATTAGGATTGCTTTGTAGTTTAGATAGTGTATTGTTTTGATTTGCTTGATATGAGGTGGTGTATTCTATTACCTTTGTTGGTGCATGTGATTTAGCCTAGTTTGGGGTGTTGCCTCTTGTTATATATGATGATTTTTTGGTTTAGTTGAGCTTATATATGCTTTAGTGGTTCATTGATTCTTTGCAAATCCTATTTTTATCACTCTTTTCCAAACTTTTAGGATCCTTGATCCAAAAAAGTTTGGGGGTGTGTGTTCGTTTTTCAAATTGTAAATTTGCAATGACATTTGTGAGCTCTAGAAAGGTGTGATGAGGAGATTTCTCTTCCTACTTGGCCAAGAAGGACATTCTCGTGTAAGTGGCAATTCACTTTCCTATTCTTAATCTCAACTCAAGGTATGTCTTTACACTTATCTCTCCCTATGTGTTTGCATTCCTAGGTTTAGCTTGTTTGATTTTAGATTGCAATTTTGAGCTTAAGTGTGATTCTTGTGGTATTATGCTTTGATTTGAGCATTGCATGATCTTTTCTCCACTTTGCCAAACTTTTTAGACCTATGGTCCAAAAAAGTTTGGGGGGGTGTCTTTGTTTCACAAATCTCATTGCAATGCAATGTTTCGGATGATTCTTAGTGTTCCTATGATGCTTTAGGATATTGTGCATATTTAATGCCATATTTTGCTTGTTGATTTTTGCCAATATTGTTGCTATCTTTGAGTAGTGTGGCATGAGATATGTTTATGGTTGTCTGGATGAGTTGATAGTTCATGTTGGATATAGTGGAGTTATGGCTTGATTCTTATCTTGTCTTTTGTGCTATAGATTTGATGATACTTGAGATTTTGATGATATGAGCATTTTTTATATGAGATGAGTCATGATCACCCTATACCCGTGAGGTTTCGAGCCATTTATGCCCGTTTCAATCTTGACCGGACGATATTTCTTTGATGTGAGTTCCACATATGTGCATTATACTCTAAAACTTGGCTTGAGTCTTGTTTGAGGCTACATTAGACATTGATTTCACATGATATGATTTGAGGCCATCTTTTGGTTTTATATTGAGCTACTTTGCCCTATGAGCCTACTATGATATTATTATCCATTGTTCAGCATTTTGTGCCTATTGACCTTTCCTTTGGCTAACCATACTTTAAGCCATTTTCCTTCCTTTTTGGAACTCTCTTGTCCTTATGATTAGTAGAGTGAAAAGAAGGAAGGAAGATTGGTGATATGATGAAGAAATGGGTGGCCAAGGTGGGAAGATATTCAAATATGCAAGGTTTGATGCAAAAATGTGCAAAGGCAAGTGGTAAAAGAGCTTTAAAGAAAAAGGTTGACTTTTCATGAAAAATTGGTCAAGTTTGACCAAAGTGTTGTGAGTATGTTCACAATTTTGCAAATGGAAGATTGATGTTTAAAAGTGTGATTTTGAAGAGCATGAAGAATGTGCACAATTGCATGAAGATGTGAATGACTATTACTTGATTCCTTCTATGCTTTACTAATCATACTTAGTCACTCTTATCCATATCTATCCTTCCCTACCAAAGAGCCAACATTACGACCTTATGAAAGTCCTCATTGATGTGTGAATGATTTGTCATTTCAAGTGGTGGAGAATTTGAGACTTGAGCCAAGCTTATGGTAGTATTTGTATCATTGTGTGAAGATTGAGAGAACCTCAAACACTTGAGAGATGAGCTATACACTTCTATGTGAGGATCATGACTTGTTGATTTGATAATTTGTTAATTGATTCGATTTTGATTGTTGATTTGATGATATTGCTTTTTAGACTTGTTTGATATTGAGCTATGATTCTATGGCATTTGACTTGTGCTTGATGCTTCATTGATACAATTATTACCCTATCTTATTGCTTCGTTGCTCGAGGACGAGCAACAATCTAGTTTGGGGGTATGATTAGGGTCATAATTGCATCTTTTTGCATCCAATTCTATATGCTTTTGGTGTGCTTATGTTCATATTTGACCCTAAAATGATATACTTTGTGCATTTAACCCTTTTTGGCTAGAAAGTTGTGATTATAGGTGGAAACGAGCAAAATGAGGAAGAAACGAGCAAGATCGAGAAAAGTCCGGAATTCTTGAGTTGAGCCAATTGGTGCAAATGATATACCATGTTGAAGAGCACGAAGAAAGGGTCACAACGCAAAAAGTATCGAGTCAATCGGAGCTCTAGAACTCAAGATATGAATAAAACAACTCGCTAGGCAGCACGTCAATGCGGATCGCGCGGATTCATTCTGGAACGGCAGATAACGTCGCGCGCGACCTCGCGCGCGATCGCGATCAACAGGAGTGCAGTTGTGGTTTAGCAGTTTGGTAAAGCGCGCGAACTCGCTGCCGATCACGATCGACAGCCCTCCAGTTCACGTTCGGCAGCAGTTCCGAAATTTTACAATTTCAGGGCTATTTTCATCTTTTTGCACGTTTAATGAAGGCACTTTGGACTAAACATTATAGGCACTATAAATACCTCAAGGATTAGATTTTCAAGGCATCTTCTTCATTAGTTAGTTCTTAGATTAGTTTAGAGAGAGAATTAGGTAGTTACTGAGTGGGTTCTTAGTTAGATTCAATCTTCTTTCTACAATAACTTTTGATCTAGCCATTAGATTTTTAATCCATTTTTTTCCAATTTAATATCCATTAAATTTCCTACGTTTCTACCGTTCAATTTCTTATTTCAAGTTGTGGATCAAGACTTAGCAATTTGGAGGCTTGTAGCTTGCATTCAATTCATTTTCTTATGGTAAGAATTCCTTTAATTCTCTTGTTCTAGTTAATAATCATGGAGTAATGTGGTGTCTATGTTGATCTTATAAATGCTTGAGATGTTGTATGATCAATTCTCTATTTTGATGGTTTGTATGAATGCTTATATGCATTATTGATTGGATGGGCCATTAGGATTTAGTTTCATACGAGAGTTGGGCTATTTTCCTAAATCTTCTTGTTATTAGGCCAATGCATGCTAAGTGTTTGATAAAATTCCTAAGATAGTGAGAATTATACTTAGTGAATTAGTAAGACAATTAGAGGCTCTAATGTGTATCTAGGGCCTTTGCATGTTAGAGTGGTTTGCCAATTGATTGTACAAAACCTCATTGCATGAGTAAGTGACACTACACCATGTGAAACATAGGATAGTACACTAACACATCTCTCACACATTTGCTCACTTTGCATTCCAAGGTGATAGGTAGTTTACTTGATTGACGCACTTGTAGACAATAGATACCTTATTCCCTTTTCTTGTTTTGAGTTTTTAAATTAAGAACAATGATCTTACCTTACAATCCGCCATCTCCCTGTGTTCGATATAATTAAAACTTGGTCAAACTTGCCACAACAATAACGATCGTGTACACTTGCACGTAAACACCGAATAGGCAAACATATTCCCTTGTCCTTACTCGCACACTCGGTGGGAGGCCACGCGAATAATTTCAACACAAAGAAAAAGAATATTTTGTTGCCCTCAATACCCCAAATTTTTTAAAAAATTGGATCAAGAATAATGTTCTTGATGTCTTGTTTCATCTCATATTTATAATGAGGATTCAAGATCGAATATCTTGAATATCAAATATTCCAAAGCTTGATTATCTTGAATATCAAATATTCTAATCTTTATTATCTTGAATATCAAATATTCTATTCTTGATATTTATCTTTTAATATTTTGGAAAATTATAGTTTATATTTAATTCAATGAGATCTTGATTTTATTAGATATTCTTGTATTCAAAATACATATCTATTTTCCATAAAATTTTCTCATGAATTTAAACATACAATTTTCAAAAAAAAAATTATTTGGGCACAAAATATTTCTTTTATTTTAATCACATTGTTCATTGTTGGACATTTAATTGGGCTACTTGAGGAGCATTTAGGAGAATTAAGATTCGACCTCCCAATGGGCCTTGAATTCTAACAATGAGCCCAATGTCATTTAACACATTAACATTAATCTTAATCCACTATATGATTAATGTTGCACTATCCATCTTTACCCATGTTACAATCATATGGCTCCCAGTCATTATTTTCCATGTTTAAAATTCTTTTGTCCGTTAATTAATCAAGCTACTGAACACTTTAATTAATTTAACATCTTAATCTTGGAGTAAGGATAGATCTTCTTTATCATTATACCGGAAACAAATTCCACTTGCAAGATTTAGTATGACGAATATTTAGAACCCACCAAGGGGACTAATCATGCAAGAATCTCCAAGCACACGTTCCTCTGTATTAAATCTTAGCAACTGTCATGTTCTCAATGGTGTTGCCCAAGATGCAAAGTATTGAGTCTCAGTGGCTCTCTACCCATAGCAAAGGAAAATGCCACACACCGATTACACACAGTCCTATTTAAGGAAAAGAGGTTTAGAAATAAACGACTGCTGAGGTCTAATTCTTCATCACATAAATCAGTACAAAAGAATAACCTCTCTGTAGGTCCTCTTCAATGCATCATCATGCACTAGTGTAATCCCTTGGTCAAGATAAGCCAATCTGGGATCTACACATCAACCGTTTACCAATGGGGTGTTCAGATTCATCTAGGTTGTGAAGTTAGTACTTGTTATAAGACACTGATAATGTGATCTTGCTGTGAGTTATCCGGGGATCACCACATTTATATACAATGTAACTTGTACTATTACTTTGAATGGATTGCAATAAATAATAACATTCATTTTATCTAAAGCACAACGATAAAAGATTTATTTTAGATAAAGCTCAAGATTCAGTTTAGTTACACAAAGTAAAAGCATAGTTTCTAGCATAACCCTAACACTTAAAAGTGTATTGAAAAACCTCTAAATGTGCAGCGGAAAAATACTGTAAGTGTTAATAAAAAACATTATGAAAAAGTGAATTCATAGCTGAGTGACTATGAAGTCTACAACTGTAGATTCCAATTCCTTGTGAAACACAAAGTTTTATGCAGTATTAAAGTAATGATGATTGTAACAATATGTAAATATGCAGTAAACAATAAAATAAGTAAATAAAGCAAGATAAATAAAAATAGTAAGGTTTATAGTGGTTCAGAGTTTATGAATAAGACCTCCTACATCCACTGTTACACCACTCGTGTGCCAAATTCACAAAGATCAATTACAAGTATTTCCCCTCAGAATTAGATCTCATAAATATTTCTAACCTAAGTAGAATGAAAATACTTAACCTATTCATTTAGAATAAACAAACTCACTAATAGTTTAAAATACCCCACAAAGAGAAATCTACACAAAGTAGAATACAATGAAATAAGTGTGAGGGAACAACAAAAAAATATGTTATTTTCTCTAAGAAATCCGAACCAACTATCCTCTGAATCACAAATAAATTTTTTCTAATGAACTCTCTGTTGGGAGAAATCCTAGCAGTCTCCTGCCTTGGAGGCGAGATGCGCTCAAGTCCACTCGTTCGCTCGATTAAAGGCATAGTTGCGCACTATTGGTCCCGAAATGAGTATAAATCAATGAATGGGGGGGAGGGAAATACACTGATGTCAGATTTCCCTAAAAACTCAGGAAAATGCTATTTCAGACTTAGTCAGGAAGCTCCTGAAATGTTCAGTTAAACTAATAGTCCTCAGGGGCAGCAGGGACGGATCAGCAACAAACCAAATAGGCTAAGTCAGAGTTGTGCTCTCAGAAGCTCAGTAGAGATAACAAACCTACTGACCGCTGGGAAGCTAGTCAGTTGGACTACTATCTCAGTAAGCTCAGTTTAGTGTGGAATATGAGCCCTTAAGTTTTTACTCGTTTTAGTTCTGAAAACTTTCAGTTTGCTTTGGGAAAACGTGATTAAGGCTGGTGCACAGTTGTACTGATCAGGATGAAGAATCAGTCCTGATGATTTTCAAAACAATGCAAGTATGCTTCAGTTTAATATGAATGACAGTTATGATCCTGAGTAAATAGTAAATCAGCACACAAGGATCTTTTTAACGTGGTTCGGAGATAACCAACTCCTACGTCCATGACCTGATTTAATAGGAAGTTATCCTCAAAACCCTGAGGATAGGTACTTGGGTTTTACGTGCCAAGGGACACGAATAGCCAACTTCCTCTCTAAGGAACTGAACCCTGGGCGTTTTACAAGTCCCAGTCCTTCCTACAAACCAACTCACAACCTGAGGGGTTTGGTATTCATGTTTTCCAACTATTGTGTATTGATCCCTCTAAAAAATCAGTTCTAAGGATGGGATCAATACTCTAAGCAAAATACAGAAAAGATTCCTACTACAACACTAGGGAGATTTAAAGTTTCAGAGTGTTGTTCAAAGTATGCTTTGAGTGCTTGGAATCTTGAGAGCTTTCTCTTGGAAATTTCCCGTTAGCCTTGAATGGGAGCAAGGCCTTCTGTATTTATAGGGGGGTTTGAAATAGATCCGTTGGAGGAGATCCGTCTCAAACCCTCCTATTTTAGGTAGGTGCAGGTACTGGTTGTCCTTGTCTGACAATGACCATATCTAGTATGGTAAAGTTTCTGATCCGCCGCCTGCACCTCTGAGAAGCAATAAATGTGCTCAGTCTCCGTACATACCTGTCGCCTTCTCACTGGTCGTTTGTTCAACGGCTAGTTTATCGGCTTCGACTTTACTGATCCTCGTACATTTATAACTCTGAGTCCCTCGTTCTTTACTCAGAATTAATATTTGTCATATGTTGGAGACTCTGACATTCTTTCTGTTTCTTCAGACGTCCATTCGCACGTGTAACCTTTGGGTCTCAGGTCTTACAAGCATCAGGTTAACTGATACTAGGCCCAAGTCAGGACTTATGAACATCAGAAGGATGTTCAGCCTGATCAAGGTTACACTATGTCCTCACTGATAGAGACTTCCATGAGCATGCTTAGTTTACTCAGTTTGGTCAATATCAGTGGTCTTCTTCAGGATGGCTTCTACGCAGCTTTAGGTCTCTTTCTAGGTTTTTCAGGTTGCAGCTTCAGGTTGATCATCTTTAGGACGATTCAGGGTTGGAGATGTTTCAAACTTCAGACATCAGGGACGTCACCATCAATCTTCAATCTTCAACATGTTCCCCCTGAACTGAATACCTGTGAATAGAAAAATCTATTCTAACCTATCTATCCTGAAACTAACATCCTGATGAACTATACTTAGGCAAATTCATCAAGGGGTTTTGGGATCTAATCAAAACACTCAGATTGTCCCAACAATTTCCCCCTTTTTGATGATGCCAAAACACTTAGAAAAATCCTACCATCTAAACAATTTACTGAAACAATCAGTATTCAGTTCAGGAACCTATATCAGGTCCTTAGTTCTATAAGATGGAAACAGGAAAGGGTTAGTACAGTTCTTGATAAAGAGCAGAAAAGTAAGTCAGGAGTCAACGAGATGTTGTCTCGGGAATAAAAATAGTTTCATTGATAGATAAGTGAAGTACAAGATATCCTGAAGTTTCATCCCATCTGGCCTGCGAGATTCCATACTTCTTTAGAACTCTCAACTTGACTTCATGGTACTTACCTTGATCACTTAGGGAGCCGGTTCTCTGAGCTACCTTCGCAATCTTGCTTCTGATTAGATCCATGTTCAGATGGTTATTTATGTTGAGGGTTGGAGAAGGATAGGTGATGTGTTCAGGTGCCTTGATATGAACTCCTGCTCTGTCAGCATGTCGATCAATTTCTCCCCAGAGTTCAGTGTGATGCAAGGCCATCCATTCAGTAAAGATGGTGTTTCTATCCTTGCCTTCGGATGTCTTCAGCCAGTCCCCGTAGACAAAGTACTTCTCCACAAAGTCCTTCTTGACTGGAATCCAGGCTTCGTTCAGTTCAGGAGGTACGAAATTGTCTACGTACTCATACACCAGGGGACCAGCATCCCGAGGGTCAATCACCTTCCTCTTTGACGCAGCAACTGACTTCTTCTTCCCAGCTTTAGGGGCAGGCTTCTTAGGATCAGTCTTCTCCTTCAACACAGCCATCTTCCCCTTCAGCTTTAGGAGTTCAGTGGCCTGACTCCTGATCTGCATCGCAGTCTCCAGCGTCAGTTTCTTCTTCCTTCCCTCGATAATGGGATCACCAGGGTAGAGTTGCTCTTCAGCTTCTTCTATCAGCTCTTCTACTTCTTCAGAGGTTACCTGCTTTCTCTTCTTCTGACTCTGAACAGAGATTTCAGGATCAGTGGCTTTCCTCTTTTTCGAAGTATCGAACTTAGGATTTTTCCTCTTCCCTTCCCCCTTTTTGGCAGCATCAGGGGCATCCTCGTCCTTGTCGACCTTCTTTTTTATATCCTGAATCAGGATCCCCTGAGATGCCTGCTGATCAGTAACCACCTGAAACTCCTTTGCCAGCTTCTCGTTGGCCTCAGCTCTGAGCAGGCTGTCAGAGAGATGATTGTCAAACTCCTTCCGCATGGCAGCAATTTCCTCCTTTCTTGTTGTACTCTCATTTAGCATTGTGTTTAGAGTTTTAGTCCATGCGTCCTCAGAAGCTTTCTGATCCTGCCTCCATCTGGCCAGGATTGCATCATCTCCCTTGTCTGCTTCTTCTCGAGCCACTGTCCTGACCTGGGCCTCCTGCCCCTTTAGTGCCTCAGCGATCAATGCCTTGATCTTGTCATCTAGGCCCCTGAGAGATGTGTCTATCATTCCTTGCACTTGGTCAGTAGTGACTCCGGTGAATCGTTGTTGTTCAAGGCTCAGGAATCTGTCAACTGATTCCTTCCTAGCCTTGGCCAACTCAGAAGTGAAATATTTGATTTTCTCACGCTGACGATCGAGCTTCGCCAGTATCGTCCTCCCCATCAGTGACACTCCCACTGAAAAGGTTCAGGTCTTTTTCTTTTTCGCTGACTTAGGCTTAGTGGCAACTGACTTCGGTACCTCTCCAGTAACCTCAGCAGTCCATGTCCCTAGGAGTGTGTCATCGGCCAGTGCACCTCCTCCCGAGGTCGCACCTTCCCCAACTACTGGGACAACGGCCAGATCAGTAGAAGGGTTGGGCTGAGGATTGTTTGCACTGACAATCCTGATAAAGTCTTCTTCGTTGATGACTTGGGCATATGATAGAAGCCCAAATCTATCAAGGATCATCTACTCCTGATCCCTGAGAACCTCCTCTCCTATTGCCTTTATCAAGGCAGCCACTTCAGGAACCGACGATTTCCTCATCATAACCAGGACCCTGAGCCTGATTACCTCTTCACCATAAGATTCTTCCAGGTCTGGAAGATGCTGTGTGACAAACCTGATGGCCTGAGATCTGGCGTCCATTTCAAATGGAGTTATCTTGGGCAGTATTGGGGGCTCCTCTTGAGTGACTTCCTGAGCATCCTCCGAGTGGTCAGAGTCGGACTCTTCATCATTCGACAAGGGCCCATTTCCTGCCTTGGTTCTCCTCCACATATTCATCATGGAGCTCCTTCTCCTGAGTCTCCATCGCCTCACCCTCCTGATGCTCTCCTTCACCTGCATCAGAACTCCCTTGTTCCTCCTGAACAACTTCTTCACCACTTTCTCCCCCTTCTTGCTCCTCCTGAGCAGCCACAGATGGTTCAGCCTGAACCTCTACACTAAGATCCTTCACCACTTGCAAGACTGGATCTTTTTGAACAGGCTCATGAGCTGGTGCAGCCTGTTCCCCCTCAACCTGAGCCACCTCCTCCTGAGGTGTCGGCTCAGTGCCAGAAGCTGCTGCGGTTTCTGATGATGAGACTTCAGTGGGTGCCAAGGAAGAGAATGGCACAGCCGTAAGGGTGGCGGTTGAGTCAGACCACTGATCAGGACAATCATACTCGGTGTCTGAATCGTGGAGCATAATTTTCTTCCCTGCTGGCTCTGAGATCGTGATCCTTTTCACCTTCACCCTCTTTGGCCCTGATTTGGCCGGTTCCTCCTGAGCCTTTGAACTCGTTGTCTTTCCCTTTCCCTTTCCTCTTGATACTTTCTTGATTTCAGTATCAAGCATCCTCTTGATGGTTTCAGCAGAGTTCTTGAAAAGGACATTCTTGTCCTTGAAATCTTCACAACTTTCTCTATCCACATCTCCAAGAAGATCCTGAAGCATTACTGAAAGTCTGGATCCGAAATGAGGATTCCTATCCAGCACAATCCTATCACCCTCCATCCTGACCTTCGTCGACTCTTAGACAAGCTTCTGAAGAAAGAACTCTTCCCAGTGGATTTTGGCTTTATCAACCATGGAAGTCAAGCCCCTGATCTTAGGCTGACTGATCTGCTCCATTCCTCCCATGAAGCCCATGATACTCTGGACCACGACTTCGAACAAAAGCTTGTATGCTGGCTTCAGTAGCTTTTTGTTCATTGTGCTGAAAATTTCTTAAGGGGTGATCAGGACCTCGTTCATACATTTCTGTTCCTCTCCAGCCTTGTAAGCAGTCAGATCCGCCAGTTGAGTGTCCTCAGTGGAGTGAGGGAGATTGTAGGTCTTCCTGATGAGATCCCTGACCTAGATCCTCTCAGTGAAATGTTGAACCACCTTCTTGCCATTCTTCTCCACAGACCTCCTGAGTGGAATCAATGATTCCCACTCTCCATCATCCTTCAGCTTCATGTTAGCGTAGAACGCGATGATTTGGAGTGGGCAGATCTTGGCAGGCTTCTTGGAGACGAAGTCTATGAGCCCAGCATTGTTCAATGCTCCATAGACTTGTCCGAGTTCTTTAATGGTGGCTCGATGAGAGAAGTCCACCAACCATTCATACGACACCTTTGATTCCACCTCAGAAATAGCATTGTGGAATCTCCTTATGTCTTCAATCGATTGAGCAGCAAAGGAAGCCATGGATGCAGAGATTACAAGAGAAATAGATTGTAGAGAGTTTGGGTAAGGAAAATATGAGTGCACAAATTATGCAATGAGAACAAAGTTTCCTTTTATACCCAAAAATTCAGTTTTAATGGACGGATTTGATTAAAAGTCTTTTGAAATTCAACGGATTAGATGAGGGGTATATCCGAAATAAGAATTTTACCAAATGTCTGTTCCCCTTGAAAGTCATCCATCTTTCTGCAACCTGATCCTGAGTTAGTCATTCCTCCTGACCACCTTGTTCAATCCTGAACTGAGCTTCATATTGAACCTTCTACACCTGGGTCAAGAAGTCCTAACTTTACTGACAACTCAACAAACATGGTTTCAGGCAAAGACTTAGTCAAGATATCAGCTATCTGCTTGTCAGTAGGGATCCTCTCCATCCTTATATCCTTCTTCTCAACATGATCTCTTATAAAGTGATGCCTGATATCTACATGCTTACACCTTGTGTGTAAGACTGGGTTTTGGGATATGGCAATGGCACTATTGTTGTCACAAAAAATTGGGACTTCAGTGGCCTCAACTTGGTAGTCTCTCAGTTGTTGCTTCAACCAAAGGATCTGGGAGCAAAAACTATCTGCCGCCATATATTCAGCCTCAGTAGTAGACGCTGCAACACTAGTTTGTTTTTTGGAAAACCAAGAGATCAGTTTACTCCCTAGAAACTGACATGTGTTTGTAGTTGATTTCCTATCAAGTCTACAGCCTCCATAATCAGCATCAGAATACCCTGTCAGTTCTAAGTTGTCATCAGAGGGATACCAAAGTCCTAAATTGATTGTACCCTTCAGGTATTTCAGTATCTTTTTGGCACTCTCTAGATGACTCTTCTTTGGATCAGACTGATATCTTGCTCAAACTCCGACTGCATAAGTGATGTCAGGACGACTTGCAGTCAGGTACAATAAGGATCCAATCAGTGCCCTATATTCAGTCTGATTTATGAACTCCAAACTTCTGAATCAAGTCCCTCGCATACTTGGACTGATTTATGAAGATTCCGGAGTTAGTTTGCCTGACCTGAAGACCTAGAAAGAAGTTCATCTCTCCCATCATTGACATCTCAAACTTCCCCGTCATCAGCTTTGTGAATTTCTCACAAAGCTTCAGGTTCGGTGATCCAAATATTATGTCATCCACATAAATCTGAACTAAGAGAATGTCTTCCCCTTTGGATATCCTGAAGAGGGTCTTGTCCACTGTTCCTTTCACGAACACATGGTCTATCAAGAATTGGGAAAGTGTATCATACCAAGCTCTCGGAGCTTGCTTCAGGCCATAGAGTGCTTTCTTCAGGTGATAAACCTTGTCACCAACTTTGAACCCTGGAGGTTGTTCCACAAAAACCTCCTCGTTCAGTACACCATTCAGAAAAGCACTCTTCACGTCCATCTGATACACCTTGAACTTCTTGAATGTTGCATATGCCAGGAACAACCCGATTGCTTCCAACCTTGCAACTGGAGCAAAGGTCTCATCATAGTCAATTCCTTCGGTCTAAGAGTAACCCATTGCTACAAGTTTGGCCTTATTCCTGACAACAACATTCTTCTCATCCCTCTTGTTCTTAAAGACCCACTTGGTGCCAATAACATGTTGACGCCTAGGTTTCTCAACTATTTCTTAAACCTAATTTCGCTCAAACTGGTTAAGCTCATCCTGCATGGCTAGGATCCAGTTGGGGTCAGCAAGAGCTTGTTCTATGTTCTTAGGTTCCCGATCAGACAGGAAACAGCAGAACATAGCACTCCCGCAGTGGAACAACCCGGTCCTGGCCCCCTCATTGACATCACCAATGATATTGGCCAATGAGTGATCATCTAGCCACCGCCTCCTGCTGACGATAGCACTGGGTGTTGCTGACGTTCCCTCGCCTGATCCTGAAATGTTAGTCTTGACAATAATAGGCAAAGAGGAAGAACGAGCAAGAACAGGGGATACTGAGTCATTTCCTGAGGGTTGTGCAATATCAGAGACACTGTTTCCCCTACAGAGTTGGACTCAGTAACTGTCTCAAGTGCAGAAGCATCATCACCGACAGTACGTACCTCAGGTTGAGTCTGTGCCTCCGTCTAAGACTCAACATTCTCTGAGGCTGGGGCTTGCTGAGGGTTGGCCTGAGGTCCATCCTGATCGTCATCATCATCCTATCCCTTGGGAGCATTCACGAATTTGACCTTGAACTCAGGATTCTTCAGGCTCAGTCTTGTCACCCTCTTGGTAACCCCCTCAGTGTCAGGACTTGGAACCTATTTTATAATCATTGATGCAGTCTCGTCAAACACAACATGAGGTGTTTCCTTCACACAAAGGGTGTTGGTCCCAAAGGCAGGTTTTAGGGAAGAATGCACTTGAACAAGTCTAGAAGGGTGGGTTGAATAGACTTGTAAGGATTCAAAAACCTTTTTCAATTTTACCGGTTTATTCAGAAAATCAGCAGACTATTTGAGGTAGTCTGAATTTTGAAAATAGTGCGCTGTGTATAGTGCGGAAATGTTTTTAATGAAAATCGGTTTTTAGGTGATGTGCACAAATAAGAACATAAAGAAATACGAAGAGACACAGGGGATTTATAGTGGTTCGGACCAACTGTCCTACATCCACTCTCCTCAATCCAACTTGGACTTGAGGGGTTCTCCACTAACTCACTTACTCACTTACTTACACAGTTTGAGAGTACTACTCTCTTCCAACTTGTCAATGCTACAAGCGCAATTGACTTCTCACAGCTTCTACAAAGCTTTTACAAAGGATAAGTATGAATGGTGTTTTTTAGCGTAAGTGATAAATCTGACAGAGTATCGGCTAGCTTAATGTGCGTGTAAATCCAATAAAGAAATTATCACTATTACTCTAATTTATAGGATCAAATAACTAGCCGTTGGGATGGACTAGAAATCTGAGATCCTATAATCTCGTATTCAATCAATCAAAGTGATTGATTGAATTTCCTTCTTGATTCCTGTCAATCTTTGCGATCTTCAATCAAGCAAGTTTGTCCCCTTGATTGATTGATCTTCTATTCTGGGAATCTTCCTTTTATGTCGCAAGTTAACCCTTAAAATTGATTCCGAAGAATCTGGGCCGAGCACAAAACCTCAGCTGATCCGTCTCCTCAGCTGGTGTATCAGTCTGCTGATACTTGGACCTTAGCTGATGTGCAAGTCTGCTGGAGTGCACCTCAGCTGTTCTTCTTGACTTTGTCTGAATAAGTCTTTTATCCATAGTCCTTGTCTTGTCTATGACGTGCTCTCAGCTGATCAGCTAATCTCCTGATATCAGCTGATCTGCTCTTCAACTATCAGCTGATGTAAACTTCTCTGATGATCTGCTCTCGATGCTCCAGTGTCAGCTGCTTAAATCTTCTGTCTTCTAAAATCGGCTAAGTCCACAAGGTCTCAGCTGGTCTTCTCTTCTATGATAGCTTCAGATCTTCTAGGCAGCAAGGTAGATTCCCCCTCACTTGAACCTATCTAATCCTAACTACTCATCAGCTGACTAACATGTTCAGCTGGTCCTATTACAAGCTGATTGGTTTATTATTTCATCAAAACATCTAACATAGATATCCTAACAAGTTCCCCCTTTTTGATGATATCAAAACCAACTCAGCTGATCTCAACTGATAAGCATATTCAATCAAAATCAAGATCAACATAGGACAGAAAAGAAGATCTTTAAGTAAGATCTTTTAGACCGAATCAAAATGCAGCTGACAACAAGAAGTTGTCTGAAATTGTAAAGCTTTATTAAGATCAAAAGAGAAAGAACAATCAGAAGTAAGGATACCTAGTCCTCAGCTGACTCAGCTGGACTATTACATGAGGAGAGGTCTTCTGCTGCTGAGCGGAACTTGCAACCAGTCCAGAAATCTCTTCTCTATCTTCTTCAAAGCTGGCAGGGAGTTGTCAGAAAGTTGATGAAAGAGTTGAGTGATCTGCAGCCAATGTTTCCTAATTTCCACCCAATCTATATTTCCACTCACATCAGTTGGAGTAGGAAGATACTCAATCTCTGGCAACTCTGGCTGAACCTCTACCTTAAGCATCTCTTCTGTGATAGCTCTGAAGAACTTAGGAAAAGTCTCCTTCAACCAGTCTCTGAACTCAGTATTTTTCTCTCTCTCTCCTCTGGTATCTTCTCCTCGGAGAACATAGAAGTGGATCATGGTTTTGGCTTTTATAGTTTTCCAGAGATCCACCAGCTCATCAGACAATTGATTGTAGAACATATCAATTGGTCCATCAACTAGAGGCTCATTTGGATCTCTGATGAACTTTCCACTCCTAGTCCTGCTGCCTTGAGCTACTGCTTTCCCCTTCTTCTTCAGCTTCCTCTAAAATCTCCTTTCAAGCTCATCATTCATCTCCCTCTCTTGCCTCTTCCTCCTTTCCTCATGGGTTTCTTTCTCAGCTAGCTGCAACTCCTTAGCCAGCTTTTCGTCCAATTCAGCATTCATAATTCTTTTCTTCTTTTCCCTTTCTTCAGCAACAACTTCTTGCTTCTGCAATGTCTCAGCCAATTTCTGATCTCTCAACTCCTGAGTCTTCTGAGCAGCCATCTTTCTGGTGTTGATGTATTATTCAACATTTTCTATCCTAGCAGATAGAACCCCTTGATTATCCACCAGAAGAGCTCTCAGAGAGGCCATCTAAGCTTGCAAGGCAGCAATAGCAGCTGAGTTCTTATCTTCCCCCTTTTTGATATCATCAATTACTGCAACAGAGGGTAGAGAAGTAGGAAGGTTGTCCACAACATCTTTAAGGTCCTCCTGACCGTGTTTGCACTCAGCAATTTGTCCTTCCAACCTTTCGGAGACCAATCTGAATCTCTCAGACTCAGCAGCAAGTGAGGCAGATGCATCATCATTGAAAGCCCTGGCAGTTGCCTTGAAGTTCTGGAGAGTATTGAAAAATTTAATCCGAGTAGCATACATGCTATCCTCCATAGCTTCCTTCAGCTTGTTGCGATGGTCCAGCAGGACTTGATGAACATGAGTTTCAATCATAGAGGGGGCAGCAGACTTGGCAGCCAGAAGAGTAGCTTTGACCTCCCTGATGTGGTCATCAAAATAGCCTTTTAATTGATCCAAAAGTGCAGGAGTGACCTGATCGGCAGGGGAGATCTCAAAGCTTGCTGCTGGAGGAATAAATTCAGTCTCTACTGTTTCAGGGCAGTCCAGTGCCACTCCATCTTTGAGCAACTAAGCTCTAGCCACCTTCCTCAGCCCTTCAGGGGATGTCAGCTGGGATGGAGCCTTAACCTCCAAGGCCTCCATCAAAATTTCCTCCCATTCAGTGAATGCTGCTTCTCCCATCTCCTTAATTAGGGCCAGAAAGAATGTGACTGGCCCTTCTCTTGCTTGTGCCCAGGCTAGGCCATCAGCAAGGATGTCTTGGTAGTCTGGGTAAGGGTTGAGTTCAGGGATGTAAAGGGAAATGTGGGCTAGGGCAGATATAATCATTCCTCGTTTAAGAGGCCCCTTTGAATGGTGGTGAGATAGGCGAGCTTGTTTGGCCATTTCTGAGGGGGAGTTGGGGTTATCAAGGTTGATGGGTTGGGGGTGAGAGGGTTTGGGAGTAGCTGAAGGCTCGCCAGAGGTAACTATCTCCTCTGGTTCATTGCCGATTGGGATTTGTGAAGGTGTGGGATCAGCTGGGGTGGTGGAATGTAGAGAAGGATCAGATAGGGGAGTAGGTGAAGCTGACCTGATGGGTGATGCAGCTAAAGGCGTCTCTGCTGATGGAGCATCTCCAGAGGAATGTAGCACTTCAGTCTCAGCAACTGAGGGCTCAGCTGATTCCCTCTCCTCTCACTCTTCTTCCTCTCCATCAGAGCCAGACTCAGAATCCTCATCTGATTCTCCCTTCTCAGCTGATTCCTCAACAGCCTGCTCTTCTTCTTCAGAGGATTCGTCAACCAGCAGAGTAGCCCTCTCTGCTGAAGACTGCTTCTTCTTTAAACTGCTCAGCACAGCAGTATCCTCTTCTTCATCTAACTCAAAAGAGAGCTTCCTTTGAACTGGAGTGGTTTCTCTCTTAGATTTCTTCTGATTACCACCTCCAGCAGGCTTTGAAGCCTTTCTCTTCTGCTTCTTTCCTGGACCAGTAGAAGAGCCCGGGGCAGCAACCATAGGATCAGCTAAGGAATCTGAATCAGCTGGCCCAATCACGTCCAGGTTACTTCCCCTTAGGAATTTAGTGTGGTTGTACTCCACAACCCATTCCTCATCCCACTCATGCTGGGGCAGCAGATGATTCAGAAGAATAGTGATCTTGGTGGCCATGGAACACTTGGATTTGAAGCTGTAAACCTGTTCCCCATTCACCTCCTTCACCAAGCACCTCTTGGACTCCTGTTCAAGGCGGAACCAAAGCAGACTCACCCAGTCTGCTTGCACCCCATCGAGAATGGTGCGGGCCACACTCAGGCGGAGTTTGGTAATGGCGTCCAAACTCCCCTGTTCCGCCAAGATGACCTTGGTCACCACATCCATCAGAAACTGAAACCGCCTTCTCAGCATGGATTTCTTCAGGTTCGTGGTGGTGTCCCTGAAACTCGTCCTGGCCATTAACTGAAAGGTTTCCAGATAGTTGGCTTCTTTATATTTGTGAGGTTGGACACCAGTGGAGGATAGGCCAAAGATATCAGCGACAGCAACCTTGGAGATAACAACAGCTACTTCATCAACCAAGGAGCCGATGGAGTCTGTGCTGAACTGGGCCCTAAGAAGGAATTGGAAGGCATAGAAATTTAGGGTTTTATGGTCGGGGGGGTCATGGAGATAAAGGTTTGGAGATTTTGATGTTGGAGAAGGTTTAGGATTTCTCTAATTTCAGGAACCCTAGTCGTGTCGAAATTGACACACATCTCCGCATACATCTTTTCTTTGAACAATTTTTACATTGTCTTGGATGCCATAGCTTCAACACACAGATTAGAGATGCAGAGAAAAATATGCAGGAGAAAGGTAGAAGGAAGTCGAAGTAGAAAGGTTTTTCAGAAATAAGTTAAATGGGTGTTTATAGTATTCGAAGAATATGAGAAGTTTTTCCAAAATTAAAACAAATCAATTTTGATCGTAGATTTGTATCTTGCATCACACAAATCAAAGGTCCAGAATAAATGACCTTTGAGAATTTTAGAGGTGATGCGTGGGTGTCAGGATTTCGAAAGGTTTTGACCGCCTCAAAAGATTCCCCTTTTTTAAAAAAAAAAGGTAATGATGAAAGCGCTTTTTGAGAAGATTTAGGCGGTGTTAAATTAATTACAACTGACACCTTATTTTGAAAAAGGTAATAAATCCCCGATTTTTCTTAAACGAAAAGATTTGATTGCCAATTTTCTAAAATAATTTTAGAAATTAAGGATTTATTAATTTTTGAAAAGATTTGATAGAAAAAAAAAATTTAAAAACCGACATAAAGATCATAGAAATACTTATCGAGATGCTGACGTGGCAAAATCAGCTGATAAGAGCGATCCTTATGAAAATCTTTTCTGCTCATCTGGGTCTTTAATGTCAGCTGACATGGACCAGCTGAAGCAAAGTGGCCTTGTCTGACTTTCATAACTTATCCCTGTATCAAGTAAGTCATAACAAGATAGAGAAAAGAAAGGAAAGAATAAGTAGACATACCAGATCAGCTGTTGTGAGGATTAGCTGATTGCTTCAGCAGAAAGGTCCTCAGCTGGGTACCAGCTGACTACCCGTTTACCAAAAAAACTTTCTTTCTAAAGAATTGCTCCTCCATCTATCATTCCTAACCCTGCTACTAATTCTCTGAATCTTACCTCTGCTAAGGGTTTGGTAAGCACATCTGCTCTCTGCTTCTCCGTATGAATCTTCTCCATCCTGATATCTCCTTTCTCAGCATGATCCCGAAGAAAATGATGTCTTATGTCCACATGCTTGCATCTAGTATGGAGAACAGGATTCTGAGTAATGGCTATTGCACTTGTGCTATCACAGAAAATGGGTATCTCTTCTGTAATCACATGGTAGTCCCTCAGCTGTTGTCTGATCCAGAGCAGCTGAGAACAGCAACTACCAGCAGCCATGTACTCTGCCTCTGTTGTGGAAGTAGCTACTGAAGTTTGTTTCTTGGAGAACCAAGATATCAGCTTACTTCCCAGAAACTGACATGTGCCAGAAGTTGATTTCCTATCAATCTTGCACCCTCCATAGTCAGAATCTGAATACCCACTCAGCTGAAAATTGTCATCAGCTGGGTACCAGAGGCCTAGATTGTAAGTACCCTTCAAATACTTTACAATCTTCTTTGCTGCTTCCAGATGAGATTTCTTAGGATTTGCCTGAAACCTTGCACACACCCCAACTGCAAAGCTGATATCAGGTCTGCTGGCAGTGAGATGAGCAGAGAACCAATAAGTCCCCTATATTGTGTCTGATCCACTTTCTCACCAGCCTCATCTGGATCCATGCTAAAGTTTGCCATCATTGGAATCTTAGCTTCTCTGCTGCTACTGATTCCAAACTTTTCTATCAAATTTTTGGCATACTTAGCTTGGCTAATGAACGTTCCATTGGACATCTGCTTTACCTGCAGTCCAAGGAATTAAGTCATCTCCCCCATCATGGACATCTCAAACTTGCTGTTCATCAGCTTGCTGAACTCATCACACATCAGTTTGTTGGGGGAGCCAAAGATGATATCATCCACATATATCTGCATTAAGAGGATATCATCTCCGTCTTCCTTTCTAAACAAGGTTTTGTCTATCTTTCCTTTACTGAATCCACTATCCAGTAGGAACTGTAATAGAGTGTCATACCAGGCTCTAGGTGCCTGCTTTAGTCCATATAAAGCTTTCTGCAACCTATAAACCTTGTTCCCAATCTCAAATCCTGGTGGTTGTTCCACATAAACCTCTTCTGCCAGGATTCCATTCAGAAAAGCTGACTTGACATCCATCTGATAGACTTTGAACCCTTTGAAAACAGCATAGGCCAGAAATAATCTAATGGCTTCTAGTCTTGCCACAGGAGCAAATGTCTCATCATAGTCAATCCCCTCTGACTGTGAATACCCCTGGGCTACTAGCCTTGCCTTGTTCTAACTACTACATCATTTTCATCCTTTTTGTTCTTGAATACCCACTTAGTACATATGACCTTCTGATGTTTGGGCCTCTCCACTAGAGTTCAAACTTCTTGTCTTGCAAACTGATTTAGCTCCTCTTGCATAGCTACAATCCAGTTTGGGTCTTCAAGAGCTTCATGGATATTTTTGGGTTCTATCAGAGACACATAACAGCTGAATTGAGCACCCAAGTTTAGCTTTCTTCTAGTCTGAACACCTACACTTGGATCTCCTAGAATCTATTCAGCTGGGAAATCAGACAATGTCTTATTGCCCCTTTGAGGTGCCATAGTCTGCTCCTTTTGGGTCTTGTCTGAAATTCCCCCTTGGTTAGTGTCAGGAGTCAATGTGCCATCACCTGATGCTGATGAGGACTTATCAGCTGATTTGGTCTCATCATCTGAATCTGAGTCTGATTCTATCCTAGGTACTACTATCTTAATCAGATCTGGCTTTTCTGACAGATTCAGCTGATCCACCTCTTCTGCTAGCTTCTCCTTGCCGTACTCATGAAAAGATTCATCAAATACAACATGGGGTGTCTCCTCCACACAGAGAGAGACTTTATTAAAGACTCTATAGGCTTTGCTACTTCCAGAATATCCTAAGAATATTCCTTCAGCAACCTTAGCATCAAAATTCTTTAACTTAGTCTTTCCATTGTCATGGATGAAACACCTACACCCAAAAGTATGGACAGAGGAAAGGTTAGGAGTTTTACCTTTGTACATTTCGTAAGGAGTCTTCCCATGTCTCTTGACTGGTAGACACCTATTATGGATGAAGCAGGCAGTATTGATGGCTTCTGCCCAAAATCTTTGAGGAGTCTGATATTCAGCTAACATAGTCCTTGCTGCCTCCTTGAGGGTTCTGTTTCTCCTCTCAGCTAACCCATTCTGCTGAGGTGTTCTGGCAGCTGATGTCTCATGCTGAATACCATTATCCCTGCAATAGTCAGAAACAACAGAGTTAAGAAACTCAGTACCTTTATCACTTCTGATTCTGACTATGCTGAGGTCCAGCTCCTTCTGAATCCTCTTGAACAACTCCAGCATCTTGACCATAGTCTCATTCTTCTTGAACAAGAACACTACCCAAGTGAATCTTGTATAGTCATCAACAATCACCAGTGTGTACTTCCTTCCACTGGAACTAAGAGGTGAGACAGGTCCAAACAAGTCCATATGAAGCAGCTGGAGTGCTTTTGTTGTTGAAGTACTCTGCACATCTTCGAATTAGGCTTTAGTCTGCTTTCCTTTCTGACAGGCCTTACACTTCTGCTCAGATGCAAACACCTCATTTGGTAGACCTCTGACTAGACCCTTCCTTGCAACCTTGTTGAGAGTCTTGAAGTTCAGATGACCTAACCTCTTGTGCCAGAGCCAGCTGATCTCTGATGAGCTTTTAGCAACCAAACATGAGTCAGCTGGACAGCTTGCAAAATCTGCAAGATACATATTACCTCTTCTGAGGCCAGTTAGTAGCACCTGCTCATTTAAATCATTAATAACAAGACAAGAGTTCTTAGAAAATCTTACTGAATATCCCTTGTCACAGAATTGGGATACAGACAGAAGATTGTGCATGAGCCCTTCTACATAGTAGACTTCTTCAACTCTTGTTCCTTTGATCAGCAGAGTGCCAACTCCTCTGGTGACTCCAAAATTGTTGTCACCGAACACAACTCTAGGCCCATCCAGCGTTACAAAATTCTGGAGAAGATGCTTCTCAAAGGTCATGTACTTCGAGCAACCGCTATCAATGTACCAGACATGGCCCTTGGCTTCTCCTCTTTCTATAGGGCTAGAGTTAACCTGAAATTAAAACTCAGGCTTTAGGTACCCTATCTTTGGGTCCTGATTGGTTAGTATCGACTTTCTGAATCCACAAGTAGAGATCATCCTTATGAGGTTTAGGGGATCTCAACCTTCTACCATACTTGTCCACAAAAATCATCTCCCTCAGAGGATCTTTTCTGGGGCGATGAGTGATAACAACGGGTTTATAGGTGGGTTGCTCGAAAGGATAGTTTTGGCCTGAGCCTCCGAATGACTCATAAACTTTAGCCGGTGAAGGCTTGCCTACTTTGGTTACACTAAAAGTAACCCAGGGCTGAGGTCTGTTTCGCTTAGGTTTACTCTGCTGAGATGACCCAGGCTTATCATTCCTCTGCTGATTCTGCTGAGGTCTCCTTGTCTTAGCTGAGCTATGACTTAGATTCCTCTTCTGATCTCGAGGCTTCTGAGCTTTGGACTTATGTTGATTGTCAGCATGCTTCTGAGTTTTAGTACTCTTCTGCTCTGCTGAAACCTTTTGATCACCAGCAGACTTCTGAGCTTTGGAGCTCTTCTGTCCAGCTGGGACCTTTTCTGTCCCTCTGCTCTTTTGCCCTTCTGATCCAGATGCAGGCTCAGCTGGCCCTTTACCCTTTCGAGGATCCCTAATTAATCCACTGTCACATTTCTTCTTCTTTTGTGGTTTGGGTTTAGGATAACCAAGACCCCTTTTATCATTCACAGTTTGTGAGGACGCAGCTATTTCAGACACGGCATTTTTTGCCTTAGTCAGCTGATCCACTTTCAGCTGAAGCTGCTGTGAATTTTTTGTTATCAGTTCATTCTGCTTGAAGAGTTCATCTAACTTTACTGTCAGCAGATTATGTTCTTCACTTAAGACAGTGTTCTCAGAAAGTAGCTTTTCAATCAGCTTCTCCTGTTCCTCACATTTTGATATTAAGTCAGCAGACTTGTTAGCTTGTGAGTCATAGGATGTCACTGGTAGTCTAGCACTTTCCAGATCTTGTCTCAAGCTTAAAATTTCAGCCTTCAGACTAGAGTTCTCCTCTTCCAGCTTAGAACAGATTTTTAAGGAAGATTGGAGGTCAGATAACAACTTGTGTATATCTGACTCCATAGAATAGGTAGAGGAGTAAGATGAGCTAACAGAGGGAGTAGGAGAATTTACCTCTTCTACTTTAGCCATGAGACAAATATCATCCTCTGATTCAAAATCAGATGAGGATGAGGATGAGCTGATGTCCTGCTTCTCCTCCTCTGCCAGTAGAGCTCTCTTATCAGCGAACCTGTGATCTCTCTTGATCCTCTTCTCTTCTCTCTCCCTTGGGGTAAGCTGAGGACAATCATAACTGAGATGTCCTGGCTTGTTGCAAGTGAAACAAACACCATCTCCTCCTCTTCTGGGACTTGGTTCCCTCCTTCTCTCTGGAGGCTTATATCTGGTCTCCTGTTCATCTGATGGTCTTCTGGCATCAGATGACTTCTGGTATCTTCTGGAAGAATCACTCTTATTCTTCTTCCACTGAGATCTATACTTCTGAAACTTGTTTGACATCTTATCAAACTTCTTGGTCAATAAAGCAAGTTGCTCCTTTAAGCTCATGTCCTCTGGAGCAGAGGACTTCTCTTGACTATCAGCTGCAGCAGAGAAAGCAACATTCTTTGTGGCTGATGAAGTTGGAATCTCATCTTCTTGATCTTCTTCTTGGATATCGAACTCATGTGCCTTCAGATGAGATAGCAGTGTATGATGACTCATCTCAGATAAATTCTTTGTCTCTTTAATTACTGTCACCTTCACTCTCCATCTTGGAGTAAGAGATCTCAAAATTTTGTTGTTAATCTCTTTTTCTGAATAATCCTTTCCTAAGGAGCTTGCCTTATTCAATATGTTTGTCAGCCTCATATCTAGCTGATCAATGGTTTCATCAGCTTTCATTTTAAATGTGTCAAAAGTATGTAGAACAGCCTGAAGCTTGTTCTCTTTAATTTGATCTGTCCCTTCACACATTAAGGAGAGTTTCTCCCACATCTCCTTAGCGGTTCTGCACGTCTTGATTTTCTCTATATATTCTTTGGAGAGTGTCTCAATGATTTCTGTTCTGGCCACTTGATCGAGGTTGAAGAGTTTTCTTTCAGCATCGTTTAGTTCACTCTTCTTCTTCTCTGTCTTCCTTCTTTCACTAATTTCAGCTTCTGGAGTCTTGCCATCACTTATTCCTTCCCAGAAGAACTTGATCGGCCCTTCCTCCAGAACATCTAACATCCGATCATGAATGGCTCCAAGGTGATTCTCCATTCTGAATTTCCAGTAATCATAATCCTCTATGGAGAATTCAGGCAGCTTCCTTGTCTTGGATCCACTCTTTTTGTAGGAAGACATATCTGCAAGTGATTAGATAAAAAGCACACAAAATTTTCTAAAAACGGATTTTCAGGGATCTGTCCAGGTGACCACAAAAAGCTTTCTCAGGCTGTGGTCTTTTGGACACACAGCTCTGATACCACTTGTTGGTCCCAAAGGCAGGTTTTAGGGAAGAATACACTTGAACAAGTCTAGAAGGGGGGGTTGAATAGACTTGTAAGGATTCAAAAACCTTTTTCAATTTTACCGGTTTATTCAGAAAATTAGCAGACTACTTGAGGTAGTCTGAATTTTGAAAATAGTGCGCTGTGTATAGTGCGGAAACGTTTTTAATGAAAATCGGTTTTTAGGTGATGTGCACAAATAAGAACAGAAAGAAATACGAAGAGACACAGGGGATTTATAGTGGTTCAGACCAATTGTCTTACATCCACTCTCCTCAATCCAACTTGGACTTGAGGGGCTCTCCACTAACTCACTTACTCACTTACTTACACAGTTTGAGAGTACTACTCTATTACAACTTGTCAATGCTACAAGCGCAATTGACTTCTCACAGCTTCTACAAAGCTTTTACAAAGGATAAGTATGAATGGTGTTTTTTAGCGTAAGTGATAAATCTGACAGAGTATCGGCTAGCTTAATGTGCGTGTAAATCCAATAAAGAAATTATCACTATTACTCTAATTTATAGGATCAAATAACTAGCCGTTGGGATGGACTAGAAATCTGAGATCCTATAATCTCGTATTCAATCAATCAAAGTGATTGATTGAATTTCCTTCTTGATTCCCGTCAATCTTCGCGATCTTCAATCAAATAAGTTTGTCCCCTTGATTGATTGATCTTCTATTCTGGGAATCTTCCTTTTATGTCGCAAGTTAACCCTTAAAATTGATTTTGAAGAATCTGGGCCGAGCACAAAACCTCAGCTGATCCATCTCCTCAGCTGGTGTATCAGTCTGCTGATACTTGGACCTTAGCTGATGTGCAAGTCTGCTGGAGTGCACCTCAAGTGTTCTTCTTGACTTTGTCTGAATAAGTCTTTTATCCATAGTCCTTGTCTTGTCTGCGACGTGCTCTCAGCTGATCAGCTAATCTCCTGATATCAGCTGATCTGCTCTTCAGCTATCAGCTGATGTAAACTTCTCTGATGATCTGCTCTCGATGCTCTAGTGTCAGCTGCTTAAATCTTCTGTCTTCTAAAATCGGCTAAGTCCACAAGGTCTCAGCTGGTCTTCTCTTCCATGATAGCTTCGGATCTTCTAGGCAGCAAGGTAGATTCCCCCTCACTTGAACCTATCTAATCCTAACTACTCATCAGCTGACTAACATGTTCAGCTGGTCCTATTACAAGCTGATTGGTTTATTATATCATCAAAACATCTAACATAGATATCCTAACAAAGGGTCCGACAGTTATACACCCTGAACGCTTTGCTGACTGAGGAGTATCCTAAGAAAACTCCCTCATCAGACTTGCTATCAAAGGCTTTAAGTTGGTCTTTCCCATTGTTCAGGATGAAACACTTACACCCAAAAATATGAAAATAGGAGATGCGAAGCTTCCTTTTATTCCAAGTTTCATAGGGTGTCTGAGCATGTTGTTTGTTCAGCATAGATCGGTTTTGAGTGTAGCAAGCAGTGTTGATTGCTTCAGCGCAGTACTTCTTGGGCAGTCCTGACTCAGCCAACATGGTCCTGGCAGCTTCCTTCAAGGTCTGGTTCCTTCTCTCAGCTACCCCATTCTGCTGAGGGGTCCTGGCTGCAGAAGTCTCATGAGCAATACTAAGGTCAGTACAAAAATTAGTTATAATAGAGTTAATAAACTCTGTTCCCCGATCTGATCTAATCCCGATGATACTCTGACCCTGTTCAGTACTCAATTTTTTGGGTAACTCTGGAAGCTTGACCTGAGCCTCCTTCTTGTTCAGCAAGAAAATAACCCATGTGTACCTGGAATAATCATCAACAACAACAAGGGTATATTTCCTACCATTCATGCTGACAGGAGTAATTGGACCAAAGAGATCCATGTGCAGGAGCTGAAGCACTCTGTCAGTTGAGAAGGCATCTTTCTCCTTGAATGAGGCTTTGGTTTGCTTGCCTTCCTGACATGCTCCACACACGTGGTCTTTGCTAAAAACTTCATTAGGTAGATCCTCTGCAAGAGAAAGTTGAGAGATTTTGTTAATAATCTTGAAGTTTAAGTGACTCAGGCGTTTATGCCCAAACAAGTTTCACGAGAGCTGCTCTTAAAGTCAGCAAAATAAATGTTGTCTCTCCTGACACCTGTAATCAGAACCTACAGTGTAGATTTGTCTTTCACAAGGCATATGTTAGATGTAAATTCTACACTATAACCACGGTCACAAAACTGACTGACCGAAAGCAGGTTATGCCTAAGACCCTCAACATAGGATACATTAAGCACTCTCACAGAACCAACAACAAGAGTACCGAATCCTCTGGTGAAACCCTTAGAGTTATCACCAAAGGTTACCTGCGGGCCTTCCTGAGCTACGTAGTCCTGAAGGAGATCAAAAAATCCGGTCATGTGCCTGGAACACCCTGAGTCCAAGTACCAGTCCATCTTCAGATCCTTCTTCCTCTTCTTGTAGCCCGCAGCAACCTGAAAAGAATCAGGCCTCAGGTACCCATCTCGTATTGGGTCCTACATTGTCAGCCATACCCTTCGGGATCCAGATTTGTTTAACAATTCTGATGGCATCAGAAGTGTAAAACTGTCTCCCTGAAGCATCAACATACACTGTCCTCTTCTTCCTTTGTGCCTAGGAAGTTGAGGGTGTATTGGTGTCAGCCTAAGGTTCAGGAGCCCTGGATTAGTTCCTGGAGGCGGGTCTCCTGTTCCTCCTTGGCCTGGGTGCATTGGGCTGAGGTCTATCCTGGGAAGGAGCAGCTCGGGCCTGACCTCTAGGCACTTGAGGTCTGGCCTGAGTGTTATGGAGTCAGGTCTCCGTTGCCCTTCAGGGACCACTTGGTTAGTACTTCTCCTTTGAGGATTAGGACGCTCCTGATGGACCTTGTGCCCTGCCTGAGGCCTCTGGACCTCAGTATCTCTCGGCCTCGCCTGAGGTCTCCCTAGACCAGAATTCCTTCTACCCTGAGTATTCTGAGGTTTAGCCTGAGAAGTGTTAGGGGCAGAGTTCTTTCCTGCCTAAGGGTTCCGAGGCAGAGCCTTGGGGTTCCCTTGGTCCTTCTTCCTCGGCTCAGGATGAGGAGCTTTGGCCTTTCCCTTAGGTTTTGTCCTTTGTTCCTCAGTCATTTGCCTGACAGGTTCAGCAGGCATTTTCTCCTTCCCTTTGCCTTTATCCTGACGAGCAACACTTGAGCTATTGTCGTCAGTTTGGGCAGGGACAAACATTTTCTGAGAAGTGCTCCCTGAAACACCTCTCTTCTTCTTGCCCTTTAGGTCTTTTGAGGCATCATAGTCTAACCCAGGGAAAAACATTTTCTGAGAAGTTCTCCCTTTGGGTCTTTTCTGAGAAGTTAACCGATCATTTTCTCCACTCAGTTGTGCAGTCACATCAACTGTGTGAATATGAGTCTCCTGCAGCCTTGAGAAATCAACCATCAATTCCTCTAAGGCGAGCCGAAGGTCGAGATCCCTTGCTGAATCTGAGCTAAGCTCAGGTGCGTGATCAGGAGAAGAGGCAGAAGAACATACCTCATCATCTACCATCAGGCAGAGATCATCATACTCCTCATCGGAGAAGAGTTTAGGGGATTGGCGTCCTGGGCCATCTGAATCTGAGGAATCCTCAGCAACGAAAGCTCTCTGATCTGATACCCTGAGATCTCTCTTTGCTCTCCGATCTTCTCTCTCGCGAGCACTGAGATCCGGATAATCATACTGATAATGTCCGGTCTTCTTGCAATGGTAACACTGATCTACATCAGAAACACCTGTTTTGTCAGTGTACCTCTTATCTGACGACTCCCTCCTGCTCCCTGACGATCGTTCAGGTTTGGAGCTGGATCTTCTGGGCTCAGCATCGTCTCTCCTTCTGGAGCTTTTCTCATCTCTGCATCGCTCAGGCTCGTCTCTCTCTCTCCTGGAATCAGAACCCCTTCTCTCTTCACTCCGGGGGCTCGATCTCCTGGGGCTGGAATACTTGCGATCACGGGTGTCAGTGTAAAACCTCTTGTACCTGCCAAATCGAGAGTTCTGTTTCTCAAAATTCCGTGCCATCATGCTGTACTCCAATGTTAACTCATCCTAGCTCATATCTCTGAGTGATTTTGAGCCAGATCCAGCCTCAGGCTCAGTAGTAGCTTTAAGAGCCACGCTCTTTTCTTTCTCAGGTGTCTTTTCCTCAGTCACATCCTCGCTGACAACACCCTTCATCTTTCTAATATCGAGGTCGAATTCCAGAGCCTTCAGCCCTGAGAAGCGGTGAGAGTAAGGAATGTTAGTGAGATCCTGAGTGTTCTTCCACAAGATCACACCTGTGTGGAGTATAATGTTCTTCACAACATTATCCAGTCCGATTTGCTTAATCTGATCAGATTTAAGCTTGGACCTCTCCACTGGCTCATCTCCGGCAGCCGGAACAGGGACATTACCAGCTACAGGCCAGGTGGTGGCACGATTGGTCATGAACTCGATCACCTGGGGCATCTGATCATGGATGGAGTAGAGATGTGCAAGGACCTTGAATTTCCAATAGTCATAGTTATCAAAAGAGAACTCAGGAAGGTTGCCCTCAAGGCGCTTAGAACCGGACGCCATGATATGCAAGTTTTCATAAACAAGATTTGTTCAGTTGACCACCAAAAGTTTCTCCTCAGAAACTGTTGGTAAAAAAAGTCAGTGGTCTTTTGAACCACTGCTCTGATACCACTTGTTGGTCCCGAAATGAGTATAAATCAGTGTATGGGGGGAAGACACTGATGTCAGATTTTCCCGAAAAACCCAGGAAAATGCTCTTTCAGACTTAGCCAGGAAGCTCCTGAAATGTTCAGTTAAACTGATGGTCCTCAGGGGCAGCAGGGACGGAACAACAACGAACCAAATAGGCTAAGTCAGAGTTGTGCTGTTAGAAGCTCAGTAGAGATAACAAACCTACTGACCGCTCGGAAGCTAGTCAGTTGGACTACTATCTCAGTAAGCTTAATTTAGTGCGGAATGTGAGCCTTTAAGTTTTTACTCGTTTTAGTTCTGAAAACTTATCAGTTTGCTTAGGGAAAAACATGATTAAGGCTGGTGCACAGTTCTACTGATCAGGATGAAGAATCAGTCCTGATAGTTTTCAAAACAATGCAAGTATGCTTCAGTTTAACATGAATGACAGTTATGATCCCGAGCAAATAGTAAATCAGCACACAAGGATCTTTTTAACGTGGTTCGTAGATAACCAACTCCTACGTCCACGACCTGATTTAACAGGAAGCTATCCTCAAAACCCTGAGGATAGGTACTTGGGTTTTACGTGCCAAGGGACACGAATAGCCAACTTCCTCTCTAAAGAACTGGGCCCTGGGCGTTTTACAAGTCTCATTCCTTCCTACCAACCAACTCACAACCTGAGGGGTTTGGTATTCACGTTTTCCAACTATTGTGTATTGATCCCTCTAACAAATTAGTTCTAAGGATGGGATCAATACTCTAAGCAAAATACAGAAAAGATTCCTACTACAACACTAGGGAAATTTAAAGTTTCAGAGTGTTGTTCAAAGTATGCTTTGAGTGCTTGGAATCTTGAGAGCTTTCTCTTGGAAATTTTCCGTTAGCCTTGAATGGGAGCAAGGTCTTCTGTATTTATAGGGAGGTTTGAAATAGATCCGTTGGAGGAGATCCGTCTCAAACCCTCCCATTTTAGGTAGGTGCAGGTACTGGTTGTCCTTGTCTGACAATGACCATACCTAGTATGGCAAAGTTTCTGATCTACTGCCTGCACCTCTGAGAAGCATTAAATGTGCTCAGTCTCCGTACATACGTGTCGCCTTCTCACTGGTCGCTTGTTCAACGGCTAGTTTGTCGGCTTTGACTTTACTAATCCTCGTACATTTATAACTCTGAGCCCCTGGTTCTTTACTCAGAATAAATGTTTGTCTTATGTTCGAGACTCTGACATTCTATCTGCTTCATCAGACTTCCATTCGCACGTGTAACCTTTGGGTCTCAGCTCTTACAAGTATCAGGTTAACTGATAATAGGCCCAAGTCAGGACTTATGAACATCAGAAGGACGTTCAGCCTGATCAAGGTTACACTATGTCCTCACTAATAGAGGCTTCCCTGAGAATGCTTAGTCTACTCAGTTCGGTCAATATCAGTGGTCTTCTTCAGGATGGCTTCTACGCAGCTTCAGGACTCTTTCAAGGTTTTTTAGGTTGCAGCTTCAGGTTGATCATCTTCAGGACGATCATGCCTTCAGGGTTGGAGATGCTTTAGACTTCAGACATCAGGGACGTCACCATCAGTCTTAAATCTTCAACACGTTCCCCTTGAACTGAATACCTGTGAATAGAAAAATCTATTCTAACCTATCTATCCTGAAACTAACATCCTTATGAACTATACTTAGACAAATTCATCAAGGGGTTTTGGGATCTAATCAAAACACTCAGATTGTCCCAACACGTGCCACCCATGGCACTGAAGCTAGATATGGGTTAAGGAAAATAAAGTAGCACCTCACTACAAGTCTGGGCTTTTAGTCTAGTCACAAGCGCTTGATCCTACACTCTCTCTCAAAGTGTGTTGGCTGTAGATTTGCTCAGAAAGAATGCTTGACTTGCTAGAGATGTTGTTGATGTTTCCTCTGAAATTCTTTACTATTTACAGTGGAAGAGGTGTGTCTTATTCGTTAGAAATTCAAAATTTTGAATTCTGGATAAGGCACCTATTTCTCTCTATAAATTTCCACATGTGTGAAGTGGTCCTTCTCCTTCACACTGAATAGTACTGGATGTACTATTTGTCTTTATCCACAACGTTTGGTTCAACTTTCAAATTAATCTTTCATTAATCCTCCAAACATTAAAATAAAATCTTCTTAAGTACTCCTTAATGTGTGCTAGATTGCTTCACTAATTTGAGTTATAACGGTCTTGATAATCACTTGCTTTATTGATTTTGTACTCTAATCCTCCAACGGTCTTAATGACTATATGCTTCCTTTATCTTTGCAGCTTCAACTCCTGCAAATTCAATTCCAGCTGTAGTGTTGGGACAATCTGAGTGTTTTGATTAGACCCAAAACCCCTGATGAATTTGCCTAAGTATAGCTGTTCAGGATAAAATAATTCAGGATAGTTAGGTTAGAAATTCAGTACAGGAGGATCATGCTGAAGACTGAAGAATATTGGAGTGGACCTAATTTACTGAAGTCTGAAGTGTAAACCATCCTGAAGGAGTCAGTCAGTCTTGCTGAAGATTGTCTATTCTGAAGCTGAAGATCGAAGCCTGCTGATTCATCCTGAAGTCAATCCTGAAGTACCATTGGCTGATGTTTCTACTGAGTACACTAAGCATACTCAGGACAGAAGTTAGTCAGTGGAGAGTAAGTGTCACCTATCAGGCTGTGCTGAATGCACTTAAGACCTGACTTAGGCCTTGGTTCAGTTCGCCTGAATCCTGTAAGTCCGAAGCAAAAAGGTTACACATACTGGGCTGAATAACCTATCAGGCTGTGCTGAATGCACATAGGACCTGACTCAGGCAGTGGTTCAGATCACCTGAATCATGTAAGTCCAAAGCAAAAGATTATTTATGCTATGGGACAAGAGACAAAGAGAATGTCAGTAAGACTCCATTAAGACACACGTT
>JAPKLY010000032.1:1605330-1733589 GCA_026898435.1 Prunella vulgaris | reverse complement strand
AAATTGTGTAAGTAAGTGAGTAAGTGAGTTAGTGGAGAGCCCCTCAAATCCAAATTGGATTGAGGAGAGTGGATGTAGGACAGTTGGTCCGAACCACTATAAATCCCTGTGTCTCTTCGTATTTCTTTCTGTTCTTATCTGTGCACATCACTTTAAATCAAATTTTCTTTAAAACGTTTCCGCACTATACACAGCGCACTATTTTCAGAATTCAGATTACCTCAAGTAGTCTGCTGATTTTCTGAATAATTCAGTAATTTTGAAAAAGGTTTTTGAATCCTAACAAGTCTATTCAACCCACCCCCTTCTAGACTTGTTCAAGTGTATTCTCCCCAAAACCTGCCTTTGGGACCAACAAGTGGTATCAGAGCTGTGTGTCCTAACGGCCACAGCTTGAGAAGCTTTTGGTGGTCACCTGGACAGATCCCTGAATTTTTTTTTTAGAATCTGTGTGCTTTTTATCTAATCACTTGCAGATATGTCTTCCTACAAAAAGAGTGGATCCAAGACAAGGAAGTTACCTGAATTCTCCATAGAGGATTATGATTACTGGAAATTCAGGATGGAGAATCACCTTGGAGCCATTCATGATCGAATGCTAGATGTTCTGGAGGAAGGGCCAATCAATTTCTTCTGGGAAGGAATAAGTGATGGCAAGACTCCAGAAGCTGAAATTAGTGAAAGAAGGAAGACAGAGAAGAAGAAGAGTGAATTAAACGATGCTGAAAGAAAACTCTTCAACCTCGATCAAGTGGCCAGAACAGAAATCATTGAGACACTCTCCAAAGAATATATAGAGAAAATCAAGACGTGCAGAACCGCTAAGGAGATGTGGGAGAAACTCTCCTTGATGTGTGAAGGGACAGATCAAATCAAAGAGAACAAGCTTCAAGCTGTTCTACATACCTTTGACACATTTAAAATGAAAGCTGATGAAACCATTGATCAGCTAGATATGAGGCTGACAAACATACTGAACAAAGCAAGCTCCTTAGGAAAGGATTACTCGGAGAAAGAGATTAATAACAAAATTCTGAGATCTCTTACTCCTAGATGGAGAGTGAAGGTGACAGTAATTAAAGAGACAAAAAATTTATATGAGATGAGTCATCATACACTGCTATCTCATCTAAAGGCACATGAGTTCGACATCCAAGAAGAAGATCAAGAAGATGAGACTCCAACTTCATCATCCACAAAGAATGTTGCATTCTCTGCTGCAGCTGATAGTCAAGAGAAATCCTCTGCTCCAGAAGACATGAGCTTAAAGGAACAACTTGCTTTACTAACCAAGAAGTTTGACAAAATGTCAAATAAGTTTCAGAAATATAGATCTCATTGGAAGAAGAATAAGAGTGATTCTTCCAGAAGATACCAAAAGTCATCTGATGTCAGAAGACCATCAGATGAACAGGAGACCAGATATAAGTCTCCAGAGAGAAGGAGGGATCCAAGTCCCAGAAGAGGAGGAGATGGTGTTTGTTTCACTTGCAACAAGCCAGGACATCTCAGTTATGATTGTCCTCAACTTACCCCAAGGGAAAGAGAAGAAAAGAGGATCAAGAGAGATCGTAGGTTCGCTGATAAGAGAGCTTTGCTGGCAGAAGAGGAGAAGCAGGATATCAGCTCGTCCTCGTCCTCATCTGATTTTGAATCAGAGGATGATATCTGCCTTATGGTTAAGGTGGAAGAGGTAAATTCTCCTACCCCCTCTGTTAGCTCATCTTGCTCCTCTACCTATTCTATGGAGTCAGATATACACAAATTGTTATCTGATCTCCAATCCTCCTTAAAAGTTTGTTCTAAGCTGGAAGAGGAGAACTCTAGTCTGAAAGCTGAAGTTTTAAGCTTGAGACAAGATCTGGAAAGCACTAGACTACCAGTGATATCCTATGACTCACAAGCTAACAAGTCTGCTGACTTAATAGCAAAATGTGAAGAATAGGAGAAGCTGATAGAAAAGCTACTTTCTGAGAACACTGTCTTGAGTGAAGAACATAATCTGCTGACAGCTAAGTTCGATGAACTCTTCAAGCAGAATAAGCTGATAACCAAAAATTCACAGCAGCTTCAGCTGAAAGTGGATCAGCTGACTAAGGCAAAGAATGCCGTGTCTGAAATAGCTGAATCCTCACAAACTGTGAATGATAAAAGGGGTCTTGGTTATCCCAAACCCAAACCACAAAAGAAGAAGAAAGGTGACAGTGGATTAATTAGGGATCCTCGAAAGGGTAAAGGGCCAGCTGAGCCTACATCTGGATCAGAAGGGCAGAAGAGCAGAGGGACAGAAAAGGTCCCAGCTGGACAGAAGAGCTCCAAAGCTCAGAAGTCTGCTGGTGATCAAAAGGTTTCAACAGAGCAGAAGAGTACTCAAACTCAGAACCCTGCTGACAACCAACATAAGTCCAAAGCTCAGAAGCCTCGAGATCAGAAGAGGAATCCAAGTCATAGCTCAGCTAAGACAAGGAGACCTCAGCAGAATCAGCAGAGGACTGATAAGCCTGGGTCATCTCAGCAGAGTAAACCCAAGCGAAACAGACCTCAGCCCTGGGTTACTTTTAATGTAACCAAAGTAGGCAAGCCTTCACCGGCTAAAGTTTATGAGTCATTCGGAGGCTCAAGCCGATATTATCCGTTTGAGCAACCCACCTATAAACCTGTTGTTGTCACTCATCGTCCCAGAAAAGATCCTCTAAGGGAGATGATTTTTGTGGACAAATATGGTAGAAGGTTGAAATCACCTAAACCTCACAAGGATGATCTCTACCTGTGGATCCAGAAAGTCGATACTAACCAATCAGGACCCAAAGATAGGGTACCTAAAACCTGAGTTTTAATTTCAGGATAACTCTAGCCCTATAGAAAGAGGGGAAGCCAAAGGCCATGTCTGGTACATTGATAGCGGTTGCTCGAAGCACATGACCTTTGAGAAGCATCTTCTCCAGAACTTTGTAACGCTGGATGGGCCTAGAGTTGTGTTCGGTGACAACAATTTTGGAGTCACCAGAGGAGTAGGCACCCTGCTGATCAAAGGAACAAGAGTTGAAGAAGTCTACTATGTAGAAGGGCTCATGCATAATCTTCTGTATGTATCCCAATTCTGTGACAAGGGATATTCAGTAAGATTCTCTAAGAACTCTTGTCTAGTTATTAATGATTTAAATGAGCAGGTGCTACTAACTGGCCTCAGAAGAGGTAATATGTATCTTGCAGATTTTGCAAGCTGTCCAGCTGACTCATGCCTAGTTGCTAAAAGCTCATCAGAGATCAACTGGCTCTGGCACAAGAGGTTAGGTCATCAGAACTTCAAGACCCTCAACAAGGTTGCAAGGAAAGGTCTAGTCAGAGGTCTACCAAATGAGGTGTTTGCATCTGAGCAGAAGTGTGATGCCTGTCAGAAAGGGAAGCAGACTAAAGCCTCATTCAAAGATGTGCAGAGTACTTCAACAACAAAAGCACTCCAGCTGCTTCATATGGACTTGTTTGGACCTGTCTCACCCCTTAGCTTCAGTGGAAGGAAGTACACACTGGTGATTGTTGATGACTATACAAGATTCACTTGGGTAGTGTTTTTGTTCAAGAAGAATGAGACTATGGTCAAGATGCTGGAGTTGTTCAAGAGGATTCAAAAGGAGCTGGACCTCAGCATAGTCAGAATCAGAAGTGATAAAGGTACTGAGTTTCTTAACTCTGTTGTTTCTGACTATTGCAGGGATAATGGTATTCAGCATGAGACATCAGCTGCCAGAACACCTCAGCAGAATGGGTTAGCCGAGAGGAGAAACAGAACTCTCAAGGAGGCAGCAAGGACTATGTTAGCTGAATATCAGACTCCTCAAAGATTTTGGGCAGAAGCCATCAATACTGCCTGCTTCATCCAAAATAGGTGTCTACCAGTCAAGAGACATGGGAAGACCCCGTATGAAATGTACAAAGGTAAATCTCCTAACCTTTCCTCTGTCCATACTTTTGGGTGTAGGTGTTTCATTCATGACAATAGAAAGACTAAGTTAAAGACTTTTGATGCTAAGGTTGCTGAAGGAATATTCTTAGGTTATTCTGGAAGTAGCAAAGCCTATAGAGTCTTTAATAAAGTCTCTCTCTGTGTGGAGGAAACACCCCATGTTGTATTTGATGAATCTTTTCATGAGTACAGCAAGGAGAAGCTAGCAGAAGAGGTGGATCAGCTGAATCTGTCAGATAAGCCAGATCTGATTAAGGTAGTAATACCTAGGATAGAATCAGACTCAGATTCAGATGATGAGCCCAAATCAGCTGATAAGCCCTCATCAGCATCAGGTGATGGCACATTGACTCCTGACACTAACCAAGGGGGAATTTTAGACAAGACCCAAGAGGAACAGACTATGGCACCTCAAAGGGGCAAGAAGATATTGTCTGATTTCCCAGCTGAACAGATTCTAGGAGATCCAAGAGTAGGTGTTCAGACCAGAAGAAAGCTAAACTTGGGTGCTCAATTCAGCTGTTATGTGTCTCTGATAGAACCCAAAAATATCCATGAAGCTCTTGAAGACCCAAACTGGATTGTAGCTATGCAAGAGGAGCTAAATCAGTTTGCAAGACAAGAAGTTTGGACCCTAGTAGAGAGGCCCAAACATCAGAAGGTCATAGGCACTAAGTGGGTATTTAAGAACAAAAAGGATGAAAATGATATAGTAGTTAGAAACAAGGCAAGGCTAGTAGCACAGGGGTATTCACAGTCAGAGGGGATTGACTATGATGAGACATTTGCTCCTGTGGCAAGACTAGAAGCCATTAGATTGTTTCTGGCTTACGCTTTTTTCAAAGGGTTCAAAGTATATCAGATGGATGTCAAGTCAGCGTTTCTGAATGGAATCCTGGCAGAAGAAGTTTATGTGGAACAGCCACCAGGATTTGAGTTTGGGAACAAGGTTTATAGGTTACAGAAGGCTTTATATGGACTAAAGCAGACACCTAGAGCTTGGTATGATACTCTATCACAGTTCCTACTGGATAGTGGATTCAGTAAAGGAAAGATAGATAAAACCTTGTTCAGAAAGGAAGATGGAAATGATATTCTCTTAGTGCAGATATATGTGGATGATATCATTTTTGGCTCCCCCAATAAGCTGATGTGTGATGAGTTCAGCAAGCTGATGACCAGCAAGTTTGAAATGTCCATGATGGGGGAGATGACTTATTTCCTTGGACTGCAGGTAAAGCAGATGTCCAATGGAACGTTCATTAGCCAAGCCAAGTATGCCAAGAACTTGATAGAAAAGTTCGGAATCAGTAGCAGCAGAGAAGCTAAGATTCCAATGATGACAAATTTTAGCATGGATCCAGATGAGGCTGGTGAAAAAGTAGATCAGACACAATATAGGGGACTTATTGGTTCTCTGCTGTATCTCACTGCCAGCAGACCTGATATCAGCTTTGCAGTTGGGGTGTGTGCAAGGTTTCAGGCAAATCCTAAGAAATCTCATCTGGAAGCAGCAAAGAAGATTGTAAAGTATTTGAAGGGTACTTACAATCTAGGCCTCTGGTACCCAGCTGATGACAACTTTCAGCTGAGTGGGTACTCAGACTCTGACTATGGAGGGTGCAAGATTGATAGGAAATCAACCTCTGGCACATGTCAGTTTCTGGGAAGTAAGCTGATATCTTGGTTCTCCAAGATGCAGACTTCCGTAGCTACTTCTACAACAGAGGCAGAGTACATGGCTGCTGGTAGTTGCTGCTCTCAGCTGCTCTGGATCAGACAACAGCTGAAAGACTACCATGTGATCACAGAAGAGATACCCATTTTCTGTGATAGCACAAGTGCAATAGCCATTACTCAGAATCCTGTTCTCCATACTAGATGCAAGCATGTGGACATAAGACATCATTTTCTTCGGGATCATGCTGAGAAAGGAGATATCAGGATGGAGAAAATTCATACGGAGAAGCAGAGAGCAGATGTTCTTACCAAACCCTTAGCAGAGGTAAGATTCAGAGAATTAGTAGCAGAGTTAGGAATGATAGATGGAGGGGCAGTTCTATAGAAAGAAATTTTTTGGTTAAACGGGTAGTCAGCTGGTACCCAGCTGAGGACTACTCTGCTGAAGTAGTCAGCTGATCCTCACATCAGCTGATCTGGTATGTCTACTTACTCTTTCCTTTCTTTTCTCTATCTTGTTATGTCTAACTTGATACAAGAATAAGTTATGAAAGTCAGACAAGGCCACCTTGCTTCAGCTGGTCCATGTCAGCTGATATTAAAGACCCAGATGAGCAGAAAAGATTTTCATAAGGATCACTCTTATCAACTGTTTTTGCCACGTCAGCATCTCGATAAGTATTTCTATGATCTTTATGTCGTATTTTTTATCAAATCTTTTCAAAAATTAATAAATCCCTAATTTCTAAAAACTATTTTAGAAAATTGGTAATCAAATCTTTGTGTTTACGAAAAATCGGGGATTTATTACCTTTTTCCAAATAAGGTGTCAGTTGTAATTAATTTAACACCGTCTAAAACTTCTCAAAAAGTGTTTTCATCATTACCTTTTTCAAAAAGGGGAATCTTTTGAGGCGGTCAAAACCTTTCGAAATCCTGACACCCACGCATCACCTCCAAAATTCTCAAAGGTCATTTATTTTGGACCTTTGATTTGTGTGATGCAAAATACAAATCTACGATCAAAACTGATCGGTTTTAATTTTGGAAAAACTGCTCATATCTCTCGATACTTATATATACCCTTTTAAACTTCTTTCTGAAATTTTCTGTTCCTAAATCTTTCTGCCCAAAATTTTCCTGCATACTATTCCTTCTGCACTCAAACCCTGTTTTGAAGGTATGGCATCTAAGACAATGCAAAAGCTCTTCAAAGAAAAGATGTACGCAGAGATGTGTGTCAATTTCGACACGACTAGGGTTCCTGAAATCAGAGAAATCCTAAACCTTCTCCAAAATAAAAATCTCCGAACCTTCATCTCCATGACCCCCCCTGACCATAAAACCCTAAACTTCTATGCCTTTCAATTCCTTCTTAAGGCTCGTTTCAGCACAGATTCCATCGGATCCTTAGTTGATGAAGTCGCTGTTGTTATCTCCAAGGATGCTGTAGCTGATATCTTTGGCCTATCCTCCTCCGGTGTCCAACCCCACAAATACAAGGAAGCTGACTACCTGGAGACTTTTTAGTTGATGGCCAGGGCGAGTTACAGAGACACCACCACGAACCTGAAGAAATCCATGCTGAGGAGGCGGTTTCGGTTCCTGATGGATGTGGTGACCAAGGTCATCTTGGCGGAACAGGGGAGTTTGGACGCCATTACCAAACTCCGCCTGAGTGTGGCCCGCACCATTCTCGATGGGGTGCAAGCGGACTGGGTGAGTCTGCTATGGTTTCGCCTGGAGCAGGAGTCAAAGAGGTGCTTGGTGAAGGAGGTGAATGGGGAACAGATTTACAGTTTTAAATCCAAGTGTTCCATGGCCACCAAGATCACTATTCTTCTGAATCATCTGCTGCCCCAGCATGAGTGGGATGAGGAATGGGTTGTTGAGTACAACCACACCAAGTTCTTAAAGGGGAAGTAACTTGGACATCATTGGGCCAGCTGACTCAGATTCTGATGCTGATACAGTAGCTGTTGCCCCTGGTCCTTCTGCTGGTCATAGGAAGAAGCAGAAGAGGAAAGCTCAAATGCCTGCTGGAGGTGGTAAACAGAAGAAATCCAAGAAAGACACCACTCCAATTCAAAGGAAGCTCTCCTTTGATTCTGATTCAGAAGAAGAAGACGATACTGCTCTGCTAAGCAGTCTGAAGAGGGAGAAAACTTCAGCAGAGAAGCCTACTCTGCTGGTTGTCGAGTCTTCTGGAGAAGAAGAACAGGATGAGGAGGAGTCAGCTGAGAAGGCTACATCAGATGATGCTTCTGCCACTGGCTCTGATGCAGAGGAAGAAGAGTCGAAAGAGAGGGAGTCAGCTGAACCCTCAGTAGCTGAGACAGAGGTTCTTCATTCCTCTGCTGATACACCATCAGCAGACACACCTATTGCTGCCTCTCCTATCAGGTCAGCTTCTCCCACACCTTTTTCTGATCCTACCCAACACTTTTCAACCCCAGCCGATCCCTCACCATCACAAATCCCAGTCGGCAATGAACCAGAGGAGATGGCTACCTCTGGAGAGCCTTCAGCTACCCCCAAACCCTCTCACCCTGAACCTATAATTCTCGATAACCCCAATTCCCCCTCAGAAATGGCCAAGCAAGCATGCCTATCTCACCATCGTTCAAAGGGGCCTCTTGAACGAGGGATGATCATATCTGCCCTAGCCCACATTTCCCTCTACATTCCTGAACCCAACCCCTATCCAGCCTACCAAGACATCCTTGCTGATGGCCTAGCCTGGGCACAAGCAAGAGAGGGGCCAGTCACATTCCTTCTGGCCCTACTTAAGGAGATGGGAGAAGCAGCTTTCACTGAATGGGAGGAAATTTTGATGGAGGCCTTGGAGGTTAAGGCTCCATCCCAGCTGACATCCCCTGAAGGGCTGAGGAAAGTGGCCAGAGCTCTGTTGCTCAAAGATGGTGTGGCCCTGGACTGCCCTGAAACAGCAGAGACTGAGTTTGTTCCTCCAGCAGCACATTTTGAGATCTCCCCTGCTGATCAGGTAACTCCTGCACTCTTGGAACAATTAAAAGGCTATTTTGATGATCACATCAGGGAGGTCAAAGCTACTCTTCTGGCTGCCAAGTCTGCTGCCCCCTCCTTGATTGAAGCACATGTTCATCAAGTCCTGCTGGATCATCGCAACAAGCTGAAGGAAGCTATGGAGGACAGCTTGTATGCCACTCGCATTGAATTCTTCAATACTCTCCAGAGCTTCAAGGCAACTGCCAGAGCTTTCAATGATGATGCATCTGCCTCTCTTGCTGCTGAGTCTGAGAGATTCAGAATGGTCTCTGAATGGTTGGAAGGACAAATTGCTGAGTGCAAACATGGTCAGGAGGACCTAAAAGATATTGTGGACAAGCTTCCCACTTCTCTACCCTCTGCTGCAGAAATTGATGATATAAAAAAGGGGGAAGAGAAGAACTCAGCTGCTATTGCTGCCTTGCAAGCTGAGATGGCTTCTCTGAGAGCTCTTCTGGTGGATAATCAAGGAGTTCTATCTGCTTGGATAGAAAATGTTGAAGATTACATCAACACCAGGAAGATGGCTGCCCAGAAAACTTAGGAGTTGAGAGATCAGAAAATGGCGGAGGCTCTACAGAAGCAAGAAGTTGTCGCTGTAGAAAGGGAAAAGAAGAAACGAATTATGAATGCTGATCTGGATGAAAAGCTGGCAAAGGAGTTGCAGCTAGCTGAGAAAGAAACCCATGAGAAGAGGAGGAAGAGGCAGGAAAGGGAGATAAATGATGAGCTTGAGAGGAGATATCAGAGGAAGCTGAAGAAGAAAGGGAAAGCAGTAGCTCAAGGGAGCAGGACTAGGAGTGGTAAGTTCATCAGAGATCCAAATGAGCCTCTAGTTGATGGACCAATTGATATGTTCTACAATCAATTGTCTGATGAGCTGGTGGATCTCTGGAAAACCATAAAAGCCAAAACTATGATCCACTTCTATGTTCTTCGAGGAGAAGATACCAGAGGAGAAAGAGAGAAAAACGCTGAGTTCAGAGATTGGTTGAAGGAAACTTTTCCTAAGTTCTTCAGAGCTATCACAGAAGAGATGCTTAAGGTAGAGGTTCAGCCAGAGTTGCCAGAAATTGAATATCTTCCTACTCCAACTGATGTGAGTGGAAAGATAGATTGGGTGGAAATCAGGAAACATTGGCTGCAGATCACCCAACTCTTCCATCAGCTTTCTGACAACTCTCTGCCAGCTTTGAAAGAAATAGAGAAGAGATTCTTAGACTGGTTGCAAGTTCCGCTCAGCAGCAGAAGACCGCTCCTCATGTAATAGTCCAGTTGAGTCAGCTGAGGATTAGGTATCTTTACTTCTGTTTGTTATTTCTCTCTTGATTATTATTAATAAAGCTTTATGATTCAAGACAACTACTTGTTGTCAGCTGCGTTTTGATTCTGTCTAAAAGATCTTAATTAAAGATCTTCTTTTCTGTCCTATGTGATCTTGATTTTGACTGAAAATGTTTATCTGTTGAGATCAGCTGAGTTGGTTTTGATATCATCAAAAAGGGGGAACTTGTTAGGATATCTGTGTTAGATGTTTTGATGATATAAAACAAATCAGCTTGTAATAGGACCAGCTGAACATGTTAGTCAGCTGATGAGTAGTTAGGATTAGATAGGTTCAAGTAAGGGGGAATCAACCTTGCTGCCTAGAAGATCCGAAGCTTTCATAGAAGAGAAGACCAGCTGAGACCTTGTAGGACTTAGCTGATTTTAGAAGACAGAAGTTTTAAGCAGCTGACACTGGAGCATCGAAAGCAGATCTTCAGAGAAGTTAACATCAGCCGATAAGCTGAAGAGCAGATCAGCTTATATCAGAATATTAGCTGATCAGCTGAGAGCACGTAGCAGACAAGACAAGGACCATGGATAAAAGACTTATTCAGACGAAGTCAAGAAGACCAGCTGAGGTGCACACCAGCAGACTTGCACATCAGCTGAGGTCCAAGTATCAGCAGACTGATACACCAGCTGAGGAGACAGATCAGCTGAGGTCTTGTGCTCTGCCCAGATTCTTCGGAATCAATTTGAAGGGTTAACGTGCGACATAAAAGGAAGATTCCCAGAATAGAAGATCAATCAATCAAGGGGACAAACTTGATTGATTGAAGATCGCAAAGACTGACGGGAATCAAGAAGGAAATTCAATCAATCACAATGATTGATTGAATACGAGATTATAGGATCTCAGATTTCTAGCCCATCCCAACGGCTAGTTATTTGATCCTATAAATTAGAGTAATTGTGATAATCTCTAAAAGATTGGATTCACACGCACATTAAGCTAGCCAATACTCTGTCAGTTTTATCACTTACGCTCAAAATCACCATCCATACTTATCCTTTGTAAAAGCTTTGTAGAAGCTGTGAGAAGTCAATTGCAATTATAGCATTGACAAGTTGTAAAGAGAGTAGTACTCTCAAAATTGTGTAAGTAAGTGAGTAAGTGAGTTAGTGGAGAGCCCCTCAAGTCCAAATTGGATTGAGGAGAGTGGATGTAGGACAGTTGGTCCGAACCACTATAAATCCCTGTGTCTCTTCGTATTTCTTTTTGTTCTTATCTGTGCACATCACTTTAAATCAAATTTTCTTTAAAACGTTTCCGCACTATACACAGCGCACTATTTTCAGAATTCAGATTACCTCAAGTAGTCTGCTGATTTTCTGAATAATTCAGTAATTTTGAAAAAGGTTTTTGAATCCTAACAAGTCTATTCAACCTCCCCCTTCTAGACTTGTTCAAGTGTATTCTCCCCAAAACCTGCCTTTGGGACCAACAGCTATCTTAGTTGGAAACCAGAATACCAAACCACTCAAGGTGTGAGATTGGTTGGTTAGAAGGACTGAGACTTGTAAAACGCACAGGGGTCAGTTCCTAAGAAAGGAAGTTGGCTACTCGTGTCCCTTGGCACGTAAAACCCAAGTACCTATCCTCAGGGTTTTGAGGATAGCTTCCTGTTAAATCAGGTCGTGGACGTAGGAGTTGGTTATCTCCAAACCACGTTAAAAAGTCCCCTGTGTGCTGATTTACTGTTCTGTTCAGGATCATATATGTCATCATAATAAACTGAACATTCTGCATCATTTTTCTATTCAGGACTGAATCAATCATCCTGAATCTTAATACTGTGTACTCAGCCTTAACCACCAGTTTACTAGGCAAACTCAGAGAAAATGTTTTCAGAAACTAAAACGAGTAGAATCTAAGGGCTCACTTTCCGCACTCACTCTGACTCACTGAGATAGTAGTCCAACTAACTTGCTTCCAAGCGGTCAGTAGGTTTATTATCTCTACTGAGCTTCCGAGCACTTTACTCACACTCAGCTTCTCTGACTTGTTACTGAACTGTCCCTGCTGCCCCTGTGGACCTTCAGCATACTGAGTACTTCAGGAAATCCTGACTGAGTGTGTTAGAGCATTTTTCCGAGTCTTTCAGAAAAATCTGACATCAGTGTATTCCCCCCCATACACTGATTATACTCGTTTCGGGACCAACATGTAGGAATAACTTTACAGCTGCAAGGTCTTGTCCAACTATAGGTTCTTAAACTCTGCAGCTGTAAACTTTCCTTTTACACTATAATTTCCTTTAGCTCTTAGAATTAACCTAAAAAAGTAGTATATATTGTTTGCCAAAATCGTGATGATTTCCACGCAAGTGAACGTGGCCATTGTTGTCGTGGCAAGTTAACCAAGGTAAATATCGAACACAGGGAAACGATGCGATATTAAGCAAGCATTGAATGTCTACAAAAGGCTAATAGCTAGGAAAGCAAGAAAAGATCAAGGTTTCTATCTACTATGGCAGAGCAAAGTAAATCCTAACTATCAGCTCAAAGAAGTGAGCAAGTGTGAAGTGTATATGGAAGTAATCCTACTATGGTTCCTCTAGAATCGTATCCATCCTAGCATGCAAAAGATCTCTTGGTGTCTTAGTTAAACCAACAAGTGTCTAGATCTCTCCACAACACAAGCTTGGGCTCTATTAGGTGTCTAGATCTCTCTACAACTCCTAACACTCCAATTAAGAGGTCTTAGGCTAATATGCAATTCTCATTGGTCATACAAGCCAAACATCAAACACTTGGTATGCATAAAGTTCTTATAGCTCAATTCTCATTTCATTGCTAAAACATATAAGCCATACATTCCAATTAAACATACCAAACATTCATACAAGTCATTAATAAGAGAACTAATTCAACAAGATCACTAATTCATGCATAGGATTAACATGAGACTAAGTTCACCATAGTATTCATACAACCATGCAACAAAAGATTAGCCCATGGCTAATTGGAAATGTAAATCAACAATTAAGACATAGACAAACATGATTAACACTAATATAAAATGAAATACAAGAAATCTTACCAATTGTGAAGAATTGAAATACAAGCATCAAACCTTGAAAAGCTATCTCTAAATCCGGAATGCAAAATACAAAACTGAACCGTAGAAACGTAGCTTGAATCGAGAGAAGAACGTAGGAACAAACGGATCGAAATTCCGACGGACGGATCAAAAGTTATGGACAAAAGAAGATTGAATCTAACTAAGAACCCACTAATAACCTCTAATCTCTCTCTCTAAAACTACCTAATGATCTAACTAATGAAGATGATAATTGCTTGGAAATCTGATCCTTGAGGTATTTATAGTGCCCACAATGCTTGGTCAAAAATGTCCTTCATTAAAGGCGCGAAAAGACGAAACTGCCCTTCGAAAATTGGAAATCTGGGCATCACACGAGTGTGCACAGTCGCCGCACGAACTGGGATCGTGTGAGTGTTCGTGCGATGCTTTGCCGCCCGAACCAGAAGGGTCTAGCACGAACGTGGCTTGTGGTCGCACGAACGTGGCCTGTGGTCGCTCGAGCCCGGCTTCGACTCGTCCGATCGATCCTCGACTTCTTGTTTTCTTCATATCTTGAGTTCTAGAGCTCCGATTGACTTGATTCTTTTTCCGTTGCGACCCTCTCTTCGAACTCTTCGACATGGTCTATAATTTTCCTCCATTGAATCAACTCACATTTTCTGAACTTTACGAACTTGCTCGTCTTTTGTCGGTTTTTGCTCGTTTTCACTACAAAACACATTTTCTTGCCACAAATTGGTTAATAGCACAATTTATACCAAATTAGGGTCAAATATGAATATAAGCACATCAAAACCATATAGAAATGGATGCAAAAACATGCAATTATGACCCTAATCATACCCCCAAACTAGATTGTTGCTCGTCCTCGAGCAACGAAGCGATAAGATAGGAAAATAATTGTATCAATGAAGCATCAAGCACAAGTCAAATGCCATGAAAATATCAATCAATGTCAAGCAAGTCTAGAATGCAATCTCATGTAATCAACCATCACAATGAATCAATAAGCAAGATATCAAGTCAATGAGTCAAGATCCTCACAAGATAAGTGTTTAGCTCAACCCTCAAGTGTTTAGGCTCACTCAATCATCACAACACATACACATACTACCATAAGCTTGGCTCAAGTCTACATTCTCCACCACTTGAAATGAAAATTCAATCACACATCAATGAGGACTTTTAAAGGTTGTAGTGTTAGCTCTTTGGTAGGGAAGGAACATATGGGTAAAAGTGACTAAGTATGATTAGTAAAGCTTAGAAGGAATCAAAGTGGAGATCATTCACCTCTTCATGCAATTTGCACTTTCTCTTCATGCTCTTTCAAAATCACACTTCAAAGAATCAATCTTCCATTTTTTCACAATTGTGAACTTACTCACAACACTAGAGTCAAAACTTGACCATAATTTTTCAAAAAGTCAACCTTTTTTCAATTTCTTGCAAGCACTTGCCTTTGAACCTTCTTTCAAATCTATCCATGCATAGAACTTCTTTCCACCTTGGCCACCAATTTCTTCATCATAACACCAATCTTCCTTCCTTCTTTTCACTCTACTAATCATAAGGACAAGAGAGTTCCAAAAAGGAAGGAAAATGGCTTAAAGTGTGGTTAGCCAAAGGAAAGGATAATAGGCACAAGATGGGTAGCAAAGGATATCAATATCAATGGTAGGCTCATAGGGCAAAGTGACTCAATATAGATCAAAGATGGCCTCAAATCATATCATGTGAAATCAATGTCGAATGTAGTTTCAAACAAGACCAAAGCCAAGTTCTAGAGTATAATGCACATGTGTGGATCTCACATCAAAGAAATATCATCCGTTCAAGATTGAAACGGGCATAAATGGCTCAAAACCTCACGGGTATAGGTTGATCATGACTCATCTCATATAAAAAAATGCTCAAATCATCAAAGTATCAAGCATCATAAAATCCATAGCAAACTAGACAAGACATGAATCAAATGATAAATTCACTACATCTAACCTATACTATCAACACCATCCACACAATCATAAACATATCTATTGCCACACTACTTTAAACTAGCAACAATATGGCAATCAATCATCAAGCAAAACAAGGCACTCATATAAGCATAAGGTCACAAGACATAAGAAAGCACTAGAAATCATTAAAAAGCATAGCATTGCAATGAGATTTACGAAACGAACACACCCCCCCAAACTTTTTTGGACCAAGGGTCTAAAAAGTTTTGCAAAGAGTGAATAAAAGATCATGCAATGCACATATCAAAGCACAATACCACAAGAATCAACAATTAAGCTCAAAATAGCAATCTAAAATCAAGCGAACTAAACCTAAGAAATGAAAGCAACTAGGGAGAGAAGTGTAAAGACATACCTTGAGTTGGGATTAAGAATAGGAGAGTGACTTGCCATTTACATGAGAATGTCCATCTTGGCCAAGTAGGAAGAGAAATCTCCTCATCACACCTTTCTAGAGCTTACAAATCACATCAATTATCATTGCAATTCAAAATTTGAAGAACGAACACACACCCCCAAACTTTTTCGGATCAAGGATCCTAAAAGTTTGGAAAAGAGTGTTGAAAATAGGATTTGCAAAGAATCAATGAACAAACAATGCATGTATAAGCTCAAGTAAACCAAGAAATCGCCATATATACAAGAGGCAACACCCCCAAACTAGGGTAAATCTCATGCACCAACCAAGGTAATAGAAGACACTTCCTCATATGAAGAAAATCAAAACAAATAACACTATCTAAACTACAAAACAAACTACTAATCAAGAAATTTTTTAGGATGGGTTGCCTCCCATCTAGCGCTTGGATTTAACGTCCCCTAGCCGGACGACACCAATGTTAGCTAAAGGGCCAAGGATATTTGGCATCCTCCCCATCAAACATCAATCTCATAGCATTATGATCAAGAAAGCATGTAGGATTTCTACCCCATACACCCGTTTTCCTTGTCAATTTATATTTGTAAGCACAAGAATTTTCCTCTTTCCTTCTCAAAACACCATTCCACCCCCATTTCCTACTATCAAATAGATTCAAGAGGATTCTTAATTCAATTTTATTATCAATCAACTCTAGAGGCAATACAAATTCACAATGAACAACATTCTCAATAAAAGCACAAGTAGAAGAGTGTAAGAGTTTAGAAATGCTCATTTCATCCTTTAGCTCATCTTCTACTTCATCTTGTTGTTCTTCTCCATTCATGCTCATGTCCCATAGTGGACATTCATCTTCCTCTTTTTTGACGAGTTGAACGTCCTCTATCCTCTTCACTACAATTTGGTTCTTTTTATCATCCTCCCCTTTTTTTTCTCCTTCATCTTCTCCTTGATTCCTATCAAGTCTAACACAAGAAGTAGAATCATAAATGTCCATATTAAGAGATATAGAATGAATAGTGAAAGAAGAAGGATCATAAGATCCTTTATCATTATAATGCAAGATTATCTTGAAGTCTTCATCATTCAAATCTTTATTCTCTTCAAGAAATCGATCAATTTGATCATATACGTCTTCTTTTGGTTGATCTTCTTCTTTCTCTTCTTTTTCTACTTCTTCTTCCTTATAAATGGAAGGAGGAGAAGGATATAAGTATGAACTTGGATAGGGAGAATAATAAGGATAGGGATAATGGTATGGATGGTGGTAGGATTGTTGAGGTGGAGATTGATATGGAGATGGTGTATATGGATGAGGTTGATATGTGTATGGTTGAGGAGGGTATGTGTATTGTGGAGGATACGAGCAATGGTTGTATCCATCCATCTTCAAGTAAGTTCACTCCTACAAAAATAAGCAAGTATCAACACTCACCAAGAATGATTATCACAAACAAATAAACAAAATAAAGAAAAGAAATGTAAACAATCAACACCAACTGAACAACGAAATCATTTCCCCGGCAACGGCGCCAAAAACTTATTTTGGCGTTGCCGGGACTCAAGGATGCTCAAGTAAACAAACAATACAAACCAACAATATTCAAAACATTCAAGTAAACAATCAACAACTTGCTCAACAAAGAGATCGTTTCCCCGGCAACGGCGCCAAAAACTTGTTGATTTCAACGCAAGTGAACGTGGTCGTTGTTGTCGTGGCAAGTTAACCAAGTTAAATATCGAACACAGGGAAACGATGCGATATCAAGCAAGCATTGAATGTCTACAAAAGGCTAATAGCTAGGAAAGCAAGAAAAGATCAAGGTTTCTATCTACTATGGCAAAGCAAAGTAAATCATAACTATCACCTCAAAGAAGTGAGCAAGTGTGAAGTGTACATGGAAGTAATCCTACTATGGTTCCTCTAGAATCCTATCCATCCTAGCATGCAAAAGATCTCTTGGTGTCTTAGTTAAACCAACTAGTGTCTAGATCTCTCTACAACACAAGCTAGGGCTCTATTAGGTGTCTAGATCTCTCTACAACTCCTAACACTCCAATTAAGAGGTCTTAGGCTAATATGCAATTCTCATTGGTCATACAAGCCAAACATCAAACACTTGGTATGCATAAAGTTCTTATAGCTCAATTCTCATTTTATTGCTAAAACATATAAGCCATACATTCCAATTAAACATACCAAACATTCATACAAGTCATTAATAAGAGAACTAATTCAACAAGATCACTAATTCATGCGTAGGATTAACAAGAGACTAAGTTCACCATAGTATTCATACAACCATGCAACAAAAGATTAGCCCATGGCTAATTGGAAATGTAAATCAACAATTAAGACATAGACAAACATGATTAACACTAATATGAAATGAAATACAAGAAATCTTACCAATTGTGAAGAATTGAAATACAAGCATCAAACCTTGAAAAGCTATCTCTAAATCCGGAATGCAAAATACAAAACTGAACCGTAGAAACGTAGCTTGAATCGAGAGAAGAACGTAGGAACAAACGGATCGAAATTCCGACGGACGGATCAAAAGTTATGGACAAAAGAAGATTGAATCTAACTAAGAACCCACTAATAACCTCTAATCTCTCTCTAAAACTACCTAATGATCTAACTAATGAAGATGATAATTGCTTGGAAATCTGATCCTTGAGGTATTTATAGTGCCCACAATGCTTGGTCAAAAATACCCTTCATTAAACGCGCGAAAAGACGAAACTGCCCTTCGAAAATTGGAAATCCGGGCATCACACGAGTGTGCACAGTCGCCGCACGAACGTGGCCTGTGGTCGCTCGAGCCCGGCTTCGACTCGTCCGATCGATCCTCGACTTCTTATTTTCTTCATATCTTGAGTTCTAGAGCTCCGATTGACTCGATTATTTTTCCGTTGCGACCCTCTCTTCGAACTCTTCGACATGGTCTATCATTTGCCTCCATTGGATCAACTCACATTTTCTGAACTTTTACGAACTTGCTCGTCTTTTGCCGATTTTTGCTCGTTTTCACTACAAAACATATTTTCTTGCCACAAAATGGTTAATAGCACAATTTATACCAAATTAGGGTCAAATATGAATATAAGCACATCAAAACCATATAGAAATGGATGCAAAAACATGCAATTATGACCCTAATCATATATACAAGAATATCTATGTTTTGATATCATCACAATCTAATCAAAATAAGGGTTTACCATATATATTTGGAGGGAATAGGGTAAAATAATACATCTATGACTAAATTAACTAGTATCACATTTTTGGCTCAAAGTCGATAATTCTTGTCTAGTTACAAAGCAAACTCTTGCAATTTCACTTCGCTCCCTAGATAATTTTTCTGAATTTTTTTATTCAACCGAAATAAAAAAATAAATGAAAATTTTAAATATAATCTTTTTCTAGCAAATTCAACTAGTAACAATCATTTTTTTTCAAATATAAATTTAACGAGTAAATTTTGTGTGAAAGTGGTTCAATTATAAATACTATATAAAAATTTCAACATGTTTGAATTAATACAAATAGGATTAAATTACCATTGTTAGCCTTGGCACTAGGGAGTTGGGAGCGAGTCCCGGGGATTAAACTAATTTTCAGAAATTGAGCATCCTCCCTTCCTATTTCTTTGCCTATTCCTTTGCTGCATTTTCCATGTAATGAAACTAAATAAATTAACCGAAAAAAACAAATTTATAAAAAAAAAAAAAAAAAAGAAGAAAATCTCACCACCACCATCCTCTCATCAAGATTATCATGAAGAGAGATCGAGATGATTTTGAAGAAAATCAAGTTGGGCCAAGTAGGTCCTCTTTTAGAAGCGAAAGCACATATGAGAACCCAAACTCGAAAGCTAACAAAGAACAAGACAGGTTCCTCCCAATAGCAAATGTTGGACGCATCATGAAAAAAGTGATCCCAGGGAATGGCAAGATCTCTAAAGACGCAAAGGAGACCGTTCAGGAATGCGTGTCGGAGTTCATCAGCTTCGTCACGGGTGAAGCTTCCGATAAATGTCAGCGCGAGAAGAGGAAGACGATCAACGGCGACGACATCCTGTGGGCGATCACAACCCTTGGTTTCGAAGACTACGTAAATCCACTGAAGGTGTATCTTGCAAAATATAGAGATATCGAAGGGGAGAAACTGAATATACCCAAACAACAAAGATTAGTGCAACATGTCGACCATCAAAATTCAACTTTCAATACTCATGTATATTCATCCCCCAATCTCATCTCTCAACCACCTTTTCCATTGCCTTTTTCTCAAAATTCTGCTCAACAAGATCACCTAGATGATCATTGGTAATTAAAATGCATTTCATTTTAATTAATAGTATGTAAAATAGCTAGCATTGTTTAATTAAAAATATATATCCATGTTTTTATTAATTAATTAATTAATTAATGTACAACACATAAAAGAACACTAAAACAAAATCGACCATGTTAGTTATTTTGAAGACATGCATGGGCCGCTTCCTGAAAGTTTAATTCTTTGCACTAACCGCATTTTAATTTTATTAGTAATTTTTATGTTTAATTTCAAATTTTGAATGCACATTTCAATAATATTTATCTGTAATTAAAATTCATTCTTATACACAATTGCATTATTCAATTGCATAGGTAGTCCTACCAACTCTTCCACAGGATAACAATACCTAAATCGTATTCTGATTTTAATTTTAAAAAATTCATGGGTGATTAACATATTGGTTCAAAAAAATCATTATATTTATAAATTGATTCATAAAAATTTGTACGGAAGTGTTTTTTTTTTTTTTGCACATAAACCAACTTGTAATTTATGCGAATTTATTGAACCATTTTTTACTTTTTTTTCAAAATTTATTTATATATCCCTCAAACCCCAACCTCTCCACCCAGTTGCTAAAGGGTTTCTGGATATTGGGCTTAAATTTTATAATGGGTGAACAGGTAAACTTGATAATGGGCTGATTTTCGAAAGCCTGTCCATTAACGTACTGACGAATTTTTGTACCCAATCTAAAATTTTATAGGTAACCCAATTTATAGGTTATGTCTTTATATTTTTTGACAAGTACTGTGCAATGCTATATTTAAAGAACAAATATGTCTGAATTATATACATGATATATTTTTAAGAAATGTGAGTTGACCTCCTTTTGTTCATTTAAATGATATATAGTCGAGTCAGTGTCTATTACCTCTTAAAATGTCATAAGCTTCACGATTTAATTTTTTCCAGGGTAATGGGCAAGGAATAACTTTATTTCTACTCGTATCATTTCAAATATTTGGTTGATTTTATCCTTATCACATCCTATTATCTGAAACTTGTTCACTTATGAAATTAATATTTATTATTTCATTTAATAATATGTATAAACTAATGTCATAAAATTTTATATTGCGATATTATTTTATAAAAATAAGTAATATTGTTAAATGCATATAAGTGTATCGGTTTCACACGATTAACAAGATACTGGCTCATCCATTATAAATACGTTCATTCATTGGGTTCTAATTAATCTTGTAATATACACTTATTGCGATAATATCCCATTACACAAAAATTAAGTTAATTCAAAATACAATTTTTTTCCTAGATAAAATTATATAGTTGTGTTCGAAAATTGTGATCATTTTAAAAGTGTCGTCATAAAATAATGCATGAATTAGGGATTAATACCAAAATCATCCCAAAACTTTTTCACTTTTTAATTTGGTCCTATAATTATGTAATATTTCAATTTAATCCCATAACAATTCAATCTAACTAAATTAGTCTCAAGTCGCCAGAAACGACATAAAACCTAATTAAAACCCAAATACGGAACACACCCACGAGATTCAGAATTTCCAAAGAAGCTAAATCTTCAATACTAAAACCTAATTACTAAAAATTAATTTTCAATTTACCGCATGTTAGGTTCCATTAGAATGAGACATCTTTAAAATTTTGTGCTCCAATTTCGACTGAGATTTGGGAGGGTTTAAATTATCCATTTTAATTTAAGATAAATTGAAAATTAATTTTTAGAAATAAGAATATTTTTTTAAAATTAATTTAATGGGTTTTTTAATACAGTCAGCATACCATGTTGGATTCTGTTGGACGCGTGAGCTAATTTTGCCGGAAAATATTACACGTGACCAGCAATTGAGTAAAACGACGCCGTTTGATGTTATTTCCGGCTATTTGAGATTAATTTGGTTAACTTTGAATTGATATGGGACTAACTTGAAATATTACATAGTTATGCGATCAAATTAAAATACTAAAATATTATGGGACTATTTTAATATTAATTCCCATGAATTAGGACAAAGTACAGTCTTTTTTTCCAAAAGCAGGACAAAATATAGTATCAAAAAAACTTTGGGGGTAAACTTTAACATTGGGGAAAAAACGATCACATCAATCATATCTGTCACGCTATAGGCATATTAGGCAAAATATGAGGAGGCCATATGTTGAGTGGCCAAATAAGTGGACACCTTAAGTTGAGGGCCTTGAAACATAAATAAATAAATTATCTTCACATACGTTTATTCTCCTGGTGTTTTTTCATCACTTATAAAAAGGCTAAAAGCATGATTAAAAATATATATACATGATCCTACAAAATCTTTTTTGTAATATAAAGTCTTTTATAAAATTTGAAATTTCAGTAGGTTTCTAATAAAATTTGTTTTATAGTATAAAAAAGTAATAAAATTTAATGTACTTACTATTATATCTATTAATATCATAATATTTTACTCTATGATTTTTGTTTATAAGTGTAATAATATAAATTAATACATTTAATGATATCAGTAAATATATTTGATGATATTAATTTTATACCCTGAAACTTATTCATAAAAGACTTGATGGGTTTATTTTGGCCCAAAATTATTTCATACAAATCCTTTTCATTTTTTCCCTTGCTTTTAGGACAATTTCTTTAGACGGTTCTTCATCTTTCGTGCTTGGATGATACTTTCTTCTCTAATCTCTCTTCTTTTTCACCGCAAGCTTCCAAGGAGTTTTCTACATTTTCACTCTCCTCTTCTATTATTATCCAGAATGATTATTTTCGAGTCCTTTCTCATGTTTTTCATACTGCTAGAAATTGTGCTACTATATGAAAAAAATGTGTTACTGTATGTTAAAAAATGTGTTATTAATTCATATCATAATACTCTTTTATTCTTGTAGTAACACTCTATTCTTAATGTAGTAACACAATTAATAATGAATCATATAAGTTTTTTTAGGGTCAAATTCGTCCATTTTCATATAGTATATATGAATCATTGAATTGAGAACTATGATATTGTGATTATCTAATAATTTTAATATTTTTTTGCCCCATGCTTACAAGTTTTTTTTTTTTTTTCTAATGGCTTTATTATGATGTTCTCAATTTTTATATTTACTCCTTAGATGTTGAATTTCAGCTTGAAGTTTTTAAGTGTTTCTATCATATTTTTCATACAATAACACCTCTATACTTGTTCAATCAATAACACATAACTACCCTCATAGTAATATAGAACTGAGAGCAAATATTTTTTTTTGCTTTCGAGTAATTTTTTTGGGAAAGATCCATTTGATCCGCTACAGTCCGTGAAAACTCCATAAAATTTTGTCTTTTTTTTAAAATGTGTTAATATTGCCAATATTTTACAAGAGACATAAAGTTTTATTTTCCCATGTGAATTACTTTTGACAAATTTTTACATGATGCAATCTTAAATTAGCCAAGCACGTTCTGGTAAAATTTTTAGTTTTTTTGATTCAAGTATGCACATAAATGCTATTATCAATACAAAAAGTTTATTGATTGAATACATTTTATTAGTTTAAGCATCTATCATTATAAGAAAAAACTGTGGATATGCGATATTACTAAGCAATAAATGCTCAACGTAAATTTATATAATACACATATTTTTTTTTCAACCATATGCTGCCTGAGTAACAATAGAATAGGAAAAAGTATAAAATGGTTCAATAAATTAACAAAAATTACATATTGGCCTCGTGCAAAAAAAAAATTATATTATCGCGTGCAAATTTTTGAACTAATTTGTAAATATAGTGATTTTTTTGAATCAATATGTAAGTGACCAAATATAATATTTATGTGACTGCATCGTCAGATGTGACATAAAAATTTACCACACATTTAATTACCGACTGTTAAGTATTTCAAAAATTTCCCTCCAACTCCTGGGCTTTTTTCTTGTCTATCATCTCCAAAGCAAGATATTTTTACTAACTAAAAATCATATATATATATATATAAAATGTGGAGAAACATGTACATAGAGAAAATTCGATTTTATTGGACCATGTATTTTGACCCATTATATGGAAAAAAGAGGATGTGGTTTCATGTTTGAGGAACATGTTAAAAATAAGATTGAGCGCACGAGGTTTGGTACAGTTTTTTTGAAGTTTTGTGGTCCTCTGTCATCAATATTGTCTTCATACAATCAATCTAACATATCTGCATAAGTAGTAGTTGGTTGATTGGACATTCATTAAATAAGTCATCAGTATATATTGAATTATGAGTTCAAAAAAGTAGCTACATTAATAAATTGGTTCATAATTTCTGCACAAAAGTATAATTTTTTCCTGTACAGAAAAATATTTTTTTCTGCACAGAAACTTATTTGTAATTTGTGTAAATTTTATGAACCTTGTAATTTTCCCAATATATTTCTATTAATTAAACATTGTCCCAACATGCAGGTAGAAACTTGCCCTTGACAAGGAAAAAAATACAGCCAAAGGTCGTTATTATTGGTTGAATTAATCGTACCATCAAAATTTGTATGACACCGCAACTTGCAAATTATGTTATGCGCAACATAAATGTTAAATGAAGACTTTTTTTTTTATACATTTTTAAGACAGTATTCGAGTTTGATGGTGATTTTTAGGTTCACAGTCCTATCAATTTTGATATAAATAATCTTTTAATATATTCACTATAAAAAATTATATTTTATCAATTGATTTAAAGACTGCTTTTTATTTCAAAACACATTTCCAGACCGATTAGCTTTATAGTAGCGGCCAATATAGTATACAGGTCTTTATAATCCTGTGAGTATTAAATTGTATTCATGAGAAATCGAAACGCCGACCTCCAGGTTACTCGGAAGAGAGTGTTTTACTCAGGTACTTACTTTTTTTTTTTTTATATATTGCATATAAGTTCAAATTGGATTACAATTTTTTTTAACTTTATCATATTAATTTCTTTGTGTTTCTAGTTCGTTTATGTAGATATTTCATCAATTTTTTTAATTGTAAATTAATTTTAGATTTTACACTAGTAAAAAATTTTAATTTGTTAGTTTTTTATGCATTTAATTGTATATAAGCCCTAATTAAGTTGATTTTTTTAAATCCATCAATTTAATTTCTTTTTTATTTCTAATTCGTTTATATAAATATTTTCATCCACTTTAGTCAATTTAATATATTATACTACTATATAATTTTAATTTGTTAATTTTTTATGCACTTTATTGTATATAAGTTCAAATTAAGTCACGTTTATTTGAATTCATCAAATTTATTTCCTTTTATTTCTTCATAAAAGATTATTTGAAAAAATGTAATTGTCTATTTCGATAGGCCAAAAGTGCAACTAAATTGTAGTTGATTGAACATGGTCTGCATCGTAAAAGAGATGAAGTTACTACAAATTCATAGTATTTGAATTGTGCAAACATAAATATTCATTGGATGAATAACGAATTTCACATTTGTGTATGTAGACGACATTTGTAAATTAATTTGGTGTTTGGTGTGAATCTATATCTATATATATAATACTCCCTCCATTTCAAAATATATGTCACTTTAACATTTATCATACATATTAAGGAGTAGTAAATTTACCAATATTATCCCTAATAAATTATTAATAGCAATGCATTGGGTAATGGTTAATTGAAGTTGAGTTGTGTTTTGGGAATAAATTAGGGGTAAATAAGGAAAAAAAAATCTAAAATGACATATTTTATGACAAAAATATAAAAAGCTAAAGTGACATATATTTTGAAATGGAGGGAGTAATAATACAATATTGAGATAAATTTGGCCCAAAAAATTATTACTAATTTTTTTATTAAGTTCAAGATATTTTTCAAATATATATATATATTAAATGGTTGAGTTTTTCATTTTTTCAATAGATATAAGTTCAATTTCTGGCATCTATATATTTATTTATTCGTGCATTTTTTAATTATATTACTCCCTCCGTCCCAAGACAATTTGCACACTCCAAATATGGAAATAAAACTCACCATCTTCACCCTTAAAATACAAACATATTTACAAATATACCACTACTTAACTTATTAATTTGCCCACTTAAAAAACTAAAAAAGTCCATTACCCTAATCTTAATACTAAAACTAACACTAATCATTTCCACACAAAATCATTTTTGGCCCATTACTCTCTCTCTCTTTCACGAACCACAAACCCTAACTCTCTGCCTCTCTCGATCATTCTACACAAACCCTTACTCTCTGTCTCCCTCTCGATCTTTCTCACATCTCTGAAAATGGATTGCCATGAAAAACAAGATTACGTTCCCGATTCGTTATCTCCATCTCTCGATTCAGATTGGGGGTCGGATACTTTGTCTCCCTCTCTTGAATCTGATGCCTGGTCGAATCTTGATGATTCTTTGGTGGTGGCCGGTGGGAGGGTTGCACCGCCCGATTCGACCGAATCAATGGTGGCGCTGCCTATTTCATCGACGGGGTCAAGCTTTGTACCAGATTCGTTGGTTGCGACTCTCGATTCTCCAGATTCTTTCACTGCGCCGCCCGATTCTCCAGATTCGTTGGTGGCGCCGCCCATTTTGCCGATGTGCTCAAGCTTTCTGGATTCCTTTGTGCCTGAAACACAAATAGAGGATATGCAATCTCCGGTGCTTTCTGGTGCACAAATGGAGGACATGCAACCTCCGCCACTTTCTTCATTCTTCAATAGCCCTGGAAAACGTGCATTTTACTTGAAATTTCTTGCCATTTATGCACCTGCAGTTGCTCAGGTTACCTTGAAAAACCCTATGATTATTTGCTGCCTATATGATGTTAATGATGTTGGTCAGGTTATATGATGTTCATGATCCATGTGTTGTTCAGGTTATATGATGTTTATGATCTATGTGTTGGTCAGGTTATATGATGTTCATGATCCATGTGTTGGTCAGGTTATATGATGTTTATGATCTATGTGTTGGTCAGGTTATATGATGTTCATGATCCTGCAGTTGGTCAGGTTATATGATGTTTATGATCTATGTGTTGGTCAGGTTATATGATGTTCATGATCTGTTGATCAGAATGATGTTATATGTGGGTGTTCATGATTTGTTGCCTATATGATGTTGGTCAGGTTATAACATTGAGGATATGTCACCAGTAGGACTATGGAGTCCTAGTTAGGAGACTTAACTAATAGTTATATGGTGTTGGTCAGTTTATAACATTATATTAATGTCACCACTAGGACTATGTAGTCCAAACTTCTGACTCAAGTCCCTCGCATACTTGGACTGATTTGTGAAGATTCTGGAGTCAGTTTGCCTGACCTGAAGACCTAAGAAGAAGTTCATTTCTCCCATCATTGACATCTCAAATTTCCCAGTCATCAGCTTGGAGAATTTCTCACAAAGCTTCAGATTAGGAGATCCAAATATTATGTCATCCACATAAATCTGAACCAAGAGAATGTCTTCCCCTTCGGATATCCTGAAGAGGGTCCTGTCCACTGTTACTTTCACGAACCCGTGGTCTATCAGGAGTTGGAAAAGTGTATCATACCAAGCCCTGGGGGCTTGTTTCAGGCCATAAAGAGCTTTCTTCAGGTGATATACCTTATCACCAACTTCGAACCCTGGAGGTTGTTCCACATAAACCTCCTCGTTCAGTACACCATTCAGAAAAGCACTCTTTACGTCCATCTAATACACTTTGAACTTCTTGAATGTTGCATATGCCAAAAATAGCCTGATTGCCTCTAATCTTGCAACTCGAGCAAATGTCTCATCATAGTCGATTCCTTCAGCCTGAGAGTATTCTTTGGCCACCTGTCTGACCTTGTTCCTGACAACAACATTCTTCTCATCCCTCTTGTTCTTGAAGACCCACTTGGTGCCAATGACATGTTGACGCCTAGGTCTCTCAACTAATTCCCAAACCTGATTCCGCTTAAACTGATTGAGCTCATCCTGCATAGCTAGGATCCAGTTGGGGTTAGCAAGAGCTTCTTCTATGCTCTTAGGTTCCTGATCACTCAGAAAACAACAGAACATAGCAGTCTCACCAAAGAACAACCTTGTCCTGACCCCCTCATACACATCACCAATGATGTCAGCCAATGAGTGATCATCTAGACAGCGCCTCCTGGTGACGGCTGCACTGGGAGCTACTGACGTTACTTCGCCTGATCCTGAAACATTAGTCTCGACAATTACAGGCAAAGAAGAGGAACGAGCAAGAACAGGGGACACTAAGTCATTCCCTGAGGGTTGCAAAATATCAGGGACATTGTTTCCCCCTACAGAGTTGGACTCAGTAACTGTCTCAGGTGCAGAAGCATCATCACCGACAGTACGTACCTCAGGTTGGGTCTGAGACTCAACATTCTCCGAGGCTGGGGCTTGCTGTGGGTTGGCCTGAGGTCCATCTTGATCGTCATCATCATCCCATCCCATGGGAGCATTCACGAATTTAACTTTGAACTCAGGATTCTTCAGGCTCAGTCTTGTCACCCTCTTGGTAACCCTCTCAGTGTCAGGACTCGGAACCTGTTTTCTACGCACTGATGCAGTCTCATCAAACACAGCATGAGGTGTTTCCTCCACACAAACGGTCCTACAGTTATACACCCTGAAAGCTTTGCTGACTGAGGAGTATCCTAAGAAAACTCCCTCATCAGACTTGCTATCAAAAGCTTTCAGCTGGTCTTTCCCCTTGTTAAGGATGAAACACTTACACCAAAAAATTTGGAAATAGGAGATGCAAAGCTTTCTTTTATTCCACGTTTCATAAGGTGTCTGAGCATGTTGTTTGTTCAGCATAGATCGGTTTTGAGTGTAGCAAGCAGTGTTGAATGCTTCAGCCCAGTACTTCTTGGGCAGTCCTGACTCAGCCAACATGGTCCGGGCAGCTTCCTTCAGGGTCCGGTTCCTTCTCTCAGCTACCCCATTCTGCTGAGGGGTCCTGGCTGCAGAAGTCTCATGAGCAATACCAAGGTCAGTACAAAAATTAGTTATAATAGAGTTAATAAACTCAGTTCCCCAATCTGATCTGATCCTGACCATGCTCTGACCTTGTTCAGTACTCAATTTCTTGAGTAACTCCGGAAGCTTGACCTGTGTCTCCTTCTTGTTCAGCAAGAAAATAACCCATGTGTACCTGGAATAATCATCAACAACAACAAGGGTATATTTCCTACCATTCATGCTGACAGGAGTAATCGGACCAAAGAGATCCATGTGCAGGAGCTGAAGCACTATGGCAGTTGAGAAGGCATCTTTCTCCTTGAATGAAGCTTTAGTTTACCTGCCTTCTTGATATGTTCCGCACACGTGGTCTTTGCTAAAAACTTCATTAGGTAGACCTTCTACAAGTGAAAGTCGAGAGATTTTGTTAATAATCTTGAAGTTTAAGTGACTCAGGCATTTATGCCAAAGCCAACTGAGTTCTGAAGAACTCTTAGCGACCAAACAAGTTTCAGGAGAGCTGCTCTTAAAGTCTTCAAAATAAACGTTGCCTCTCCTGACACCTGTAATCAGAACCTGCTGCGTAGATTTGTCTTTCACAACGCATATGTTAGATGTAAATTCTACACTATATCCTCGGTCACAAAACTGACTGACCGAAAGCAGGTTATGCCTAAGACGCTCAACATAGGATACATTAAGCACTCTCACTGAGCCAACAATATGGGTACCGAATCCTCTGGTGAAACCCTTAGAGTTATCACCAAAGATTACCTGCGGGCCTTCCTGAGCTATGTAGTCCTGAAGGAGATCACGAAATTCGGTCATGTGCCTGGAACACCCAGAGTCCAAGTACCAGTCCTTCATCAGATCCTCCTTCTTATTCTTGTAGCCCGCAACGACCAGAAAAGAATCAGGCCTCTGGTACCCTCTCGTATTGGGTCCTATAGTGTCAGCCATACCCTTTGGGATCCAGATTTGTTTAACAATTCTGATGGCATCAGAAGTGTAAACCTGTCTCCCTGAAACATCAACATACACTGTCCTCTTCTTCCTTTGTGCCTAGGAAGTTGAGGGTGTATGTGTGTCAGCCTGAGTCTCAGGAGCCCTGGATTGATTCCTGGGGGCGGGCCTTCTGTTCCTCCCTGGCCTGGGAGCATTGGGCTGAGGTCTGTCCTGAGAAGGAGCAGCTCGGGCCTGACCTCTAGGCACTTGAGGTCTGACCTGAGTGTTATCGGATTCAGGTCTCCGTTACCTTTCAGGGGCCATTTGGTTTGTCCTTCTCCTCTGAGGATTGGGACGCTCTTGATGGGCCCTATGCCCTGTCTGAGGCCTCTGAACCTCAGTAGTCCTTGGCCTTGCCTGAGGCCTCCCCTGACCAGAGTTCCCTCTACCCTGAGTATTTCTAGGCTGAGCCTGAGAAGTACTTGGGGCTGAGTTCTTTCCAGCCTGAGGGTTCCTAGGCTGAGCCTTGGAGTTCCTTTGGTCCTTCTTCCTCGACTCAGGATGAGGAGCTTTGGCCTTTTCCATAGGTTTTGGCCTAGATTCTTCAGTCCTTTGCCTGACAGGTTCAGACACTTTCTCCTTCCCTTTGCCTTTATCCTGACGAGCAACACTTGGGCTCTTGTCGTCAGTTTGGGCAGGGACAAACTTCTTCTGAGAGTTGCTGCCTGAAGCACCTCTCTTCTTCTTGCCCTTTGGGTCTTTAGAGGCATCATAGCCTAACCCAGCTTTTGCACCATTGGTCAGCTGAGAGAAACTTGTTAACTCATCAACCACTTGGGTAGATGTGTGTAACTTCTTCAACTTTTCCTCAAGATGCCCATTTTCCTTTTTCATGCCCTCAATCTCAGTGGTGTACTGAAGCACCAGTTTTTCATGAGCATTCTCCTTTGAGATCAGCTTAAGATCCCAAGCAGTTTGCTCAGCACAAAGGCGAGCTTGCCACTCAGTTTTGAACATCTCCCTTAGAGCAATTCGCTCAATCATCAGTTGTTCCTGAACGAGGAACAAATCAGTGTCACGAGTCTCAATCAGTGAGCTGATTACACCTTTCAGTCTTTCAACCTCTAGTGGAGTTTCATCATGCTTATTTCGAGCATGAAGCAACTCTTCCTGAAGATTTACTAGCCTGAGGGCTTCCTCAGTATCTCTCAATCTGAGAGACTCAGTTAACCGATCATTCTCCCCACTCAGTTGTGCGTTCACAACCACTGAGTGAATATGAGTCTCATGTAGCCTCGAGAAATCAACCATCAATTCCTCTAAAGCGAGCTGAAGGTTGAGATCTCTTACTGGGTCTGAGCTAAGCTCAGGTGCGTGATCAGGAGAAGAGGCAGAAGAACATACCTCATCATCTGCCATCAGGCAGAGTTCATCATACTCCTCATCGGAGAAGAGTTCAGGGGACCGGCGTCCTGAGCCATCTGAATCTGAGGAATCCTCAGCAAGCATTGCTCTCCGGTCTGATGCCCTGAGCTCTCTCTTGGCTCTCTAATCTTCTCACTCACGAGCACTGAGCTCCGGGCAATCGTACTGATAATATCCGGTCATGTGGCAGTGGTAACACTGATCTACATTAGAAACACCCTTTTTGTCAGTGTACATTTTATCAGATGACTCCCTCCGGCTCCCTGATGATCTTTCAGGCTTGGAGCTGGATCTTCTGGGATCAGCATCATCTCTCATCTTGGAGCTCTTCGCATCTCCGTGCCGCTCAGGCTCATCTCGTTCTCTCCTGGATTACGAACCCCTCCTCTCTTCCCTCAGGGGGCTCGATCTCCTGGGGCTGGAATACATGCGGTAATGATTGTCAGTATAAAACTTCTTATACCTACCGAAACGAGAGTTCAGCTTCTTGAATCGTCGTGCCATCAGGCTGTACACTCCAGGGCTAGCTCATCCTTGTTCATCTCTCTGAGTGATTTCGAGCCAGATCCAGCCTCAGGCTTAGGAGTAGCTTTAAGAGCCACGCTCTTTTCCTTCTTAGGTGTCTTCTCCTCACTCACATCCTCACTGACAGCACCTTTCTTCTTCCTCTTATCGAGGTCGAATTCCAGAGCCTTTAACTCTGAGAATTGGTGAGAGTAAGGAATGTTTGTGAGATCCTGAGTTTTCTTCAGTAAGATCACTCCTGTGTCCCATCTTTCAGGGAGACAGTTCAGGATTTTAGATGACACCTCCCTCTTAGGAAAGTCCTTCCCAATGGTTGCTAGCTCGTTCATCATCTTAATGAACCGAGCTTCCATCTGATCGATGGACTCTCCTTCTAACATCCGAAAGGCCTCAAACTTCCTGATTGCAAGATCACACTTGTTCTCCTTGATCTTCTCTGAGCCCTCACTCATCTCCTTCAGTGCATCCCAGATCTCCTTCAGTCGTCAGATGCATGAGCCTAACCGAGTTCTCGTAAGAAATGGTGTGGAGTATAATGTTCTTTGCAACATTTTCCAATCCGATTTGCTTAATCTGATCATTAGTAAGTGCGGACCTCTCCACAGGCTCATCTCCGGCAGCCGGAACAGGGACATTACCAGCTACGGGTCAGGTGGTCTGAAGATTCCTCATAAATCTGATCGGACCATGCTCAATCACCTGAGGCATCTGATCGTGGATGGAGTAGAGATGTGCAAGGACCCTGAATTTCCAATAATCATAATTATCAATAGGGAATTCAGGAAGACAGCCTTCAAGGTGCTTAGAACCGGATGCCATGATATGCAAGTTTTCAGAAGCAAGATCAGTTCAGTTGAGCACCAAAAGTTTCTCCTCAGAAACTGTTGGTAAACAAAGTCAGTGGTCTTTTGAACCACTGCTCTGATACCACTTGTTGGTCCCGAAATGAGTATAAATTAGTGTATGGGGGGAATACACTGATGTAAGACTTTCCCGAAAGACTCAGGAAAATTCTCTTTCAGACTTAGTCAGGAAGATCATGATGTGTTCAGTAAACTGATGGTCCTCAGGGGCAGTAGGGGCGGATTAGTAACGAACCAAAAAGGCTAAGTCAGAGTTGTGCCCTCAGAAGCTCAGTATAGATAACAATCCTACTGACCGCTCGAAAGCTACTCAGTTGGGCTACTATCTCAGTAAGCTCAGCTTAGTGCGAAATGTGAGCCCTTAAGTTTCTACTCATTTTAGTTCCTGAAAACTTATCAGTTTGCTTAGTGAAAACGTGGTTAAGGCTGGTGCACAGTTTTAAGGTCAGGATGACAAAGTCAGTCCTGATGGTTTTCTGAAACTATGCAAGTATGCTTCAGTTTAGTATGATGACAGTTATGATCCTGAGCAAATAGTAAATAAGCACACAACGGTCTTTTTAACATGGTTCGGAGATAACCAACTCCTACGTCCACGGCCTGATTTAACAGGAAGCTATCCTCAAAACCCTGATGATAGGTACTTGATTTTTACGTGCCATGGGACACGAGTAGCCAACTTCCTCTCTTAGGAACTGACCCCTGGGTGGTTTTACAAGTCCCAGTCCTTCCTACCAACCAACTCACAACCTGAGGGGTTGGGTATTCACGTTTTCCAACTATTGTGTATTGATCCTTCTAACAAATCAGTTCTAATGATAGGATCAATACTCTAAGCAAAATACAGAAAAGATTCCTACTACAACACAAGGTAAATTTAAGGTTTCAGAGTGTTGCTTCAAATGAACTTTGAGTGCTTGGAATCTTGAGAGTTTCTCTTGGAAATTTCCCGTTAGCCTTGAATGGGAGCAAGGCCTTCTGTATTTGTAGGAGGGTTTAAAATAGATTCGTTGGAGGAGATCCGTTTCAAACCCCTCTATTTTAGATAGGTGCAGGTACTGGTTGTCCTTGTCTGACAGTGACCATATTGTTGGTCCCGAAACGAGTACAATCAGTGTATGAGGGGGAATACACTGATGTCAGATTTTTCTGAATACTCAGAAAAATTCTCTAACACGCTCAGTCAGGAAGATCCTGATGATACTCAGCAAAACTGATAGTCCGCAGGGGCAACAGGGACAAGTAAATAATTGAGTCAGATAGGCTGAGTGTGAGTAATGTGCTCAGAAGCTCAGTAGAGATAACAAACCTACTGACTGCTCGGAAGCAAGTCAGTTGGACTACTATCTCAGTAAGCTAGAGTACGTGCGGAATGTGAGCCCTTAGAATCCACTCGTTTTAGTTTCTGAAAACGTTTTCTCTGAGTTTGCTTAGTAAATTGGTGGTTAAGGCTGGTGCACAATATTAAGACTCAGGATGATTGATTCAGCCTGAATATCAAAACAATGCAGTATGCTCAGTTTAATATGAATGACAATTATGATCCTGAGCAAGAATGTAAATCAGCACATAAGGGTTTTTTTAACGTGGTTCGGAGATAACTAACTCCTACGTCCACGACCTTATTTAACAGGAAGCTATCCTCAAAACCCTGAGGATAGGTACTTGGTTTTTACGTGCCAAGGGACACGAATAGCCAACTTCCTCTCTTAGGAACTGACCCCTGGGCGTTTTACAAGTCCCAGTCCTTCTAACCAACCAATCTCACACACTGAGTGGTTTGGTATTCTTGATTTCCAACTAAAGATAGCTCTAGCAATACAAAGCAATGCTACAGATTAGAGCTATCAAACTAAGCAAATATAGAGTGAATCCTACTACAACACTAGGGAAATTTTATTGCAGAGTGTTGTTCAAAGTATGCTTTGAGTGCTTGGATTCTTGAGAGTTTTCACTTGGAAATTTCCCGTTAGCCTTGAATAGGTGCAAGGCTCTCTGTATTTATAGGCAAGATTCAAAATAGATCCGTTGGAGGAGATCTACCCAAATCTTTCCTATTTTAGGATGGTTGCAGGCTAGATGTACTATTGACCTAATTGCCATGCTTAATCTGGCAATCTTTGTCCCGCCGCCTGCAACTCTGAGACGCATTAAATGCCGCATTAACTGCTGCGCAGACTCCGTACATGCGTGTCGAAAGATCATTAGCTCTCTGTACAAACAGCTAGTTGACCACCTGACACTTGTCCTTCATCGTACATTCAATACTCTGAGTCTCTTGTTAATAACTCAGCCTGAATGTTTGTCTTTATCGTAGTCTTACTGAGATTCTCTTTGTCTCTTTGTCCCATGGATCAGGTAAACTGAACCAAGGCCTAAGTCAGGTCTTACGAGCATTCAGCTCGGCCTGATAGATTATTCAGCCCAGTATGTGTAACATTTTTACTTTAGACTTACATGAGTCAGATAAACTGACCCAAGACCCAAGTCAGGTCTTACGAGCATTCAGCTCGGCCTGATAGGTTACACTTACTCTTCACTGACTAAGTTCTGTCCTGAGCATGTTTAGTGTACTCAGTAGAAACATCAGTCAATGGAACTCCAGATTGTCTTCAGGATGGATCTTCAAGCTTCGGTCTTCAGCTTCAGTTCAGACAATCTTCAGCAAGACTGACTCTGACCTTCTTCAGGATGAATTGCACTTCAGACTTCAAATAATTGGGTCGACTCCAATATCCTTCAATCTTCAACACGTTCCCCCTGAACTGAATCCCTAACCTGACTATCCTGAACTAGACAATCCTGAACAACTGTACTTAGGCAAATTCATCAGGGGTTTTGGGATCTAATCAAAACACTCAGATTGTCGCAACAATTTCCCCCTTTTTGATGATGCCAAAACCCTTAAGCAAATTCCTATCCATCTATACAATCAACTGACTTAATCAGTGAGAATAGTTCAATACCTCCTGACAAACTAGACACTTAGTTTATAAGATGGAAACAAGGAATGGGTTAGTACAGTTCTTGATAAGGATACTGAAAAGTAAATTCAGAAGTCAACAAGAAGTTGTACTCAGGAAAAATAAATAACTTCATTGATTGATATAAGAGTTACAGTTTATCCTGAAGCTATTACAAATTCCTGAACAACTAACTCCTGAGCCAGCTACTCCTCATCCTTATCCCAAGCAGCCTGAGGAATTTCATACATCTCTAAGACTCGGTTCAGGATCTGCGTCATCCTGTTCCGATCACCAACTGCACCGGACACACGTCCTACCCTGACGACTTCTTCTGATATAGCCTTCCGGTCTAAATGCCTGGAGTTCCTGAAGAGTGGAGGAGGGTACTTAATGAATTCCGGCGGAGCGATCTCTACACCTTCAGTGTCAGCCAATCTGATGATTTCAGCCCAGAGATCAGGATGCTCCTGCGCCATCCAGTGATGGAGTATGACGTCTTTATCATTAGTTTGATCGTCCCATAACCCCACCACGTAGAATAGATAAGCCCGTCTATTCCGGATTAGAATCCAAACCTCCAACATCTCCACAGGAATGAAATTGTTAACCATCTGAAGTGGAGGAGGGCCCTGACCTGGATTGACAACTATTTTCCTCTGAGTCTTCTTCCGAGATCCAAAAGGCACAGATTTTTACTTCTGAACTTGCGAAATCAGGTACTCTTGGTTCTCTTTCAAGCGCTGGATCTGACTGAGTTGCGAAATCTCCTTCAGCTTCGTTTGCTTCTCCGACTCAGTTATCACCACTTTCTTCTGAGTTGTCGTTCCAGGATGAAGTCCTTTCTCCAGTTCAGTGTAAAGGGACTCAAGAGAAGGATCCTCAGAGGGCCTCAACCTCTTTGTATTTGATCCTTCAGCAGACTCGGCGGAAGAAACGGACCTCGTTCTCTTTCTGTCCGCAGCTTTAAGTTCAGGGGGGAAGATCTTCTTCTTGCCTTTTCCAGCAGCAATTTGCTTCTTCCCTTCCCCCTTTTTGGCATCATCCTCGTTGATCTTCCCAACGACTTCTTCAAGTGAACCTGCCAAAAGTTTGAACTGATCCGCCATTTCCTGCTGCTTGCCCTGAATGTTTCCGATCTGATTTACCATCCCTCTCAGACAGGAACTAAGCCCCTTAAAGGCTTCATTATGCTCTAGTTTCAGCCTTCCTTCTACATCTGCCATCCTGGAGTCCAAGGCTTGCCGGATTTCCTCCTTTTCTTGCTCTGACATCTGACTCAGCAGTTCCGCCTTCAGTTCGCCTTTGAGCTAAGCTACCTTCTCATCAACCAACTGAGTAAACCTCTCCGTCAGTTGCTGATCAAGAAATTTGTTTAACTTTTCATCCTGCTCAGCTAGCAGGTTTGCAGTCATCTCGTTGCAGCTTTGAACTGAGTCCTTTGCCAGTTGGCACACTGCTTCAACCTGAACTGCATGAGCTGATTCAGTTAAGGCAAGAACATCCTCGGCAATGCCTAAGCCTTTAATCATCTCGTCCTGATCCTTTTGCACCTTCTTCATACGATTATTAATCAGTGAGGCAGATAGATTGAACCAATTAATTCTCGTATTGTGCACATCGAGCCATTTCTGGATGGCACTCAGTGTCCGTCCCCAGGCCCATCTTTTCTGAATTGCACCTCCAGGAATTCGGACGAGACTACTTAGACCCTCTCGAGAAGCCTCAGTAGCCCCAGGTCCAAGGGGTGTGTCATCGGCCGGTGCACTGATCGCAGCAGCTGCACCTTGCTGAATGTGTTCAGAGTCAGCAATCTCTACCACTTTCTTCTCTCCTTCCTTCTCCTTCTCCATCATCTCCACATCCTTTCCAGGCTGATCCACTTCCTGCACCACCACCTGATTCTCTAACTGAGCCTCTCCTTGGGGAACTACAACCAGTTCCATCCCATCCCCCTCTCTCTCGGGCTCAGCAGTTTGTACCTCAGGATAAATCCTTCGGACTGTTTTGCTAAAGTCAGTAATCTTGATCAGGTGATTTAGAGAGTTTACCTCAAAGTGATCAAACAAGGCTGCTTCATCATCAGCCAGCTTTTCCCATCCTTTCACCTCGCCCAGCTGACCAAGTTCAGGCCAAGTGGCACTCCAGAGCATGGCATATGTGCGGAGCTGCACCACTGCCTCTTTCTGAGCTGGGGAGAGATCAGGGAATCTTTTATCAACCACATCAGCTGCCCTTCCCCTAGCCACAACCTCGAAATTAAGAAGAAGTATCTCATTAGGCACGGGGAATGGCCATGGTGCCTCAGCTTGCACAGGTGCAGCCTCCTGCCTACCTTCATCACATTTGCTACTTTCAGCAGCCTCCAAACTCCTACCTTCATTACCGTTGCTGCTTTTGCTATTGTCAGCAGTAATAGGTTCCCCCTGACCCTAATCAGATTGGGCCTCCACACCCTGATATTCTGAGACTACGCTGAGGATCTGATCGTCTGCCAAGTCTTGCTCAAGGACAAGTGGCATCGGATCTGAGGGTGCAACCTACGGAATGGTAGAAATGGAGGCAACCTCAAGAGCAGTCTGAGCAGGTTCCCCCTCCGGAGTTGCTTGCTGAGCCTCTACTGACTGAGTCTCCTTTTTAGCAGCTTCCTCTTCCACAAGCTTCTTCTCTCACTCTTCTGAGCCGGGATAATTGAATTTCAGAGTCTGTTGCTTAGGTCCGGAGAGTTTGCTGGACTTGTCCTCAGCTGGTTTCTTAATTAGAACCCCAGAATATTTGCTTGCCTGAGCCTTGACTCCTCCAGTCGTGCTCGCCTGAGCCTTCTTCTTCAGGGTTCTTGACTTCTTCTTCGTACCAGCATCACCGAAAAAGGTTCGAAAGAGATCCACTTTCACTGGAATCTCGAGGGATTGAGCCTGATCAACATCTTCGATGGCCAAAGTCTCCAAGATCAGAGAGATCTTCGTGCCAAAATGCATCTTTACCTCAAACGTCGCCTGACCCTCAGGCGAGTTTTTGATTTTACTGGTCTCAGCCACCAGTAATTGAAGAAAATAATCCTCCTAGTTGAAAGCGTGCAAAGCAGCATCTTTGATGGCCATCATCACATATAGCTTTGGCCTGGAGATCTGCTCCAATCCTCCGGTGATACCCATCACTCCCTGACTAGTCAGGTCAAAGAAGTGCCGATTGAATGTCCTCAGCACAGACTTATTCAATCCTGCCTTCAGAGGAACATCTTCATCACAAAGAGACTGTAGAAAGTCCTTCTCATCACCATCTCCATAATCTACAGGACTCCGTCCAGAATGAGAAAGATTAAACAGCTCCTTAATCTTCTGCCTGATGTTGATGGTGACCCACTTCCTCGCCATCTCATCTTCACCATCCTTCCTTTTCACACAAGAGGTCAAAGGGATGCAAATTTCCCAGTCTTGAGTGTCCTTGTTCTGCGCCATCTTCAAGTAGAATGCAGCAACAAGTCGAGGGTGGAGTTTCTTCGGCTTTCCAGTGATGAAAAGAAGCAACCCAGAATTCTCAAACAAATCCTTCACGGGTAAAATATCTGGGTGGTTAGAAGAGAAATCATCAAAAGGTTCCCAGTGAATTGCGTTACTTAGATGGAAAAGATTTCCAAAGAACGAATCGACTGAAGGTGAAGCCATTAAGAAGATATGAAGATATGAAGGAAATAAATTGCAGAGAGAAAATATAGCAAAGAAAATATTTGAGTGCGTAAAAGTCGCAGAGACAAACATTTCCCCTATTTATACTAAAATCCTGTTTTAATCGGACGGCTCAGAAAATGTGACTTATTAGGTTCAACTGTTTAGATTAAAGCGACTAAAATGCATGGATGCGGATTGAGCCTTTTCGGTTTTCAAAGTTAATGATTCAAAAACTTTATCAAAAACTGTTCCCGCCCACTTTGCATTAAATACGCGTCAGAGCATGTCCGTATTTAATTCAAATAATTGCATTAGATAATAACTGAATAATAAATGAACGGTTGAGATTAAATGACAAAAAGATTTGATTTGACAATACGGCAAACAGTATCAAAGATGATGCAAGCAAGATATGATGACTAAAAATAATTCAGAAAACATACCAGTCAGTCAGATTTTGATATCTGACTGATACCACTTTTGACCTATCAGGGTGAACTCAGTGTCCTGAACTTTAGTCAGTCTATACTGACAATCCTTTCTTACTGAATGTTCCCCCTTCAACCATTCATCCTCTCTCTACAACCCTTCACACTGATCCTTAGTTAGTCATTCCTCCTGACCATTTTGTTCAATCCTGAACTGAGATTCATACTGAATCTCCTAAGCCTGGGTCAAGAAGTCCTAACTCCACTAACAATTCAACAAACCTGGTTACAGGCAAAGCCTTAGTCAGGATGTCAGCTCTCTGCTTGTCAGTAGGGACCCTTTCCATCCTTATATCCTTCTTCTCAACATGATCTCTTATAAAGTGATGCCTGATGTCCACATTCTTACACCTCGTGTGTAAGACTAGGTTTTGGGATATGGCAATGGCACTATTGTTGTCACAATAAATTGGGACTTCAGTGACCTCTATTTGGTAGTCTCTCAGTTGTTGCTTCAACCAAAGAATTTGGGAGCAACAACTGCCTGCCGCCATATACTCAGCCTCAGTAGTAGACGTTGCAACACTGGTTTGCTTCTTAGAAAACCAGGTGATCAATTTACTCCCTAGAAACTGACATGTGCATGTAGTTGAAATCCTATCAAGCCTACAGCCTCCATAATCTGCATCTGAATTGCCAGTCAGTTCTAGGTTGTCATCAGAGGGATACCAAAGTCATAAATTGACTGTACCTTTCAAGTATTTCAATATCTTTTTGGCACTCTCTAGATAACTTTTCTTCGGATCAGACTGATACCTTGCACAAACTCCGACTGCATATGTGGTGTCAGGACGACTTGCAGTCAGATACAGTAAGGATCTAATCAGTGCCATATATTCAGTCTGATTCACTGAGGTCCCCTCCTTGTCAGGATCCAGATTCTCATTTGTGTTCATAGGAATACGTGAGACTTTGCTGGTCTGAACTACAAACTTCTGAATCAAGTCCCTCGCATACATGGACTGATTTTTGAAAATTCCAGAGTCAGATTGCCTGACTTGGAGACCTAAGAAGAAGTTCATCTCTCCCATCATTGACATCTCAAATTTCCCAGTCATCAGCTTGGAGAATTTCTCAAAAAGCTTCAGATTAGGAGATCCAAATATTATGTCATCCACATAAATCTGAACCAAGAGAATGTCCTCCCCTTCGGATATCCGGAAGAGGGTCCTTTCCACTGTTCCTTTCACGAACCCGTGGTCTATGAGGAATTGGGAGAATGTATCATACTAAGCCCTAGGGGCTTGCTTCAGGCCATAAAGAGCTTTCTTCAGGTGATATACCTTGTCACCGACTTCGAAACCTGGAGGTTGCTCAACATAAACCTCCTCGTTCAGTACACCATTCAGAAAAGCACTCTTCACGTCCATCTGATACACTTTGAACTTCTTGAATGTTGCATAAGCCAAAAACAGCCTGATTGCCTCTAACCTTGCGACCGGAGCAAAGGTCTCATCATAGTCGATTTCTTCGGCTTGAGTGTAACCCTTTGCCACTAGTCTGACCTTGTTCCTGACAACAATATTCTTCTCATCCCTCGTGTTCTTGAAGACCCACTTGGTGCCAATCACATGTTGACGCCTAGGTCTCTCAACTAACTCCCAAACCTGATTCCGCTCAAACTGATTGAGCTCATCCTGCATGGCTAAGATCCAGATGGAGTCAGCGAGAGTTTCTTCTATGCTCTTTGGTTCCTGATCACTCAGGAAGCAGCAAAACATAGCACTCTCACCAAAGGACAACCTTGTCCGGACCCCCTCATTGACATCACCAATGATGTCAGCCAATGAGTGATCATCTAGCCACCGCCTCCTGTTGACGGCTGCACTGGGAGCTGCTGATGTTCCTTTGCCTGAACCTGAAATGTTAGTTTCGACAATAATAGGCAACGAAGCGGAACGAGCAAGAACAGTGGATACTGAGTCATTTCCTGAGGGTTTGCCAATATCAGGGACATTGTTTCCCCTATGTTGGACTCAGTAACTGTCTCTGGTGCAGAAGCATCATCACCGACAGTACGTACCTCAGGTTGAGTCTATCCCTCCGTCTGAGACTCAACATTCTTCGAGGCTGGGGCTTGCTGAGGGTTGGCCTGAGGTCCATCCTGATCATCATCATCTTCCCATCCTTTGGGAGGATTCACCATTTTGATCTTGAACTCAGGATTCTTCAGGCTCAGTCTTGTCACCCTTTTGGTAACACCCTCAGTGTTAGGACTCGGAACCTGTTTTCTACGCACTGATGCAGTCTCATCAAACACAACATGAGGTGTTTTCTCAACATAAAGGGTCCGTCAGTTATACACCCTGAAAGCTTTGCTGACTGAGGAGTATCCTAAGAAAACTCCCTCATCAGACTTGCTATCAAAGCCTTTAAGCTGGTCTTTCCCATTGTTCAGGATGAAACACTTACACCAAAAAATATGGAAATAGGAGATGCGAGGCTTCCTTTTATTCCAAGTTTCATAAGGTGTCTGAGCATGTTGTTTGTTCAGAATAGATCGGTTCTGAGTGTAGCAAGCAGAGTTGATTGCTTCAGCCCAGTACTTCTTGGGCAGTCCTGACTCAGCCAACATAGTCCGGGCAGCTTCCTTCAGGGTCCGGTTCCTTCTTTCAGCTACCCCATTCTGCTGAGGGGTCCTGGTTGCAGAAGTCTCATGAGCAATACCAAGGTTAGTACAAAAATCAATTATAATTGAGTTAATAAACTCAGTTCCCCGATCTGATCTGATCTTGACGATGTTCTGACCCTGTTCAGTACTCAATTTCTTGTGTAACTCTGGAAGATTGACCTGAGTATCCTTCTTGTTCAGCAAAAAAATCACCCATGTGTACTTGGAATAATCATCAACAACAACAAGGGTATATTTCCTACCATTCATGCGGATAGGAGTAATCGGACCAAAGAGATCCATGTGTAGGAGTAGAAGCACTCTGTCAGTTGAGAAGGCATTTTTTTCCTTGAATGAAGCTTTGGTTTGCTTGCCTTCCTGACATGCTCCGCACACGTGGTCTTTGCTAAAAACTTAATTAGGTAGACCCTCTACAAGAGAAAGTCGAGAGATTTTGTTAATAGTCTTGAAGTTTAAGTGACTCAGGCATTTATGCCAAAGCCAACTGAGCTCAGATGAGCTCTTAGCGACCAAACAAGTTTCAGGAGAGCTGCTCTTGAAGTCAGCAAAATATACATTTCCTCTCCTAACACCTGTAATCAGAACCTGTAGTGTAGATTTGTCCTTTACAAGGAATATGTTAGATGTAAACTCTACACTATATCCTCGGTCACAAAACTGACTGACCGAAACCAGGTTATGCCTAAGACCCTCAACATAGGAAACATTAAGCACTCTCACAGAACCAACAACAAGGGTACCGAATCCTCTGGTGAAACCCTTAGAGTTATCACCAAAGCTTACCTGCGGGCCTTCCTGAGCTACGTAGTCCAGAAGGAGATCAGGAAATCCGGTCATGTGCCTGGAACACCCTGAGTCCAAGTACCAATCCATCATCAGATCCTCATTTCTTTTCTTGTAGCCCGCAGCGACCTGAGAAGAATCAGGCTTCAGGCAATCATCTTCTTTTGGGTCCTACAGAGTCAGCCATACCCTTCGGGATCCAGATTTGTTTAACAATTCTGATGGCATCAGAAGTGTAAACCTGTCTCCCAGTAACATCAACATACACTGTCCTCTTCTTCCTTTGTGCCTGGGAAGTTGAGGGTGTATGGGTGTCAGCCTGAGTCTCAGGAGCCCTGGATTGATTCCTGGGGGCGGGCCTCCTGTTCCTCCTTGGCCTAGGTACATTAGGCTGAGGTCTGTCCTAAGAAGGAGCAGCTCGGGAGTTAGTTCTGGCCTCTAGGCACTTGAGGTCTGACCTGAGTGTTATCGGAGTCAGTTCTACGTTGCTTTTTAGGGGCCATTTGGTTTGTCCTTCTCCTCTGAGGATTGGGACGCTCCTTATGGGCCCTGTGCCCTGCCTGAGGTGTCTGGACCTCAGTAGTCCTTGGCCTAGCCAGAGGCTTCCTCTGACCAGAGTTTCTTCTACCCTGAGCATTCTGAGGTTAGGCCTGAGAAGTGCTGGGGGCAGAATTCTTTCCAGCCTGAGGGTTCCTAGGCTGAGCCTTGGAGTTCCCTTGGTCCTTTTTCCTCGGCTCAGGATGAGGAGCCTTAGCCTTTCCCTTCGGTTTTAACCTGGGTTCCTCAGTCCTTTGCCTGACAGGTTCAGCAGGCACTTTCTCCTTCCCTTTGCCTTTATCCTGATGAGCAACACTAGGGCTCTTGTCATCAGTTTGGGCAGGGACAAACTTCTTCTGAGAGTTGCTCCCTGAATCACCTCTCTTCTTCTTGCCCTTTGGGTCTTTTGAGGCATCATAGCCTAACCCAGCTTTAGCACCATCGGTCAGCTGAGTGAAACTTGTCAACTCATCAACCACTTGGGTAGATGTGTGTAACTTCTTCAGCTTTTCCTCAAGGTGCCCATTTTCCTTTTTCACGGCCTCAATCTCAATGGTGTACTGAAGCACCAGTTTTTCATGAGCATTCTCCTTTGATATCAGCTCAAGATCCCAAACAGTTTGCTCAGCACAAAGGTTAGCTTGCCACTCAGTTTCGAACATCTCTCTCAGAGTAATTCGCTCAATCATCAGCTGTTCCTGAGTGAGGAACAGATCAGTGTCACGAGTCTCAATCAGTGAGCTGATTACACCTTTCAGTCTTTCAACCTCTAGTGGAGTTTCATCATGCTTATTCCGAGCATGAAGCAACTCTTCCTGATGATTTACTAGTATGAGGGCTTCCTCAGTATCTCTCAACCTGAGAGACTCAGTTAACCGATCATTCTCCCCACTCAGTTGTGCATTCACATCCACTGTGTGAGTATGAGTCTCCTGCAACCTTGAGAAGTCAACCATCAATTGCTCTAGGGCGAGCTGAAGGACAAGTTCTCTTGTTGAGTCTGAGCTAAGCTCAGGTGCGTGATCAGGAGAAGAGGCAGAAGAACATACCTCATCATCTGCCATTAGGCAGAGATCATCATACTCCTCATCGGAGAAGAGTTCAGGGGACCGGCGTCCTGGGCCATTTGAATCTGAGGAATCCTCAACAAGCATTGCTCTCCGGTCTAATGCCCTGAGCTCTCTCTTGGCTCTCAGTTCTTCTCTCTCTCGAGGGCTGAGCTCCCGACAATCATACTGATAATGTCCGGTCTTCTTGCAGTGGTAACACTGATCTACATCAGAAATACCCTTTTTGTCAGTGTACCTTTTATCTGATGACTCCCTCCGGCTCCCTGATGATCTTTCAGGCTTGAAGTTGGATCTTCTGGGATCAGCATCATCTCTCCTCTTCTCATCTCTGCGCTGCTCAGGCTCTTCTCTCTCCCTCCTGGAATCTGAACCCCTCATTTCTTCCCTCCGGGGGCTCCATCTCCTGAGGCTGGAATACCTGCGATCACGAGAGTCAGCATAAAACTTCTTATACCTGCCGAAACGAGAGTTCAGCTTCTCGAATCTCCGTGCCATCAGGCTGTACTCCAGGGCTAGCTCATACTTGCTCATATCTCTAAGTGATTTCGACCCAGATCCTGCCTCAGGCTCAGGAGTAGCTTTAAGAGCCACGCTCTTTTCCTTTTCAGGTGTCTTCTCTTCACTCACATCCTTACTGACAGCACCCTTCTTCTTCCTCTTATCGAGGTCGAATACCAGAGCCTTTAACTCTAAGAATAGGTGAGAGTAATGAATGTTTGTGAGATCCTGAGTGTTCTTTAACAAAATTACTCCTGTGTCCCATCTTTCAGGGAGACAGTTCAGGATTTTAGATGACACATCCCTCTTGGGAAAGTCCTTCCCAAGGGTTGCTAGCTCGTTCATCATCTTAATGAATCGAGCTTCCATCTGATCGATAGACTCTCCATCTAGCATCCTAAAGGCCTTAAACTTCCTGATAGCTAAATCTCGCTTGTTCTCCTTGATCTTCTCTGAGCCCTCTCTCATCTCCTTCAGGGCATCCCAGATCTCCTTCGCAGTTGTCAGATGCATGAGCCTAACCGAGTTCACATAAGAAACGGTGTGGAGTATAATGTTCTTCGCAACATTATCCAGCCCGATTTGCTTAATCTGATTAGCAGTAAGCGCAGACCTCTCCACAGGCTCATCTCCGGCAGTCGGAACAGGGACATTGCCAGCTACAGGCCAGGTGGTCTGAAGATTCCTCATAAATCTGATAGGACCATGCTCAATCACCTGGGGCATCTGATCATGGATAGAGTAGAGATGTGCCAGAACCCTGAATTTCCAATAGTCATAATTGTCAATAGAGAACTCAGGAAGATTTCCCTCAAGGCACTTAGAACCGGATTCCATAAATGCAAGTTTTTAGAACCAAGATCTGTTTAGTTGACCACCAAAAGTTTCTCCTCAGAAACTGTTGGTAAACAAAGTCAGTGGTCTTTCGAACCACTGCTCTGATACCACTTGTTGGTCCCAAAACGAGTATAATCAGTGTATATGGGGGGAATACACTGATGTCAAATTTTTCTGAATACTCAGAAAAATCAGAAAAATTCTCTAACACGCTCAATCAGGAAGATCCTGATGATACTCAACAAAGCTGATAGTCCGCAGGGGCAGCAGGGACAAGTCAGTAATGGAGTCAGATAGGCTGAGTGTGAGTAATGTGCTCAGAAACTCATTAGAGATATCAAACCTACTGACTGCTCGGAAGCAAGTCAGTTGGACTACTATCTCAGTAAGCCAGAGTACGTGCGGAATGTGAGCCCTTAGAATCTACTCGTTTTAGTTTCTGAAAAAGTTTTCTGTGAGTTTTCTTAGTAAATTGGTGGTTAAGGCTGGTGCACAATATTAAGAATCAGGATGATTGATTCAGCCTGAATATCAAAATAATGCAGTATGCTCAGTTTAATATGAATGATAATTATGATCCTGAGCAAGAATGTAAATCAGCACACAAGGGTCTTTTTAACGTGGTTCGGAGATAACTAACTCCTACGTCCACGGCCTGATTTAACAGGAAGCTATCCTCAAAACCCTGAGGATAGGTAATTGGTTTTTACGTGCCAAGGGACACGACTAGCCAACTTCCTCTCTTAGGAACTGACCCCTGGGCGTTTTACAAATCCCAGTCCTTCTAACCAACCAAGCTCACACCCTGAGTGGTTTGGTATTCTTGGTTTCCAACTAAGGATAGCCCTAGCAACACAAAGCAATGCTAAAGATTAGAGCTATCAAACTAAGCAAATACAGAGTGAATCCTACTATAACACTAGGGAAATTTAATTGCAGAGTGTTGTTCAAAGTATGCTTTGAGTGCTTGGATTCTTGAGAGCTTTCGCTTGGAAATTTCCCATTAGCCTTGAATGGGTGCAAGGCTCTCTGTATTTATAGGCAAGATTCAAAATAGATCCCTTGGAGGAGATCTACCCAAATCTTTCCTATTTTAGGTTGGTTGCAGGCTAGATGTGCTATTGACCTAATTGCCAAGCTTAATCTGACAATCTTTGTCCCGCCGCCTGCAACTCTGAGACACATTAAAGGCTGCATTAACTACTGCGCAGACTCCGTACATGCGTGTCGAAAGATCATTGGCTCTCCGTACAAACAGCTAGTTGACCACGTGACACTTGTCCTCCCTCGTACATTCAATACTCTGAGTCTCTTGTTAATAACTCAGCCTGAATGTTTGTCTTTATCGGAGTCTTACTGACATTCTCTTTGTCTCTTTGTCCCATAGCATAAATAACCTTTTTGCTTTGGACCTACATGGATCAGGTAAACTAAACCAACGCCTAAGTCAGGTCTTACGAGCATTCAGCTCGGCCTGATAGATTATTCAGCCCAGTGTGTGTAACCTTTTTCTTTGAACTTACATGAGTCAGATAAATTGACCTAATGCCTAAGTCAGGTCTTACGAGCATTCAGCTCGGCCTGATAGGTAACACTTACTCTTCACTGACTAAGTTCTATCTTGAGCATGGTTAGTGTACTCAGTAGAAACATCAGTCAATGGAACTCTGGATTGTCTTTAGGATGGATCTTCAGGCTTCGGTCTTCAGCTTCAGTTCAGGCAATCTTCAGCAAGACTGACTTTGACCTTCTTTAGGATGAATTGCACTTCAGACTTCAAATAATTGGGTCGACTCCAATATCCTTCAGTCTCCAACACGTTCCCCCTGAACTGAATCCCTAACCTGACTATCCTGAACTAGACAATCCTGAACAACTGTACTTAAGCAAATTCATCAGGGGTTACGGGATCTAATCAAAATACTCAGATTGTCCCAACACATACCTAGTATGGAAAAGTTTCTGATCCGCCGCCTGCACCTCTGAGAAGCATTAAATGCGCTCAGCCTCCGTACATACGTGTCGCCTTCTAACTGGTTACTTTGTCAACGACTAGTTTATCGGCATTTGACTTTACTGAACCTCGTACATTTATAACTCTGAGTCCCTCGTTCTTTACTCAGTATAAATGTTTGTCTTATATTGGAGACTCTGACATTCTTTTTGCTTCTTCAGACTTCCATTCGCACGTGTAACCTTTGTGTCTCAGGACTTACAAGTATCAGGTTAATTGATACTAGGCCCATGTCAGGACTTAAGAACATCAGTGGGACATTCAGCCTGATCAAGGTTACTTGAGCCTTCACTGATAGAGACTTCCCTGAGCATGCTTAGTCTACTCAGTTCTGTCATGATCAGTGGTCTTCTTCAGGATGGCTTCTAGGCATCTTCAGAAGTCTTTCTAGGTTTTTTTGGTTCAGCTTCAGGTTGATCCTCTTCAGGATGATCAACGCCTTCAGGGTTGGAGATACATCAGACTTCAGACTTTAAGGACGTCTCCATCAGTCTTCACTCCTCAGTACGTTCCCCCTGAACTGAATACCCGTGAATAAAAAATCTATTCTAACCTATCTATTCTGAGCCTATCATCCTGATCAACTATACTTAGGAAAATTCATCAAGGGGTTTTGGGATCTAATCAAAACACTCAGATTGTCCTAACAACTTTACATGTGAAATAACTCATATTCAAAAATTGGTGGATTCTGATCGGGTCGGATTTGAAAAATTTTCTCCCAAAATCTCGCGCTAAACAAATTCCTGGATTTTTACTGCAGTTTGTGTTACTATATTAGCAAATGCATGTTACGATAAGATAAAATATGTGTTACTATCAGACTAAATATTTTTTTTTACATATATCTATCTGTTATTGTTTCATACAATGTGAGAGAGAAATATGTGTTACTATAAGAACAAATATTAATTTTTCATAAATATTTATATATTTAAAAAAATTAATTATGTATATGCTTTTATAAAACACAATTTGTCCTTATAGTAACACGTGCTTTGCTCACACAGCAATAAAATCTTGGAGCAAATGTGTGTTACTATTAAAGTAAATGTGTGTTACTATCATATTACATGTTGTTCTTTTACATACATTTATTTATTCATTTTATAGAAATAAATATTTTTTCATATATATAAGAGCAAAATGTGTGTTACTATAAGAATAATTTTTTTTTCATGTAATAACATATGTAAAGCTGTGAAATGTGTGTTACTACATGAAATAATATACTCAGATTTAAATGAATGATGAATAAATTAAGAAACATACATTTGTTCTTACAGTAACACACATTTGCCCAAATAGTAACACAAATTGGGAGCAAATGTGTGTACTATTAGAGCAAATGTGTGTACTATTAGAGCAAATGTATGTTGCTGCAAGAACAAATGTGTGTTATTGTACATACATATATTTATTTGTCCTTAGAAAAATATTTTTTTTCTTATAGTAACACATGTAAGGTATTAAAAGATGTATTACAACATTAATAACAGAGTATCAACATAAATCAATAAAAAAATGAAAAATAAATTAAAATACACATATTTATTCCTGTAAAAATACATATTGTTCTTAAAGTTACTTTAAACATACAAAAGATTAAATAAAGATTAGTAACATATATTTTGTCTTTTAGTAAAACACATCTGTTCATATAATAACATTGTCTATGAGCGAATATTTTGAAATAAGTTTTGCCCAGAATTTTCTTGAAAATTTTATTGGACCCGATCTAACCCGCTTAAATTCCGCAAATTTTGACTTGAAGCAACACATGACCCACAAATTTGGTATTTTCTTATTTTAAGTATATTTTATGTGTGAATATTTAACAAAAGAGTGACTCTTTATATAAATAATAGGGTAAGATATAAACTAACACAAATTCTTTTTGGGATACAATTTGAGTTTTTTTTATTCAAATCCCAAAAGCCCTGTTGAATTTGCCAAAGTGCAATAGTTCAGGATTGTATAGCTCAGGATTAGTTCAGGTTTAGGGGGAACGTACTGAAGACTGAAGATTGGATGAGACATTCTGAAGATCCGAGTCAGGAAGATGTTAATCCTAAAGGTTAGAATTCACACTGAAGATACTTCAAGATATCTGACCTGAAGTTGAAACCTGAATAACCAGAAAAAAGATTCTGAAGTTGAAGTGAAATAAATCTTGAAGACATACCACTAATGGTGTTTCTACTGAGCAGTCTAAGCATGCTCAGGACAAAACCCAGTTAGTGAAAGCGGAAGTAACCTAAGTAATCGGGCTGAGTGATCTAATACTTACACTCGTAAGTCCTTATAGAAAAGGTTACTAACACAATGAGAACTTAGCATTTATTCTAACCACTGAGGACAAAAGGAATGTCAGGATCTCCACATAAGGACAACATTAAACCTGAGTTTAATACATAATACTCAGAGTTCTTAATGGTACGATGAAGGATAATGTCACATAAAAAACTAGCCGTTTGAAGAATAGTGAATAAGATGTTGACACGTATGCATAGAAGAACAGTCAATAAGATGTTGAATGAACAAGCATTTAATGCTCCTCAGACTTGCAGGCGGCGGCCAGAAGAATTTCCCATTTAAGTATGACGTAAAGTGAATCAAGTACATCTTAGGCTGCACCAACCCTAATATAGAAGATTTGATTTGATCTCCTCCAATGGATCTATTTCAAATCTCTTTTAAATACAGAAGACCTTGCTCCCATTCAAGGTTACATAAAATTTTAAAGATTGAGATTAACCAAGATTCTAAGCACTCAAAGCATATTCGAAGCAACACTCTGCAATTTAAATTTCCTTAGTGTTTTCCTCTTGACCCCCATCCAATTTTTGGGCCAATTCCCCCTTCGTACTACCAAAAAAATGAGATTCTTGCTGAATCCGAGTTTGCTGCTCCAACAATTACCAAACTAATACCTATTCCATTCAGTACTTCTGGTTCTTCTGTTGCATATAATGTAAATTTCGTAGCGGATCAATTCCAACGAGCCTTTCAATTAGGAATATATTCTATATTTGCTTAGAGTTATAACCCTACCTTTAGCATTGTTTAAATTGCAAGGGTTATCACACAATAGTTGGAAAACAAGAAAGCTAAACCCCTCAAAGTCTGTGAGTTGGTTGGTAGAAAAGACTGAGAATTGTAAAACTACCAAGGGGTCAAAAATCCTAAGGAGAGGAAGGAGACTATTTTTGCACCTTGACATGTTAAAACATAAGATCCAATCCTCAGGAAAGGATTGCTCCTGTTGAATCAGGTCATGGACGTAGGAGTTGGTTATCTTTGAACCACGTTAAAAACCCCGTTTGTGCTGATTTACATACTGTTCAGGATCATAATTGTCATCATAAGTATTTTGATTAGATCCCAAAACCTCTTGAAGAATTTGTCTAAGTATAGTTCATCAGGATGATAGTTTTAGGATAGTCATGTTAGAATAGATTTTTCTATTTACAGGTATTCAGTTCAGGGGCAACCTGCTGAAGATTGAAGGCTGATGGTGACGTCCCAAAAGTGTGAAGTCAGAACTGTTTTCCAACCCTGAAGGTTCAAGATCATCGTGAAGATGATCGACCTGAAGCTGAACCTGAGAAACCTGAAAAGAGTCCTGAAGCTGTGTGGAAGCCATTCTGAAGACAACCACTGATGAGGTCATACTGAGTACACTAAGCATGCTCAGGGCAGGGCTCCATCAGTGAAGGGCTAGTGTAACCTTGATCTGGCTGAATGTTACTACTGATATTCATAAGTCCTGACTTGGGCTTAGTATCAGTTTATCTGATACTTGTAAGTCATGACAATGCAAGGTAACACGTGTGTTCGGTGTAAATGAGTCCTCACGCAAGTGTACGTGTTCGTGATTAGCGTGGTAAGCTTGACCAAGTTTTAATATATCGAACCCAAAGGAGACGAGGGTTTGAATGATAATTCGTTGTTTCGATTGGCTGGCTAACAAAGCAATAAAAGGCAAGGGTATCTATCGTCTACTAATTTGTCAAAAGAGCAAACTACCTGTCACCTTGTGTTCGCAAAGTGAGCAAATGTGAGGGAATGTGTTAGTGTACTATCCTATGTTTCGTGAGTGAAGTATCACTTTATCATTCAATGAGATTGTGTATAATCAATGGACAAGCCTCTCTAACATGCAAAAAGGTTCCCCTAATACATATTAATGTCTCTAATTGTTCATCTAATTCACTAAAAATAATTCTCACTATCTTAGGAATTTCATCAAACACTTGATATGCATTGGCCTTAATACAAGAGAATTTAGGAAATAAGCTCTACTTTCGCAAGAGACTAACTCCCTAATGGCCCTCTTATCATCTACACATGCAAGCATTCATACAAACCTTCCAATTAGAGAATTGATCATACAACAATTCAAATCATTCAAAAGATCAACATATCACTTCACTACTCCATAGGCATCATACACTAACACATAAAGAAATTAGCTCATGGCCAATTGAGTAAACTTAAGAACAATTATGCTAGGAACATTCATCATTAAGAAAGAAATGTAAATAAATTTACCTATTACAATGACAATTGGAAAGATACTATTTACCTCTAAAATGCTAAATTGAAATCCGACAAATGAAATTGAAATTCGATCGGTGAGAATGTAGCCTACAACCAGACGAGCATGCAGGAATAAACAGATCGACGATCACTACGATAGATCAAAAGTTATCTAAGAATTTGTGAGAAGAATTATTAAGAAACCTCCAAGTAACTACCTCACTCTCTCTCTAATCTAAGAAATGTGTCTCAAGCCATTTTGCACCACTTCAATTTTTCATCTCTTTTCACCTTTTTCAAGCCATTTTCTTCCATTTTCCTACACAACACAACTTAAAACTCCACATGTAACATAAATGGTCATTGAACATCAAATTAATCATGAAAATGAGCAATTAATCGAAAAATTAATCACGAATTACACCCCCCCAAACTTTTTCGGATCAAAAATCCTAATAAAGTTTGGAAGGTGTGATTAATCAAGAAACTCAAGCTCAATAAACCATGCACAATCCATATCAATTCCCACAACAAGTATATCTCAAAACCTTAAACACAATATGCTCCTCAAATCTATTCTTGCACAAAATAGCACAAAATCCAAAAAGAGCAATCAAAGCACAAAATCATGAGCTAAAAATGGCATTCATGCTTCTACCCCTAAAATCAAAAAGCAAAACTAATCAACACAAACAATAAAGGATACGAAAAGGATATAAGGGTGGGTTGCCTCCCACCTAGTGCTTGGATTTAACGTCCCCTAGCCGGACGCTATAAAGCTCAAATCATGGTGGCTCAACATCACATAGCCTCAAATAATTTGTTCCCTCTCGTGGCATGGAATTATGATAAAGTTTCAAACGATGACCATTAGCATAGAAGAGTTCCCCTTTATCATTCATCAATTCATACCATCCACTCGCAAAGTAATTTGAAATTGTAAAGGGGCCACTCCATTTCGACTTTAATTTCCCGGGAAACAACTTCAATCTTGAATTAAACAAAAGTACTTGATCGAGCACTTTGAATGACTTCTCTTTTATGTTTGCATCATGCCATTTCTTAGTCTTTTCCTTGAAAATCTTAGCATTTTCGTACGCCTCATCTCTAAATTCATCTAACTCTAACAATTGAAGATGTCTTTTCTCCCCACATGCTTTCTCATCAAAATTCAACTTCTTAATGGCCCAATAAGCTTTGTGTTCAAGCTCAACGGGCAAATGACAAGGCTTACCATATACAAGTTGGTAAGGAGAAAGGTTCAACGGAGTCTTGAAAGCCGTACGATAAGCCCACAATGCATCATCCAACTTAAGTGCCCAATCTTTCCTATTAGCGCTCACTGTCTTCTCTAGGATAAGCTTTATTTGGCGATTTGACACTTCCGCCAATCCATTAGTTTGGGGATGATAGGCCGTGGAAATCTTATGCTTCACATCGTATTTTACTAGTAGATTCCCCAACGCTCTATTCACAAAGTGAGTACCCCCATCACTAATCAATGATCTCGGCACACCAAATCTAGCAAAAATATTCTTCCGTAAGAACTCCATCACCACTCTTGCATCATTGAATTTCGTGGGAATTGCTTCCACCCACTTCGAAACATAATCAACCGCCAAAAGAATATACAAATAACCATGAGACGATGGGAAAGGTCCCATAAAGTCAATGCCCCATACATCAAAAACCTCCACCTCTTGAAAGATATTCAAGGGCATCACATCTCGTTTTGACAACCCCCCAACTCTTTGGCATCGATCACATCGGGCAACAAACATATGACAATCCTTGAAAACCGAAGGCCAATAAAAACCACATTGAAATACCTTTTGAGCCATCTTAATGGACCCAAAATGTCCTCCGCAAGGCAAAGAATGGCAATGTGTAAGCACACTATCAATTTCTTCATCCGGGATACATCTCCTAATCATGGAATCGGCACAACGACGATACAAATATGGATCATCCCAAATATAACGACGTACCTCTTTGTAAAACCGTTTCCTTGCATTTGAATTCATTCCATAAGGAGTTGCCCCACTTGCTAAGAAGTTAGCAAAATCGGCATACCATGGAGCCTCATCTTCCATCTTCCAAAGTCTCTCCTCTTCAATACTAAAGATATGCTCATCGGGAAAACTCTCAAGTATCTCTTCTTTTTCTTCCAACGCTTCATCTCCCCTCACTAGTCTTGACAAATGGTCGGCAATCACATTTTCGCTTCCCTTCTTATCCCTAATCTCCAAATCGAATTCTTGTAGACGTAGCACCCACCTAATCAACCTAGGTTTAGAATCCTTCTTCTTCATCAAAAACTTGATAGTCGAATGGTCCGTATACACAATGGTTCTTGTCCCCACAAGATATGGACGAAACTTCTCCACGGCATATACAATGGCCAAAAGCTCCCTCTCGGTAGTGGTGTAAATTAATTAAGTAGCTGAAAAAGTCTTTGAAGCGTAATAGATTGCATGAAATCTTCTTTCTCTTAATTGCCCTAGCACCACTCCCATGGCATAGTCACTCGAATCACACATAAGTACGAAAGGTTCTTCCCAATTTGGAGTGATCAAGATCGGTGCACTCACCAAGGCATCTTTCAACAACCTAAAAGAATTCAAACAAACATCATCAAACTTAAAAGGAACATCTTTCTCCAATAATCGAGACAATGGTTTAGACAATTTAGAAAAATCTTTAATAAATCTCCTATAGAATCCGGCATGTCCCAAGAAAGATCTTACTCCCTTCTCATTTATAGGTGGAGGTAACTTCTCAATAGCTACTACCTTGGCGCGATCCACTTGTAGCCCATTAGAGGAGATGTGATGTCCAAGAACAACACCTTCACTTACCATAAAATGGCATTTCTCCCAATTGAGCACCAAATTTGCCTCTTCACATCTAATTAGTACCTTCTCAAGATTAGACAAGCAATCATCATAAGTATTTCCAAAAACGCTGAAATCATCCATAAACACTTCCATAATATGCTCAATTAACCCATGGAATATCGACATTATTAACCTTTGAAATGTAGCCGGAGCATTGCATAGCCCAAAAGGCATGCGTCTCCAAGCATACGTTCCATAGGTACATGTGAAAGTAGTCTTCTCTTGGTCTTCCGGTGCAATCATGATTTGAGTGTAACCGGAATAACCATCGAGGAAACAATAGTATCGATATCCACATAATCTATCCAACATTTGGTCCATAAATGGCAAAGGAAAGTGATCCTTACAAGTAGCCTTGTTCAATTCCCTATAATCAACACAAACACGCCACCCCGTGGCCACCCTTGTAGCAATTACTTCATTATTCTCAGTTTTTATGATAGTCATTGCGCCTTTCTTAGATACTACATGCAAGGGTGACACCCAAGGGCTATCACTAATTGGGAAGATCATATTCGCTCCAAGCAATTTTAACACTTCTTTCTTAATGACTTCTTGTATTATAGGATTCACTCTTCTTTGTGGTTGAACTAATGGCTTAGCATTTTCTTCTAGTCGTATTCTATGCATGCATAAAGAAGGATTTACACCCTTAAGATCATCCACCGTCCAACCTATAGCCAATTTATGTTCAATAAGAGGAATATCTTTATCTTCTTCCATATCAAGAACATAGAAGTCCGCGGGGAATGTGAAATCTTTAATTCTCACGAGTACATCCTCTATAAAGCCATTAGGAATGGTGGTTGATCCATCCGCCAATTGAAGAGTAGTAGATGTTCCTTTCAAGTGACCTTGATTTAAGCTTTTGAAGATAGAGAGTGGAATCAAATTTATACTTGCTCCTAAGTCACATAGGGCTTTGTGAACTACTCCATTTCCCATGTCACAAATAATTGTGAAGCATCCCGGATCTTTCTCTTTTTGAGGTAGCTTTCTTGTCAAAGCATTACTACTCTCCTTAGTCAATTTTACCATTTCCACCCCCTCTACTCTTCTTCTCTTGGCTAAAAGATCTTTCATAAACTTTGCATAGCTTGGCATTTGTTCCAAGGCTTCATAAAAAGGAATATTTATATAAAGCTTTTTGAAAACCTCAAGGAACTTGTTGAACTTGTCATCGAGCTTCTTCTTGGCAAACCTTTGGGGATATGGAATGGGCACTACCGTCTTTGGCACCCCCCATTCATCAACTTCTACTTTATTCTTTTTTTCTTTCTCTTCTCTAACTCTCTTCCAATTAGGAACATATGCTTCCTCTTTTTCACTTCCACCCTTTTCTTCTTCTTCCACTAACCCTTCTTCCACCTTTCTTTCCTCTTCTTTTTCACCTATTGGAATAGAGTATTCCATATCAATTCCCTCATCCATATCATCAATCTTCTCCTTTTCTACCCCCTTTTCTTCATCTTCACAACAATTAGGAGCACTAGGTCCTTCATATCTCTTTCCACTTCTTAACTCAATAGCATTGCACCCTTCTCTCAATTGAGTTTCAATCAAATAGGACTTGCATTCACGAGCCCTTTGTCCATATTTTCTTGATATTTCCTCCACTTTCACCTCCAAGCTCTTTATCTTAGCTCCTTGATCTCGACAAATTGCATCAAACTTTTGATTTGTTGCCTCTATATACCGATATCCTTCACTTCTTATGTTGTCCAGCTTTTCGAGTATAAGATGGAGTGTTTCATCAATATATGTAGAATTTCCTTGATGGTAGGATGTATAAGGCATGGAGTTGATTGATGGATGATGGGGTTGGTAAGTTCTTTCATTTTGGTGGGTGTAAGGATGGTAAGAATATGATGTAGAAGGTTGATTATTTGGTGGATGGTAGGAAGAGTAGTTGTATCGATCCATCTTTCTTTCACAAAATCCTGCAAGAATTTCCAAGTATCAAATTCTCACAATAGTAACCAATCAAAAAGAAAAGAAACAACAAACAACCAATCAAACAAGTCGTCTCCCCGGTAACGGTGCCAAAAACTTGTTCGGTGTAAATGAGTCCTCACACAAGTGTACGTGTTCGTGATTAGCGTGGTAAGCTTGACCAAGTTTTAATATATCGAACCCAAAGGAGACGAGGATTTGAATGATAATTTGTTGTTTCGATTGGCTAGCTAACAAAGCAATAAAAGGCAAGGGTATCTATCGTCTACTAATTTGTCAAAAGAGCAAACTACCTATCACCTTGTGTTCGCAAAGTGAGCAAATGTGAGGGAATGTGCTAGTGTACTATCCTATGTTTCGTGAGTGAAGTATCACTTTATCATTCAATGAGATTGTGTATAATCAATGGACAAGCCTCTCTAACATGCAAAAAGGTTTCCCTAATACATATTAAAGTCTCTAATTGTTCATCTAATTCACTAAAGATAATTCTCACTATCTTAGGAATTTCATCAAACACTTGATATGCATTGGCCTTAATACAAGAGAATTTAGAAAATAAGCTCTACTTTCGCAAGAGACTAACTCCCTAATGGCTCTCTTATCATCTACACATGCAAGCATTCATACAAACCTTCCAATTAGAGAATTGATCATACAACAATTCAAATCATTCAAAAGATCAACATTTCACTTCACTACTCCATAGGAATCATACACTAACACATAAAGAAATTAGCTCATGGCTAATTGAGTAAACTTAAGAACAATTATGCTAGGAACATTCATCATTAAGAAAGAAATGTAAAGAAATTTACCTATTACAATGACAATTGGAAAGATACTATTTACCTCTAAAATGCTAAATTGAAATCCGACAAATGAAATTGAAATTCGATCGGTGAGAATGTAGCCTACAACCAGACGAGCATGCAGGAATAAACGGATCGACGATCACTACGGTAGATCAAAAGTTATCTAAGAATTTATGAGAAGAACTATTAAGAAACCTCCAAGTAACTACCTCACTCTCTCTCTAATCTATGAAATGTGTCTTGGATTATGACTTGGCTCCCTTGAGAATCTGATCTTAAGAGTATTTATAGTGCCCACAATGCTTGGTCCAATATGCCCCTCATTAAACGCGCGAAAAGACGAAACTGCCCTTCGAAAATGGAACAACCGAGCCATCGCACGATCTCCAGCAGGTGACCGCACGAACCAAGCTCGTGTGAGTGTTCGTGTGGCTCGTCGTCGCCCAAACCAGAAGTTCGGCGCATGAACGTGGCCCATGGTCGCACGAGTCTGGCCTGTTATCGCTCGAACCCGGCTTCGACTTGTGCGATCGATCCTCGACTTCTCGTTTTCTTCATATCTTGAGTTCTAGAGCTCCGATTGACTCAATTCTTTTTTCATTGCGACCCTCTCTTCGAACTCTTCGACATGGTATCACATTTGTCTTCATTGGATCAACTCACATTTTCTGAACTTTTATGAACTTGCTCGTCTCTTCCTCATTTTGCTCGTTTTCACCTATAATCACAACTTTCTAGCCAAAAAGGGTTAATAGCATAATTTATACCATATTAGGGTCAAATATGATCATAAGAACATCAAAACCATATAGAAATGGTTACAAAAACATGCAATTATGACCCTAATCAACGTGCAATGGAGTCTGAGGAATAAAGAGTATGTCAGCATCTTTGTAATAAAGACAACATTTATTCTGAGTAAAGAACGAGGAACTCAGAGTTATAAATGTACGATGATTCACAAGTCAAAGTCGACAAACTAGTCATTGGACAAACGACTAGTAAGGAGGTAACACGTAAGTACGGAGACTGCGCAGCATTTAATACTCCTCAGAGCTGCATGCGGCAGATCAGAGAATTGACATACTTAGTATGGAAAAGTCAATCAAGGACAACCAAAGTCTGCACCTACCTAATATAGATAGATTTGAAAAGATCTCCTCCAACGAATCTTCTCAAATCTCCCTATAAATACAGATCACCTTGCACCCATTCAAGGTTACGGGAAATTTCCAAGTGAAAGTATTCTCAAGATTCCAAGCAATCTAAGCTTAATTGAAGCAACACTCTGAAGTTCTAAATTTCCCTAGTGTTGTAGTACGAATCTGATTTGTATATTGCTTAGAGTGTTAATCCTATTCTTAGATTTGTTTTGGTTAGAAGGATTAACACACCCTAGTTGGAAACCAGAATACCAAACCCCTCAGTTTGTGAGAAGGTTGGTTAGAAGGTCTGGGACTTGTAAAACGCCCAAGGGTCGATTCCTAAGAGAGGAAGAAGGCTACTCGTTCACCTTGGCACGTTAAAAACAAGTACCTATCCTCAGTGGTAGAGGATAGCTTCCTGTTAAATAAGGTCGTGGATGCAGAAGTTGGTTATCTCCGAACCACGTTAAAAATGTCCCCTTGTGCTGATTTACATTATCTATTCAGGATCATATCTGTCATCATTTTAAATTGAACATACTTGCATCAGTTTTAAAACTGTCAGGAGGAACCAATTCTCCTGATACTTAAACTTGTGCACCAGCCTTAATCACAATTTCCAAAAGCAATACTGATCAAAGTTTTTATGAACTAAAAATGAGTAGAAATATTGAAGGGCTCACTTTTCTGCACGTACTCTAGCTTACTGAGATAGCTATCCAACTGACTAAGTTCCGAGCGGGCAGTAGATGGGTTATCTCTATTGAGCTTCTGTGAGCACTTTAATCAGACTTAGCGTATTTGGTTCCATACTGATCCGTTCCTGCTGCCCCTGTGGATCATCAGTTTTGTAAACACTTTAGGATCTTCCTAACTAAGCCTGAAAGAGCATTTTCCTGAGATTTTTCGAGAAAATCTGACATCAGTGTATTCCCCCCCTCATACACTGATTTACTCGTTTTGGGACCAACAATTAGTAACCATGTGACAAAAGGTATGTTTTGCACACATCAAAATCTAATTAAAATAAGGTACTAACAACTTGTCTTCTATTTTGACTTCGAAAATACTAGTAAGAATACTTAAGTGTGAACCCCACTAAAAGCATTTAAACTCTTTAGAGTCAGGTTTTGGCAATATCAAAAAGGGGGAATTTATTGGAAAATGTATGAGATAGTATTTTGATGTATTCTCAAAACCCCCAAGTGTCATTGTAAAATATTTGTTAAAAACAGGCTTGTAAAGAAGCCTACTTGTTAGGAGGCTTAAAGTACCTGACATGTTAGTTCAGTAGGTTACAGGCTACTTGAACATTGAAGATGAACTCGCCTCAGAAGAGCAAGTGATGCCTAAGTGATAAATACACCCACCAGTGGAGAAGAGAACCATCATGCACATAAGTCTAACTAAGTTGGTCTTTAGCTTAGGCCAGGAGAGTTCCAACCTTACTTATGAAGTCTTCTAAAGCATTAAATGATCTAAACAGCTAATGATGTTCGTTTAAATCTTAGAGACTAATTAAATACAACAAAAGAAATGTTCCAAGTCACCTGAAGATATGACAGTGGACTTGAAGGAGTCCATTTGACGACTCTGAGAATATTCAGAACTAAGCCAATGAAATGGAGCCACATATGTATGGACCACACAAAGCTGATTAACCTAAAAGAGTCAAAGTTAGAAGTAAACTCAACCTAGGATGGCACAAACTACGAAGATAGTTGCATGGATTCAAACGTGCATTTAATGAGCATTACACTAATTAATGCTTAGAAACTCTGCATGAAGAACAAAGAGACGTTAATATACCAAAATAGCATAATCTGAAGGCTTCTCCAATGAGAAGTTTTCAAATTATGTCTATAAATACAGATGTTGATAAAAGGTTATAAGCTCGAAGATTAAAGGACAAGTTAGAGTGATCGATGCTCGCCGAGCTGCTAGCCACCCTGCTCTCCAGCTTGCTCGCCCGGCCCAGGGATGGAAAGGCAACAAGTCCACATGCCCGTGACCAAGTTGCTCCCCACCCTGCTCGCCAGCTTGCTCGTCTGGCCCAGGGATGGCAAGGCAACAAGCCCACGTTCCCGTGACCAAGTTGCTCGCCACCCTGCTCGCCAGCTTACTCGTCTGGCCCAGGGAGGGCAAGGCAACAACCTCACGTGCCCGTGACCAAGTTGCTCGCCACCCTGCTTACCAGATTGCTCGCCTGAGCCCATGGATGGAAATGCAACAAGCCCACGTGGCCACACCCAAGTTGCTCGTCACCTTGCTCGTCCAAGCCCTGGGGTGACGAAGCAGCAAATCCATAAGGCTGAGACCAAGCTGCTCGCCCCATTGCTCGCCCAGATGCTGACCAAGTTGTTCGCCAGAGTCAGTAGTGACAAGGCATCAAGCCAAAAGGCCAAGCCAAAGGTGCTCGCCCGAATGATCGCCCTTCTCTCAAGAATAAAAACACAAGATGTCCAGAGAACCTAGGAGAAAGGCATAGGTCGTTAAGGTTAGAGTGAGTGGGGCAAGTCATTGAGGTGGTAACAAGTGGAGGACACTTGTCACCATCAGAGGCTATGTGGCCTAAAAACATGCCACCTCACTAATAAGAGAGTATAAATAGGTGAAAACACCTCATTTATAAGGGGCGGAATTTCTAAATAAAAAGGACACCTTACAATATTTCTCTCTCTACAATTTCTCTTATATTCATAAGATTATTACAAATTATATCTTTGATTATTGTTTGAGTAATTCCCTAAGATTAATTAGCCACATAAACTTTCAATTACAAGAATTGCTTGCTCTCCACTCTGTTCGCCAGATTGCTAGCCTGAGCCCATGGATGGCAAGGCAACAAGCCCACGTGGCCACACCCAAGTTGCTCGTCACCTTACTCGCCTGTTTGCTCACCCAAGCCCTGGGGTGATGAAGCAGCAAATCCATAAGGCTGAGACCAAGCTGCTCGCCCCATTGCTCGCCCAGATGCTCGCCAAGTTGTTCGCCAGACTCAGTAGTGACAAGGCATCAAGCCATAACGCCAAGTAAAAGGTGCTCGCCCACCTGCTCGCTATGTTGCTCGCCCGGATGATCGGCCTTCTCTCAGGAATAAAGACACAAGATGTCCAGAGAACCTAGGAGAAAGGCTTAGGTCGTTAAGGTTAGAGTGAGTGGGGCAAGTCATTGAGGTGGTGACAAGTGGAGGACACTTGTTACCATCAGAGGCTATGTGGCCTAAAAACATGTCACCTCACTAATAAGAGAGTATAAATAGGTGAAAACACCTCATTTGTAAGGGGTGGAATTTCTAAATAAAAAGGACACCTTACAACATTTCTTTCTCTACAATTTCTCTTATATTCATAAGATTATTACAAATTATATCTTTGATTATTGTTTGAGTAATTCCCTAAGATTAATTAGCCACATAAACTTTTAATTACAAGAATTGCTCAACAATTTGGCACTAGAAGGAGGGTTCGAACCTTCGTCGATTAAAGAATTCACATTCGTTCTTCATTTTATCAAGAACAATCACTCAAGTTTCGTAAGTTTTGTGTAGAACAAGAAGAAACTCATTCAATTGTGAGTGTCTTGAGGAAGAATTTTTATTCCTACAAACACAAACTAGAAAAGGATTATCTATAAGGATTCATATCCCGCACATAATTTCTACTGAAACAATGACGAGACAAATGTACAAAGCTTCCCACGATGAATCCCGCACCACTTCGACGAGCCGTAGGTGGAAGGGAAAGAAACCTTCGGGGCGCCGTCAAGCTGAAACAATCTGAGTCCAAGCTTTACCAGCAGCACCAGTCAGACCTCAAATTGAAGACACCTTGAAGTCGATGGTAAAGACGCCCGAAGATATCGAAAGGGCGATGGCCATGTTGCAACAAATGCAAAGGCAACAGGTGGTGGTGACTCGTCAGCCAATGATCCAAGAAGTCCCGATGGAGACAAGACATGAGACGCGGACGAGTTACCATGAAGAGGAGGCTAGTAGTGGACTTGTCGCCCCTGAGAATTCAAAGAGTAAACAAAAGATGAGTGATCGTCTAGGACCCCAACATAGACGATCAGACCAGTGACTAGATGTTCGAGCATCTGGGCGATCAGCTAGGCGAACAGAAGAACAGCCCAGACATCAAGGGTCACAAGGTAATAGGCATGTTGAGCCAAGTCATCATTTCGGGAGTGGAAGGTCCGGGTATTCCCAGCATCAGGAGCCTTGCGAGTCAGAAGCAAGACATCAATGTAGGCTCGTTCAAGAACATTTAAGGAGACGAGCATCCGAGAGGTTGGGCCCAAATGCTGCAAGTAACCTCCAATGACCACACCGGGAGGTCACCCGAAGTGAGGGACTACCGGGGGCAGCACGTCAGTATGAGGTGAACCCGGAACAGCCGCGAGGAGGGGGATCATCTCGGGGGTCATCGGTTCTTGAGATAGAAAAGTTGAAGAAGGCGGTGGAGGACTTGCAGCAACAAGTGGCCTCCAAGGACAAAGCCGAAACATACACATCCCTCCCCATTTCACCATTATCAACAACCATCCTTACAGCACCAATCCAGAAGAAAATACAATTTCCATCACTGGTGCTGTACGAAGGGGAGTCTGACCCCAAAGTCCACATCTCAAAATATGACAACTATATGATCTCAATGGGGGCATCAGATGCAACTCAATGCGGGAATTTCCCCTTGACCTTAGGGGACAGTGCTCACAGATGGTTCTCTGCGTTGACACCCGGATCTATTCAGTCGTTTGGCCAGTTGACCCAAGAATTCTTGTCCCACTTCTCGGGATTTGGAACGTACCTAACACAGAAGCATCGACTGGCCAACATTTCGCAAGGAGCTGAGGAGACGGATCAGCAATACCTTGAACGCTTCGACAAGATCCTTTTAGAAGGTGAGTCGGTTAGTGATGACACAAAGGTTGTTGCAGTCATGGCGGGTCTGCGTAAAGGAACAGACCTATGGAAAGAAATGCATCTATCCTATCCAAGTACATACGCCGAGTTCCGCCATAAAGCTGGTGTATACGTTGCAATGCAAGAAGCTATGGTAAAATAGTTGGGCGCAGAGGTTGACGACAAGAAGATTGGTAAGAAGCCGCGGTTATAAAGCTCCAAAAACCCTAAAGTTGTTTGGAGATACTATGGAGTATAAAAAAAAACTTAACCAAGTGTTAACCACCACCATTGACCATGTGTTCACCGCAGTGAAAGACCAAGACATGCTAGCGCCTCCCCGGAGGATCAGACAAGATAGAAGCAAGCTAAACCCGAAAAAATTCTACGCATACCATCAAAGCATCGGTCACTTCACCAGCGAGTGCCGTGATCTTCTGAAACAGTTATGGAAGTTCTATGAAGAAGGGAAACTTGCGGAATTTGTGAAGAAAGCTCCGGGGAAGAGACAACGATAGCCAAAACAAGGAGCTTCGGATGAGGAAGATAGTGATGAGACAGAAAGGGGCCCGAACAGACAAGTACGAAGAGGTCCATCGGCAATGCCAACACATCAGGAGCCTAACTGAGAGATTCTTGTACTTGAAGAGATAGGCTCGGATGGAGGTATGGTGGATGGCCGCCCGACATCGAAATGACAAAAGAAAGCAGAAATACGGGCGGTCAATCAAGTTCAAGAAACGGGGTCTGGGTCAAAGGTGCCGACAAAACTGACTGCTAATTTGGTGTTTTCACAGTCGGACCTTGAAGTGCAAATATAATGAACACGAGGGTACACCGACTGCTAGTAGATACCGAAGCTTACACAAACATCCTGTTCAAGAAAACACTAGATCAGCTAGGAGATTATGAATCGTACATAGAGGAATGTAATCATAAAATAGTGGGTTTCGGAGAGGCTGTGACCGTCCCACTAGGTGTAATAAAATTGTCTGTAGAACTTGTAGCGCTTGAGGACCCGGAAAGAAGGATGACTAGGTTGCTAGATTTCTTAGTCGTAGATCAACCATCCACCTATAACGGGTTCCCCGGCCGCTCTTTCATTTCAGAGTCATTAAAGGAGACCAGAAGAAAGCACGAGAATGCTTATTGACTCTGAAGAAGCCTGTTACCCAGGTGTTGGTATATGAAGACATAGTATCTCAACACTCCCTAGATGAACCTAACATCTTGGATGCTATCTCCATCGAGACCGAGATAATGGAAGTGGATCAAATGCAGGAGGAGATGGAGATAGATGATATACCCTTACATGGTCAGCAGGCCGAGGGACATGCAGAAAATAACGTGGAGGGTCGAGGTGATATGCCAACAACGGTAACCGGAGCGGATGATGATGCGGAACCAGCACATGAGGGTCAAACAAGTGAGTCGGATGTCGTTGAGCCCCTGCTGGGTTACGAGCCAATCTCGATGGAGATGGATATACGTTTGGAAGGGCCCATCGATGATCCAAGATGGAAGGATAAAAAATGACGTGCCACTCCAGTCGTAGACTTGAGGTCCATACATGTAGATCCCAATAAAAAGGACTTAGACCTTTTTATTGGGGCAGAGTTAGAAGAACCCTACAGAAGCAGAATGGAGGAGTTCCTTCAGGCCAATCTCGATGTGTTCGCATGGTCACATGAGGACATGACGGGTATACCGATAGAACATGCTTGTCACCGCCTCAACATTGACCCCACAAAGAAGCCCGTCCGCCAGAAGAGAAGGAAGTATGGACCTGATAAGTATGAAGCATTAACTGGCGAGGTGAAGAAGCTTATGGACAATAAGCTTATAAAGGAGGCACTATGTCCTCAATTGGTGGCAAATCCAGTCCTGGTCAAAAAGCCGAACGGAACGTGGAGACTCTGTATAGACTTCACAGACCTCAACGCCGCGTGTCCAAAGGATAACTTCCCGTTGCCTCACATAGACCAGCTGGTGGATAACACGGCAGGACATGAAATAATGACTTTTATGGATGCCTTTGCAGGTTATCATTAGATTGCCATACACCCGGATGATCAAGAACATACAGCTTTCTACACAAATAAAAATTTGTTCTATTGGAAGAGAATGCCCTTCGGGTTAATCAACGTCGGTGCCATGTACCAAAGACTTGTCAACAAGATGTTCGATCAATACCTTGGCGACACAATGGAGGTCTATGTCGATGACATTGTGGTTAAGAGCCTCAGAAAGGAAGATCACTTGGAGCACCTCAAGCAAGCGTTCGACATCATGAGGACATATAACATGAAACTTAATCCAAAGAAGAGCAGTTTTGGGGTACAGTCCGGCAAATTCTTGGGGCATCTAGTGAGCCAATGGGGCATTGAAGTCAACCCTTTGCAAGTCAAATGCATTTTGGAGATGGGACCAGCGAAGGACGTACGAGCTGTTCAAAGACTCACGGGATGTCTAGCAGCATTGAACAGATTCATATCCAGATTCGGAGACAAGAACGGGCCATTCTTTGAGTCCATCAAAGGCAAAGGCATCTGCAAAAGAACCGGGAAAAACAACTATGTTTGGACTGATGCATGTCAAAGGGCATTCGAAGATATAAAAAGCTGTCTCAGCAACCCCCAAATCCTGTCGAAGCCCGTCCCAGGAGAAAAGTTATACTTGTACCTGGCAGCATCGGAGGTGGCCATAAGCTCAGCCTTAGTACGTGCGGAGGGAAAAACACACCTGCCAATCTAATATGTCAGCCAAGTGTTACATGAGGCAGAGCTGCGATATTCCCCAATGGAGAAGTTGGCATACGCATTGGTGATGAGCGTAAGGAAGCTCCGGCCCTACTTCTTCGACCACCAGGTGGAAGTCTTAACGACATTTCCCTTAAGGCAAATCTTACACAGACCTGACACTATCGGACGATTGCTAAAAGGGTCACTAGAGGTCAGCCAATATGGTACAACCTACGCTCCCCGAACAGCGATCAAAGGGCAGGCTCTAGCAGACTTCATAGTAGAGCTGACCTACCCTCAAGATTGGACGAGGGGACATATATACCCATGGCACCTCTACATAGACGACTCAGCAACAAGTTCCGCAGCCGGTGCAGGTGTTGTCCTGGTGAGTCCCGACAAGCAAGTATTCACCTCAGCAATAAGGTTCGACTTCCTAGCAACCAACAACGAAGCCGAATACAAAGCACTTATTGCGGGATTGAGACTATCATTAGCTGTGGGGACAACCAGACTTCAAATTTTCAGGGATTCGCAGCTAATAGTATCTCAAGTCCGAGGTGAATACGAGGTAAAGGTTCGATAAATGATCATCTACCAAAGAATCATTGCACACCTGATGTCCAAGTTCGATCAAGTATACATTAAGCAGATCCCCCGGCTAGAGAACACACAAGCGGATGCTCTAGCTCGTCTAGCTACAAGCACCGGAGAACCAAGTATCTCGGAGGTGGTGGTCACAAAGCTAACGAATCCTTCAACATTTGATTATATTAATCAAGTGTTGAAGAGGGGGCAACAAATAGTGAACCACCAACAAATGATGGACGACTGGCGTACACCCATAGCTAAATACTTAACTAGTGGAGAGCAGCCGGGATATCCATGGGAAGCACAACGGGTTGTGAAATAAGCTGCTAGATACACGATGGTTGAAGGACAGTTATACAAGAGGGGAATCTCACTCCCATTACTCAAATGTCTCTCCCCGGAAGAAGGTCAAAAGGTGTTAGGAGAAATTCATGAAGGAATATGTGGAGGCCACGCCGGGGGGCAAGCCCAAGCCTACAAAACTATTAGGCAAGGGTACTATTGGCCAACATTGCGGAAGGATGCCATCAAATATGCTAAAAAATGCTTGAAGTGTCAACAGTTTGCTCCAAGTATCCATACCCCGGTGCAAGAATTAAAATCGGTGTATAGTCCATGGCCATTTGCTAAATGGGATATCGACTTGATCGGCCCATTCAAATCGGAAAGGGTGGAGTAAAATTCGTAGTGGTGGCTGTGGACTATTACGCCAAGTGGGCCGAAGCAGAAGCTTTAACGACTATAACCCAAGAGAAAATGATAAGCTTCATTTGGAAAAACTTGGTATGCAGATTTGGGTTACCGCAGTCAATAGTCACAGATAATGGAAGACAGTTTGATGGGACTAACTTAAGAGATTTTTGCACATCTTGGGACATCAAGAAGCATTATTCTACACCATATCATCCTCAATCAAACGGACAAGTCGAAGCCGTGAACAAGATCTTGAAGCACATCCTGAAAATTCGATTAGAAGAAAGAAAAGGCAGTTGGGCCGATGAACTGCCAGAAGTCCTATGGACGTATAGAACGTCTTATAGAACAAGTACCGGGGAAACACCGTTTACCATAGCTTTTGGAGTTGAACCAGTCATCCCGGTAGAGGTCCAACATCGGACGTGGAGGATAATCAAGTACAATGAAGAAGCAAATAAAGATGATATGGCGGTGGAAAAAGATCTGATTGAAGAAACAAGAACTTCAGCGGAGTTAAGAAATGCCGTCTACAAACGATGAGCTGAAAAATATTACAACTCACAGGTCAAGGATCGAAGGTTCAAGGTTGGCGACATGGTGATGAGACGAATATTGGCGGTCCCAACAGGAGTGTTTAGTCCAAGATGGGAAGGTCCGTTCAAAGTAATAAAGGGTTGGCCAAATGGGACGTATGATCTGGAAGATATGCAAGGCAACCCTTCGTCATACACTTGGAATGCGGCGCATCTCAAGAAGTTCTACCAATAAAAAATTTTCTTTTGAAACCTAGCTCGCCCAACATGTATAGGGGCAAACGGGTTCGATTCAGATAAGGTTAAGGTTGTAAAGTCAAAGTGTTGAATAAAGAAGATGTTTCCTTTCAAGAACAATGTATGGAAAGGTGTTTCAAGTTATAAGCTCAAAAGACTTACGAGTCAAAAATAAAGGCAAGGTATTGAGACTAAACCCTACTGGAATAACAGTAAAAGGGAGTCCTTACCGATTAATAAGCTTACATCGAAAGAGATGAAAAATAAAAGGTGTAAATTCAGGATTCCATAAAAGGAAAAGTAAGACGAATCAATCGAAACACCATACGCAAAAATGAGCAATAAAATAACTTAGACGGAAATATCAACAAAACACAACTATAAATAAACTTGAGGAAAAAGGAAACTGCATTAATGATAAGAAGAGTTCAAGTACATATGGGACGCCTTCAAGGGCGAAGAAACAAAAAGTTACCAAGTAAAAATGCCTTCGAGGGCGAAATAGCAAAAAGGTTACAAGCTAAAAAGCAAAGAAGCAAAAAGTTTTAAGACAAAAGAAGACCAAACACTCTACTGCCCGCCACCTTGCTCGCTGGTATGCTCGCCCGGCTGTGTCTTTGCCTGCCCACCTTCTGGCCCAGCCTGCTCGCCGGCCTGCTCGCCTGTCTGCCTGCCGGTGCCTGAGGGTGAGAGACCCGGGAGAACCTCAATAGGAGACAAACCCTCGGTGTCTACCATTGCATCGTCCTCGGTATCAATCTTAAGAGGTGGATAGCTTCCACTGATGATCTTAAGGGTGGGAGGCACAACACTTAGGTCGACCCCCATCTCCTCGAGATCACCAATGTCAACAACCAACCCCTCCTTGAGGGGATGCTCAGTAAGGAAGTCGGTGAATTCCTTCTTCAGGACTGTCCAAGGATCCTCATTCTCACCAATAGCATGGTGATAGGCCCGGAGGTTCTCGGCGAAGGCATAGACGAACCCGAAGTCGAAAGACTTGGCTCGTACCTCAGCAACGGCCTCAGCAGTGTAGCAATCAGTATGTACGGCCTTATGCTCGCTAACTGGGTCCGGGTGGTTTGGAGTTCTCCCTCCAATTCGGTGACTTTTTCACGAGCAATACGACCCTCGGCCTTGGCCCTCTCAGCACTTGCAATCGCCGATTACTCGGTATCCAAGGAAGCATTAGCCTTAGCTTCTGATGTGGCAACCTTCTTCTTCATATCGTCCCTCTCCTTCCTCAGGGTGTCATTCAACACCGTGTACGACTTCTCCAAAGTCACGACTTGCTCAATGGGGCGCTGAGCAGTAATGAGGGCACCACTCGAATGATGTATAGCCGTACGGATGTTGTCGGTTAATGACTGATGCTGGATAATAATATCTTGAGGCTGAGTCCAATGGCGGGCGGCAGACTCAACGGACCTCCGAAGAAGACCCAGAAGCTCGTTAAGAGTCTTCGAAGGCCGGGCAAGTGCAAAGTGATGAACCGCTGGGCTGCGGTGCTGGTAACGTGAAGGGTCATGCCTGCATAGAAAGTTCATGCAAAATAACACTTAAAAAAATTTCCACAAGAAATTTGGAAATTTCCAAGTATAAATATGTTAAGAGGTTTTGAAGGGTGTTACCCTGCAGCTCGATCCTGATCCCATCCCAAAATAGAGATATCCGACATTTACCCGACAGAATGGTTGGGTGCAAGGGCATTGGAAGTGCCGACAGAGACTGGAAGAGTGGATTCTGGGACCTCAACCAGACCCAAACCTTCCGAACCCAAGGCTCTCGTTACCCGTGCCTTCTTGGCAGCCTCCCCCTCAAGCTCAATGCGTGAACCATCGCCCCTCTGTGAGCGACGACTACCACCACCAGGAGAACCGCTAGGGGCTGGTCGATCATCGACACGGGGAGCTCGAGGAGGAGCAGTGGATCGTGTGCTTGGCCCAGTACCACCACCCTTCTTGGCCTTGGCCGCCTGTTGAGCAGCTAATACAATGGATGGCGGATCCCTCTTGGTTCTAGCCATTCAAAATCTCTGGTTTAGAGCTCGAAAGGAAGGGGGAATGACAATAGTAACGGCCGCGGCTGCAAATATCAATAAATATGAAAAGAGTTAGAAAGTTTTTACAAAAACTTCAAAGCACAAGACAAAAGCTCATAACGATTATACCTGCAGGACGAACGACTTGTGCTCATAGGTGATGAGGAGTTGTGATCAACCCCGAGGCGATGCGGCAACTGGACTTGTTCAAGTACTCGAACGTTCTATCCTTCTTGTTCCGGCGACAAACAAGGATACAAGTAAACTTGAACTCCTCAGAAAGACTTGTCTTCTTCCAACGATGAGGAATCAAAACTTCAAACATAGAAACAAAATGTTGTTAGACACGATATCGAGAAATGAAATCCCAAGTACAAAACAAGTCCTACGCTGTAACTCGCCAAACTCAGTAGGAGACATAATACGTCCCCCAAGTCCTTCATTATTGTCCGGGGCTCGCCAATCTCCACCGATGAAGAAAAACTGCTCCTTCCAGTCTCTCACCTTGTTGTGTAATCCTTCAAGGATCTTCATATCACTCCTCGCCTTCAGGTAATAGTAACCCTGGCCTTCCTCGGAATACTTACTGAGGCAGAGGGTGTAATTCACCTCTTGAGGAGTCAAACGGTCCTTATATTTCTCCAAGGCAAAGACTGTATAGAGAGATATCAGATATGTCCAGGCGTTGGGTGTTAGCAGTGGGATCGCTAAACCCGTCGACTCCAGGAAACGATCGATGAGAGGGTGGAGAGGCAACGTTACACTGGCGGCCAGTGTATGTATATTTATTGTTGTTAAACCTTCCAGAGGATAGTCAGCTCTTTCCTTCTCCCGAGGGGCGTACATCGTGACGTCGCAGGGAATGTGGTACTCCCTCCGGATGCTGTCAAGGTCATCCTCATCAATAACACTCACCACAGTGTTCGCCTTGTAGTTGGTGCGGTCACCCTCTTCAAGTTCTCGATACTGTCGGGGGGGAGTTGGAAAGTCAGCGGTATACCGTTCGTAGTAGGCTCTCCAATCAAACTCTCGCTCGACGCCTTCGGGGATGGATTTCTCAGACATATGAGGTTGCGGGAAACCAACGGACTCGAACCACTCGATGATAGAGTCATCACTATCATCACTACTGGAGAGCGCCTCAACATCCTCCTGGTCATCACCATCTGGGTGAGCAACAGCCTGCTCAACTACCTGCTCGCTCGGTTGCTCGCCCATCTGCTCGCTGGCCTGCTCCTCTCCCTTTTCCGACGGTCGATCAATCTCTACGATCTCGGGATCGGACCCCGCTAAATGAACTGAAGAGAGGCCAGCAATCGGACCGCCTTCCTCCATCAGTTGTTTGCCCGGATACCGGTTAGAAAGGGTACGGCTTGAAGATGAAGACATTGAAAAATAGGAAGAGGAAAGAAGATTGGCCCTAGGATTGTGCTAACTACCGAATCAAAAAGTCCACCGTCTTGACTCCGGTTAAAATTTGCCCAAAGGAAATTCCGGCGAACAAGAACAACATAAGAAATATAAACGAGAACAAAATTGGGAAACAGAAAAAAAAAAGAAAGAGATTGTAAAACTACCTCTGATTAGAATGCCAAGATCGTTCGTCGGAATGGGAATAGCAAGGGTCACCAGAGAAAGCTTGGAGATTTAAGTGACCGGAAATTTCAGAGAACAAACAAAGTGAAGAAGAAGATGAATAGCGATATGAAACCCTATTTATACATTCGGGTAAAAGGGAAAGGAATGAAAAGGTTCAGGGGCTTTTCTGCAAAAGATTTGAAATTTTTTTAATGAACGCGCCTTTTCATGACTGATTGGCACACCAAACGAGGAGATGCCTCATTTTCCAGAAACGTCACCTCGGTTACCAAAGGAAGGGACGAGCATGAAGGCCAAGCATTGAGTCGAGCACCAATACTGCCCGCCAAGCTCCTCGCCTAAGTGTTCGCCAACACAGTGAATAAAATCCAGCATATACTTTGATAAAGAGAAATCAAATCAAAGCATATACTGAGGGGCAAATGTTGATAAAAGGATATAAGCTCGAAGATTAAAGGACAAGTTAGAGTGCTCGATGCTCGCCGAGCTGCTCGCCACCCTGCTCGCCTGCTTGCTCGTCTGGCCCAGGGATGGCAAGGCAATAAGCCCACGTGCCCGTGACCAAGTTGCTCACCACCCTGCTCGCCTGGCCCAGGGATGGCAAGGTAACAAGCCCACGTGCCAATGACCAAGTTGCTCGCCACCCTGCTCGCCTGAGCCCATGGATGGCAAGGCAACAAGCCCACGTGGCCACACCCAAGTTGCTCGTCACCTTGCTCGCCAGTTTGCTCGCCCAAGCCTTGGGGTGACGAAGCAGCAAATCCATAAGGCTGAGACCAAGCTGCTCGCCCAGATGCTCTCCAAGTTGTTCGCCAGACTCAGTAGTGACAAGGCATCAAGCCATAAGGCCAAGCCAAAGGTGCTCGCCCACCTGCTCGCTATGTTGCTAGCCCGGATGATCGCCTTTCTCTCAGGAATAAAGACACAAGATGTACAGAGAACCTAGGAGAAATACATAGTTCGTTAAGGTTAGAGTGAGTGGGGCAAGTCATTGAGGTGGTGACAAGTGGAGGACACGTGTCACCATCAGAGGCTTTGTGGCCTAAAAACATGCCACCTCACTAATAAGAGAGTATAAATAGGTGAAAACACCTCATTTGTAAGGGGCGGAATTTCTAAATAAAAAGGACACCTTACAACATTTCTCTCTCTACAATTTCTCTTATATGCATAAGATTATTACAAATTATATCTTTGATTATTGTTTGAGTAATTCCCTAAGATTAATTAGCCACATAAACTTTCAATTACAAGAATTGCTCAACAACAGATCAAGAGGGGAAGAAGTTACGGTAAACACTCAAGCTTACACAAGAACTCAAGCATTAAAATCTTCAAGGCATTCAAAGAGAGCACTCGAAAATCTTATAGTTTTCCAAGTGTCTCTCAATGTGTATTGAGTACAACTCTGTATTTTAGGCTTAAACTGTAAACATACATAGAAGCCTAGAGAGATAGTCCAGCCAAAAATCATTCTTCATTTAGGGCTATCTCAATCCGGTTTTTCCCACTCAAAACAAAAACTAAGAAGTTAGGTTGAGAGTGATCTTAAAGTAAGTTGAGAACGTTACTCAGTCTGAAATCTCGAAAGAACCAGGATTCAGAGCAATCCTAGGGATCAAGACTCAAGTTTTGTTCTTGGTCAGTGTATCTTGACACTATAAATTAAGGAATTCTTAGTTGAAGGAGTTCTCTTGTTAAATCAGGAGAAGTAAACGTAAGAGAGTTTAATTCTGAAACACTATAAACAACTTGTGCCAATTATTGCTTTATTTACTTAGTGTGTGTTGGTGGCAAAATCCTTTGAAGAGTGTCTAAATCTGTTATAGTCTATTTTCGCTGCTAATAGGATAAGATTGATAGTTATTCAACCAGCAGGTTATTTAACCACTAGTCACACAGTAACTTCAATAGGCTACTCCTTAAGTCAAGTGTTTTTACAAAACTGAAAAGTTTGTAAATACATGTGTATTCCCCCCTTCCCCCCCCCCCCCCCCCCGTATACTTGTTTGCTCCATTTAGGACAAATTTAACAATTCTAACAATCAACAACATATTCTACCAATATTTTATTTCTGGGAAAAGTACAAAATAGTTCAACAAATTGACAAATATTACATATTGGTCCCGTGCAAAAAAAAAACGCTTCCGTGCAATTTTTTTGAACTAATTTATAAATATAGTGACTTTTTTGAACCAATATATACGTCACCCATTATTTCTAGTATATACTAATCATAAGAATGATCAATCATTCATCATTCCATTCATATTTTCATTCCACACACATGGGTATCCAACTTACTAAATATTGGGTATCTAATAATATCACACATCGAAATAACATAAGAGGATCATGAGATTTATAAGGATGGATAAGTATCTTCATTGGTAGAACTTTTGGAGAAAATCCAAAAATGAATACATGGCTTGACCCAAAATTTATAGATTGGGGGACAGTTTTATATTGTTTCAAAAAAAGTGACCTTATCCACAAATTAGTTCAAAATATTTGCACAGATGTATAATTTTTTTTGCACAAAAGTATAAATTTTTTTTGAACAAAAGTTTAATTTTTTTTCCCAAAAGCATAATTTTTTTAGAGAATCAATTTGTAATTACAGTTACTTTTTGGAACTATTTTATAATTTTTTCTAGATTGTCGTCCATCCAGAATCCTAAAAAGAGATACTTTTACTACTCGATTATGACTCGACCACGTGACAAGCCGAGGAAAGCAGAGACATGGGATGGACGTGCGACACGAAGATTCGGCAAAAGCTGAGCAAGATGGCTCGGAAGAGATGGCCAAGACATGGGATGGAGGCAAAGAAGAATAGAGGAATATGATCGACATAAGACCGAGAAGAAAAAGACTATGACCGGCTTCAGGCGAACCAAATCCTGCCCGGACATGGATGGGGAGAAATGAGAGCATATCTCCACTGGGAATCATGATATCTGATGAGACAACATATCAGCCTAGAGTGGAGGAGAAAATCCATGTGTCGGAGGGATTTCGGGCAAGATCGTGCGGCCATTTAAGGATGAAATGTACTATAGAGCCACTTTGTAGCCTCTAATTGACCCCAAGGCATGCAACACCCAAATTTAAACCTTAGATTAGGCAATATATGTTTTTTAGTATTTAATGCATGCATTAAATGTATGATTTGGACGGAGGTTCTCACACTGCAAATGAAACCTCATAAATAAGGTTTGGGGAAGATTTGAAAGGTATGAAATGCTCTACACAAGTATTAAATTAGAGAGAGAAATATTAAAAGAAGAAGTTATTCTCCCAACTTGTTTTGAGCTTGTTATTTCCATCATTTATTTATTGATTGTTGAGGTCGGCCACTCACCCTCGCCACACATTCCACCACAAAAACAGTAGTCAACATTTATATATATATATATACATATAACTTGATAGTTTATGATCTACATTTTAAGATAAGAGAGTTCAAATGGTAATTAAAATATATCATTGTTGTTAATGAAATATACGCAAAATAATTTTTCATGTGGCTTTTAACACGATTTCACTAACATTACGTTGAATCAAGCTTACTGGAACTTGCAAAGCACAAATTCTAGAAAGGTTTCGACAAAACTTCGTTATGGCAGCGAAAACTTAATTTTATTTCTGAAAAATGGCCTATTTATAGGCAAAAATACAAGCAGGTGGTGGCAAGGGTGTTGCCACGCATTACAGGGTGCTTACACGTGTCCCTTACGTGTTAAAAGAGATAATTACAACAACAAATCGGCCAAAAATGATAAAAATACCGTTCTGGCGATCAAGTATGAATGCGGCGAGCAGCTGGTTATAAATACCATAGGAGGGGAGCAGCAGGTTGGGCGAGCAGGTGCAGCTACTCGCCTCCGGGCGAATAACTCATTGTGGGCGAACAGCTCATTGAGGACGAACAACTCATTGAGGGCGAACAGGTGAGCAGGTGAGCTGAGCAGGTGCAGTTGTTCGCCTCCGGGTGAGCAGGTGAGCTGGTGAGCAGGTGCAGCTGCTCACCTCCTTTGAATTTGCACTGCTGCTTTCCTTATGTGATTCTTTCATCTTCTTTGTTGGTTTTCACTTGTTCTAGTTGCATCTTGGCTTCATTATTATGATCTTCTTGTCTTGGGTTTAATTCTCCTGGGACACGTCACCTGGGATTAAGTTGATTACTTCCTTGAACATTCGGATTAACTTATTTCATCAATAGTTGCCCCCTAGCTTGATGTTTGTCGGAGCCATCAGGTGGATAACAATTATCAAGCTATCTGGATTTTATAAGAATCGTTCGTTGTTGGGAAGTAATTTTCAATCTTGACTTGACCTGCAACCATTTGGATGATGGATATAGTGAAAGACCCCCGTGGCCTCATTAAAACCCTAGCCGTAAACCACCCTTATGGATAAACCGGTCATAGGAAAAAAGAGATAGCAGGGTGTGCTTTCTAATATCCATGCCCAAACGGTGTTGAGTATCCCTGATTGGATCGTCGTGTATTGAAATAGCTGAAATTGGTGATCAACTTCATGGATCACGAAGAGGGGAGTAGCCCATGATGTGAGGGAGCGAGTAGGTGAGCTGCTCGCCGCCAACCTTCTGAGAGGGATTTGTGAGCCGTTCGTCGTGCTCAAGTTACTTGTCGTGGTCAAATGGCTCGTTCGATGTCCATTCGATTTTTTATGATGTATTTGGGACAAGCTCGGAGTCTTCTAAGCCTGATGCTGAATAAGTTAGTACCGTCCGAGAGGTCTCAGAAGCTCGAGATCAGACCGCTGATATTCCTGAGACGGTGAATCCTCGTGAGAGTGATACCGAATTCAATCTTGGAGAAGGTTTCGAATGAGGAGATGGGCCGAGCCAAGCCGATATTTGGTGAGAGTTGGCTCAAACTTATCAACCTCCGACACAAGTACTTGAAGAGAGAATACCGGAGGGGGTTGCTCAAGACTTCAATTGGCTCGTTTATATTGGACTGATTTATCCGACCTTGACTCCATCCTGTTCCATATGTTGAGACGAGATATGAAGCGACTCGTCATCAAAGCCTGTTGTTAGAAGATGACTTGACGACTATTCGGGATGAGTATCGGATTCCACTTGATATCCACATGCATGTCCCTCGTGATTGTTAGCGAGCTGATCGCCCCCCACCGGGGTGTACTGCTATGAACGTTGATGTCCTTGATGCTGGATTCCCACTGCCATTGCATCCAGTAATTGGCCAGATTTTTATGGATGTTAACTTAGCAATTACTCAGATTACGCCGAACGGGTGGAGAAATTTGCTAAGTTACTTGACGGTGAAGGGATTAGAGGGTTATCCCAACCGGTTGACAGTTCCGGAGATCCATTATTCGATGATGATCTCGGAATGTACGGAGGAAGGGAACGGGTATTATTACATGAAAGCCCGAGTGAGAATGAAGATTATGAAAGGCATTCCCAATAAAGTGAAGCGATGGAAAGAGCAATTCTTTTTCATCGGTGGTGATTGGCCCGCTTCTACATCTTATACCAGGGTTAGAGGTAGGATCAATACTCTGTAAGAATATATGGAATTGAGACGTAAGTCGCGTCCTCTGTGTATCATTCGTTCCGAAGTTCACTTAAATAACTTTGTCTCCTTTCAGGTACCATCTAGGCAATCACCCATTTCGTTGCGACGCCCTCCACCAGGTTGCATGCTTTCGTGTCCCTAGGCATTTTGGGGACATTAAAGATATAGAGGTGCAGAGGGCTTCTGAATTCGCCTCACAGTCTTGGAGTGCAACGAATGACAAGGTTATCCACGAGAAAACGTTGAGTGACAACATACTTCTGGGAAGTATGATTGTCTGTTCTTCCACTATTGTATATCAACTAATCATGGATCAGGCGATAGCGCTGGGAAGAGCGAACCGTCAGCTCCGAGAGACGAATGAAGAACAACTGAAAGTGATCCTGGCCAAAGAAGAAGAGCTCAAACAGGCAACTCTGAAGATCAAGAGTACTCTGAACGCTGAGAAATATGCTACTGAGGATTGCAGAAAGCTACTGAAAGAATTGCTCGCCTCAAAGCTGAATATGCTCAAGAGCGTCAAGATAATGCCGTCAAGATGGATAAGATCCTTGAGCTTGAGAAGGAGAAAGCCAAGCTTCAGATTAATGTAGAGTGTTTGTATACTGAGGAGAATTTGGGAGAGCAGGTGCATGACGCATCGAATTGTGGAGACATCTGCTCCTACAGTGAGTGTATTCAAATCATCCACCCAGCTGAGGAAAAAGGCCGAAAGATCTCTGATCTGATGAAGAAGGAGTTTCTGGATTATATCAGAGCTAATCCGCCAAGCAAGTCACAGCCTCTTCCTATAGCTGATCTGGTGGAGTTCGGGATTGATCTGGGGGTCTTTGGAGAAGGTTATGCTATTATTGATCCCCCAGGTCAGGTCGTCTCGGATGATTCGGATGAAGACACTACTGAGGCTCCCGCATCTGCTTCAGGAGCTGTTGAGACTATTGAAGCTTCCCCAGATAAAGATCATCAGAGGCAGGAGGATGCGGTCACGATGTCTTACATCCAAACTCCTCCGGGTGCCGAAACTACACCCCCGGAAGTTCAACCCACCGATGCTGCAGCTGGTGATGCCCCTACTGCTGATTAGGGCTTCTTTTATTTGCTCGATGCCTTATCTGTTTTAGGCATCGGTTCCGTTATCTTTTGCTGCTTTCTTTACTCGCTTTCCTTTTTGGATTATCATAGGATGTATTTGACTTTGTTTGGTTGTATGCCGAACCTTTTTAAGGAATGGAATGATCGTCCTATCTACCTGTTTATATCGCTTGTTCTTTTTGTGGTGCTCATTTTCGCATTTTACTTTTCATTATTCGCGTAATAACCTTTTAGGTTGTAACGATCCGCACTCTTACGTCGGGGCGCTCAGTTGGGATTTTATGCTTTACTATCCATTTGGAGCTTTCACTATGCTATCGTTGGATTTTACATTTCTATCCCGAGCTATTCTGGAGTGTTTAATGTGCCATCCTGTGGAGCGCGCACTGCATCCGTTGGGATGAATATTTTTTTAAACACTGCCGGCCCAATTAGGGTGGACTTATAATGGTCGATCATGCTCAATTCTGTATTGGGATGTGTTAAGTGTCTGACACCGTAACTTATCCGCTCAAGAAGTGCAAGATGCTTCGCTCTCGTTTAGGACATTTATGGTCTCTGACACCTTTTATGTCGTTGTATGAGGAGCGGGCCCGGCAAAGGGCGCATTTGACCAAGAAAGCCACTTTCAGGCAATTTCCAGTAGGACTGCAATCTTTCCTGGTCATCGCTTACCGAAAAAAGATTGTCTTTCACATTCCATTCGCCGTTTGCATAACCAAGTATACATCGTACATCCATTATTGATAAAATTTCTTCAAATGAGCAGCATTTCATGTGTATGAAGAAGGTGTCCCATCCAGGTCTTCCAAGTCGCAAGTTCCTTTTGACCAACTTCGCGAAACACGAAATGGTCCTTCCCATCCAGGTCTGAATGTTCCAGGTGGAGTGGATAGGATTTTTCACAGCACCAAATCACCTTTCTGGAAATTTTTCTTTCTGACTTGCGAATTGTAATACCTGGTAGCGTATTGTTTGTAAGTCGCGTTGCGCAGCTCTACAGTGATTCGCCTTTCTTCGAGGAAGTCTTTCTCTATCTCTATAGCTTTATCATTTTCTTCCTCGTTGTACATACAAACTCGCCATGTGGGATTTTGTAGCTCGACTAGCACCATTGCTTCTGTTCCGTACGCCATTGAGAATGGGGTTTCTCCAGTGCTTGTTCTGAATGACGTTCGGTACGACCACAACACTTCCGAGAGTTCTTTCGACCAGCTTCCCTTCTTTTCCGTCAAACGTAGCTTCAATGTTTTCCGTCGAGTAATACTTTTTAATTTTCCAAGTATCACAAGATTTCCTCGAGAAAATCCTCTCTTGTATAATTGGCCGTCGATCATCACGTAACGAGCTGCCTGTTTAACCAATTGAGCTGCTGTCCAGGGATCCTCAGGCTGCTCTCCGCTAGTCAAATATTTTATTAGACTAGCTCTCCAGTCGTCATTGTCCAACTCGTCCACCTCCTGTCCCCCATTCAATATTTGATTCATTTTATAATCGAAGGTTGAAGGATTATCAAGTTTGGTCATGACGACTTCTGATATGTCTGTTGTCCCCTGGCTTGATGCTAATTTGGCTAGAGCGTCGGCTTGTGTGTTTTCTAGTCGAGGTATTTGTTCGATATAGACTTGTTGAAACATGTTCAATAGATGAGCTACTATTTTTTGATATAGTATCATATGTTCGTCTTTAGCCTCGAACTCCCCTCGGACTTGTGACACAATCAACTGGGAGTCGCCGAAAATTTGTAGTCTTTTGACCCCAATAGCCAACGCAAGTCTGAGCCCAGCTATCAACGCTTCGTATTTTGCTTCTTTGTTTGTTGCCAGGAAAGAAAATCGGATGGCTGATGTAAAAACTTGACGATCGGGGCTTATTAACACTACTCCTACCCCGGACGCCGTGCTTGTTGACGACCCGTCCATGTACAAGTGCCACTGATGTTTGTAATCCTTTGTCAATTTCGGTGGGAAAGTCAATTCCACAATAAAGTCGGCCAGAGCATGTCCTTTGATTGTCGTTCGTGTTGCGTAGGTAGTGCTGAACTGACTGATTTTACTGGACCATTTCAACATCCTTCCCGCTGTATCTGGACGATGGAGAATTTTTCTCAGCGGGAATGTAATGAGTACTTCTACTTGATGATCGTAGAAGTACAGCCGCAACTTTCTAGTGCTCATGACTAAGGCATACACAAGCTTCTCGGTTGGAGAATATCGTATTTCTGCCTCATGTAGAGCTTGACTTACATAGTAGATTGGGGAATGGAACTGACCTTCCGCATGCAAAAGTACTAAACTTATTGCTACCTCTGATGCTGCGAGGTAGAGGTACAGTTTCTCGCCAGGCACTGGCTTGGATAGAATGTGTGTGTTGCTTAGATACTCTTTGATTTGATCAAACACTCTCTGACAGTCGTCTGTCCACACAAAATCATCCTTCTTCCTCTTTATGGCCTCAAAAAATGGCCTGCACTTATCTTCAGATCGTGAAATGAAGCGATTCAGGGCTGCTAGACATCCAGGCATGCGTTGAGTCTTACAGACTGAATCAGGTGGCTTCATGTCAATAATGGCTTTGACTTTCGTTGGGTTCACTTCGATTCCGCGCTGATTCACTAGATGTCCCAAGAATTTTCCCGAAAGAATTCCGAAGCTGCTTTTCTAGGGGTTGTGTTTCATGTTGTAGGCGCGGAGTATCTCGAAGGTTTGAGCAAGATGTTCGAGGTGATCTTCCTTGTGTACGCTCTTCACGTAGACTTCGATTGAGTGGCCGATATGCTTATCGAACATCTTGTTCACCAGTCTTTGATATGTGGCCCCGGCATTAATCAAGCCAAATGGCAAGCTCGAGATCCTCTTTGTCCAAAAAAGCTTTAACGGCCATCAATTCTTCCATTGGTATGGCGCGCTTTCACTTTTCCTTCCATCTGGGATCGAAAATTGGCCCATCGACGTTTAGCTCATCTTCAATCTCCATCGGTTTGCAATCCAACCTCGGTTCAAAATCTTGGCTAAAAAGGCATTCGTCCGGTTATTCACCGTTGAAGTGCCTTTCAGACTCTGTTTCGGCTAGGGTTGGCAATCTGGGTTCGTAATTTTGGCTGAGTGGACATTCGTTTGGTTGTTCACCAGTGAAGTGCCTCTCAGGCGCTATTTCCGCCAAGATTGTTATGTCTTGATTTGGTTCTGCCCATGGTACGTTTTCTGAATGTTCGACCTCCATTGGTACTACTTCGTCTTGCGAAGTGACCAACTTCTTGGGTCCCACTTCAGTTTGTACGGGAGAATTCTCAATGACATGTATTTGCGAATCCGATGGCTTTACTTGAAGTAGGCATTCGCGGGCTTTCTTTTGATCACCTTTTATCGTACCAGCACCATTCGGTGTTGGGAATTTCAGACAATAGTAGTACGTCGAACATGCAGCTTTGAATTCATGCAAAAAGGGTCGGCCGAGGAACCCGTTGTAGGAGGATGGCTGGTCTACAACAAGGAAATCTACCTGCCTGGTCAGCCTCCTATCGGGATCATCGACTGATACAAGTTCCACAGACAAACGTATTGTGCCAAGGGGAATAGTAACAGCCTCCCCAAATCCTATGATTTTATGATTACAGTCTTCAATGTAGGATCCGAAGCCCCCTATCTGGTCGAGAGTGTTCTTGAAAAGTATGTTCGTGTAGGTTACGGTGTGGACCAGTAGTCTGTGAACTTTGATGTTCATTATGTTTGCGCTTATGACCAGGGAGTCGTTATGTGGAGTCATAATACCCTCTAAGTCCTTCTGCGAGAACGTTAATTCTGTAGTAGGCCTAGCCGAGGGTCCCGCACTAGTCTCTTTTAGCTGGTCAATGGCACGAAGTTCCGCCTTCTTCTGCCTCTTTGACGGAGGTGGCCTCCCATCTGTACATCCACCTGCATGGCCTACCTCTGGTTCGATCACAAAAATTTCTCTCATCGGTCCTGGCTAAGGGGGTGGTGCTTGCCGATTCGGCCGATTCAGCCTCGGCCTCTCTTCCCTGTCTTCGCTGCTGTCTTCCTCTGTTCTATCATCGGGCTCCCGCGGTCTCTTTCCTGGGGCTTTTTCCACGAACTCGGACAGTTAGCTCTCTTCATAGAATTTCCACAATTCTCTGAGTAAGTCTTTACACTGACTAATGTAATGTCCCATCGTCTGATGGTAGGCGCAAAATCTGCCCAAAGCCACCTTGCTTGGATTCACCTTGATCTTTCTGGGTGCTGGTAACATTGCCTTCTCATTGACCGCATTGTACACCTGGTCAATGGAAATCGCTAGGACTCGATTGAGCTTGCCTCTCAAACCTTTGCCTTCAAAAGGCTTAACATTCCCTGGGGTTCTGTAATTGCTTCCACCTCTCTGGGCAAATGCCTTTGGAGTTTCCGTGCTTCCACCTTCTGTGCTTCCACCTAGTGACTTTCTCAATGCTTCTTGCATTGCCACGAATATTCCGACCTTATTTGGGAACTCTCCATAAGTCTTTGGGCACGCGAGATGCATTTCCTTCCACAAGTCAGATCCCTTCTTCAACCCTGCCATTGCGGCAATCAACTTCGTGTCATCACTTACTGGCTCTCCTTCGAGAAGGATTTTATCAAAACATTCGAGGAATTTCTGATCTGATTCCTCCGCTTGCTATACCAGTTTTGCTAGTCGGTGCTTCTGAGTGAAGCACGATGCCGCTCCTGAAAAATGTACTAAAATTTCCCGGCTCAGCTGCGCGAAAGAAGTTATTGATGCTGAGGGCATCGCTGTAAACCACCGATGTACATGGTCTCCAAGTGAAAGAGAAAAATTTCTACATTGGGTGGCATCAGACGCACCCATTGAGATCATATAATCCATATATTTGGAGACATGCACCTTCGGGTCAGAGCTTCCCTCGTACAGATTCATTGCCGGGTACTGAATCTTCGGCTGAATGGGTGCTGTTAAGATCGCGGGTGACAGTGGTGATAGCGGGATCTATAAAGATGACTCGCCCTCCGGGCGTAGAGCTGTCTTGGCCTGAAGGTCCTCGATGGCTTTCTTCATTGACAATAGGATTCCATCCGAGGTCTCAGTACGATTGACAATAGGACGCTCGGTCACTCTGATGAGACCAAGCAGTAACCCTTGTTGCCTTTTGCACACCTTCAGGTCCTAATCGCTCTAATGCCGGCCATCGTAGTCGTTCATGAATTGTCTGCTACCTTTCTAGGTCCGCTTCCTGTACACGAGTTAGATGATGGGACACCGATATAGGCCGTCCATATGACCCATCATCTCGTTGCTCCGGATGCCTGCTCTGCGGACTGCTGTGACTTGACTCATCCACCACACTCCTAATCCGTCTGCCCTGTGGGCCCAACCGATCAGTTGTTTTATGCTTCCCTCGTTCCTCTCGACTTCTTCGTTGTTCGCTTTCAGGTCGCATCCCGGAAGGACCGACGGCTCCCTATTGCTGCTGTTGATGCAATACCATGCAAAGGGCCGTCATACGAGAGATATCTTCTGGACTTTGTAGAAAGGCTAGCCGTTCAGATAACCCTTGCATGTAATTTTGTCCCATTTGGGTAGCCGAGACTCCTGTATGGTCCACCTGTGGTTTGTTAATTGTCGCATCCTGAACCGCCGTTGATTGTTCAGGCATTGGTGTCCTCCTGTTCTAATGATTATTGTTCCTCCCGTGAGATGTCATCCTTGGTTGAGATACTTCCCGTGATATTTTACATAATGTCAGCTGCTTTCCACAAAGCAGGTTAAACTGTTAAGTAAATGACTGGGCGAACAGGTGAAAAATAACGAACAGGTACAATGGCGAACAGCTGAGCTGAGCAGGTGAAAAACAGGCGACCAGGTGAAAAAACAGGCCACCAGGTGGTGTTATTTCTTGAATAAAAGGCGAACAACTTGGTTTCCTTCAAGAAATCAGGCGACCAGCTAGTGTTCCTTCAAACATTCAAGCGATCAGCTTATTTTTGTTGGGACAATCTGAGTGTTTTGATTAGATACCAAAACCCCTGATGAATTTGCCTAAATACAGTTAGTCAAGATAGTCTAGAACAGGATAATCAAGTTATGGATTCAATTCAGGGGGAACGTGTTGAAGACTGAAGAATATTGGAGTCGACCCAATTGCCTAAAGTCTGAAGTGCAACTCGCCCTGAAGAAGGTCAGAGTCAGTCTTGCTGAAGATTACCTGAATTGAAGTGAAGACCAAAGACTTGAAGAACCATCTTAAAGACTATCCAGGCAAACCACGGACTGATGTTTCTACTGAGTACACTAAGCATGCTCAGGACAGAACTGAGTCAGTGAAGGGCAAGTATTGTGACTTATCAGGCTGGGCTGAATGTTCATAAGACCTGACTTGGGCATTGTGTCAGTCCACCTGACCCATGTAAGTCTAAAGCAAAAAGGTTACAACTTGTCGAGCTGAATAACTTATCAGGCTGAGCTGAATGCTCATAAGACCTGACTTGGGCATTGTGTCAGTCCACCTGACTCATATAAGTCCAAAGCAAAAAGGTTATTTATGCTACGGGACAAAGATACAAAGAGAATGTCAGTAGGACTCCTATAAAGATAAACATTCAGGTTAAGTTATTAACAAGAAACTCGGAGTATTGAATGTACGAGGAAGGACAAGTGTCAGGTGGTCAACTAGTCGTTTGTACGGAGAGCCAATGACCTTTTGACACGCATGTACGGAGTCTATGCAACAGTTAATGCGGCATTTAATGCGTCTCAGAGTTGCAGGCGGCGGGACAAAAATTGCCAGATTAAGCATGGTAATTAGGTCAATAGTACATCTAGCCTGCAACCACCCTAAAATAGGAAAGATTTAGGTAGATCTCCTCCAACGGATCTATTTTGAATCGTGCCTATAAATATGGAGAGCCTTGCACCCATTCAAGGCTAATGGGAAATTTCCAAGTGAAAACTCTCAAGAATCCAAGCACTCAAAGCATACTTTGAACAACACTCTGCAATTAAATTTCCCTAGTGTTGTAGTAGGATTCACTCTTTATTTGCTTAGTTTTGATAGCTCTAATCTTTAGCATTGCTTTGTATTGCTAGGGCTATCCTTAGTTGGAAACCAATAATACCAAACCACTCAAGGTGTGAGATTGGTTGGTTAGAAGGACTGGGACTTGTAAAACGCCCAGGGGTCAGTTTCTAAGAGAGGAAGTTGGCTATTCGTGTCCCTTGGCACGTAAAACCCAAGTACCTATCCTCGGGGTTTTGTGGATAGCTTCCTGTTAAATCAGGTCGTGGACGTAGGAGTTGGTTATCTCCAAACCACGTTAAAAAGACCCTTGTGTGCTGATTTAAACTGAGCATACTGCATTGTTTTGATCTTCAGGCTGAATCAATCATCCTGAGTCATAATACTGAGCGCCAGCCTTAACCACCAATTTACTAAGCAAACTCAGAGAAAGTTTTCAGAAATTAAAACGAGTAGAAACTAAGGGCTCACATTCCGCACGTACTCTAGCTCATTGAGATAGTAGTCCAACTGACTTGCTTCCGAGCAGTCAGTAGGTTTGTTATATCTACTGAGCTTCTGAGCACATCACTCACACTCAACCTATCTGACTTCATTACTGACTTGTCCCTGCTGCCCTTGCGGACTATCAGTTTTGCTGAGTATCATCAGGATCTTCCTGACTGATTGTGTAAGGGCATTTTACTGAGTCTTTCGAAAAAATCTGACATTAGTGTATTCCCCCCCCATACACTGATTTTACTCGTTTCGGGACCGACAAGTGGTATTAGAGCAGTGGTTCAAAAGACTACTGACTTTGTTTACCAATAGTTTTTTAGGAGAAACTTTTGGTTGTCAACTGAACAGATCTTGTTTCTGAAAACTTGCATATCATGGCATTCGGTTCTAAGCGCCTTGAAGGCAGTCTTCCAGAATTCTCTATTGATAATTATGATTATTGGAAATTCAGGGTCCTTGCACATCTCTACTCCATCCATGATCAGATGCCCCAGGTGATTGAGCATGGTCCGATCAGATTTATGAGGAATCTTCAGACCACCTGGCCCGTAGCTGGTAATGTCCCTGTTTTGGCTGCCGGAGATGAGCTAGTGGAGAGGTCCGTGCTTACATCTGATCATATTAAGCAAATCGGACTGGATAATGATGCGAAGAACATTATACTCCACACTGTTTCTTACAAGAACTTGATTAGGCTCATGCATCTGACAACTGCGAAGGAGATCTGGGATGCACTGAAGGAGATGAGTGAGGGCTCAAAGAAGATCAAGGAGAATAAGCGTGATCTTGCTATCAGGAAGTTTGAGGCCTTTCAGATGTTAGAAGGAGAGTCCATCAATCAGATGGAAGCTCGGTTCATTAAGATGGTGAATAAGCTAGCAACCTTGGGAAGAACTTTTCCAAGAGGGAGGTGTCATCTAAAATCCTGAACTGTCTCCCTGAAAGATGGGACACAGGAGTGATCTTGTTGAAGAACACTCAGGATCTCACAAACATCCCTTACTCTCACCTATTCTCAGAGTTAAAGGCTCTGGAATTCGACCTCGATAAGAGGAAGATGAAAGGTGCTGTCAGTGAGGATGTGAGTGAGGAGAAGACACCTGAGAAGGAAAAGAGCGTGGCTCTTAAAGCTACTCCTAAGCCTGAGGCTGGATCTGGCTCGAAATCACTTAGAGAGATGAACAAGGATGAGCTAGCTCTGGAGTACAGCCTGATAGCACGACAATTCGAGAAGCTGAACTCTCGTTTTGGCAGGTATAAGAAGTTTTATACTACAATCGTGACCGCAGGTATTCCAGCCCCAGGACATTATCAGTATAATTGTCCGGAGCTCACTGCTCGTGAGTGAGAAGATCAGAGAGCCAAGATAGAGCTCAGGGCATCAGACCGGAGAGCAATGCTTGCTGAGGATTCCTCAGATTCAGATGGACCAGGACGCCGGTCCCCTGAACTCTTTTCTGATGAGGAGTATGATGATCTTTGCCAGATGGCAGATGATGAGGTCACTGCGGGCTACAAGAAGAAGAAGGAGGATCTGATGAAGGACTAGTACTTGGACTCAGGGTGTTCCAGGCACATGACCAGATTTCGTGATCTCCTTCAGGACTACGTAGCTCAGGAAGGCCCGCAGGTAACCTTTGATGATAACTTTAAGGGTTTCACCAGAGGATTCGGTACCCTTGTTGTTGGCTCAGTGAGAGTGCTTAATGTATCCTATGTTGAGGGTCTTAGGCATAACCTGCTTTCGGTCAGTCAGTTTTGTGACCGTGGATATAGTGTAAAGTTTACATCTAACATATACCTTGTGAAAGACAAATCTACACTGCATGTTCTGATTACATGTGTCAGGACAGGCAACGTTTATTTTGCTGACTTCAAGAGCAGCTCTCTTGTAACTTGTTTGGTCGCTAAGACCTCATCTGAGCTCAGTTGGCTTTGGCATAAATTCCTGAGTCACTTAAACTTTAAGATTATTAAAAAAATCTCTAGACTTTCTCTTGTAGAAGGTCTACCCAATGAAGTTTTTAGCAAAGACCACGTGTGCGGAGCATGTTAGGAAGGCAAGCAAACCAAAGCTTCATTCAAGGAGAAAGATGCCTTCTCAACTGACAGAGTGCTTCAGCTCCTGCATATGGATCTCTTTGGTCCGATTACTCCTGTCAGCATGAATGGTAGGAAATGTACCCTTGTTGTTGTTGATGATTATTCCAGGTACACATAGGTTATTTTCTTACTGAACAAGAAGGAGACTCAGGTCAAGCTTCCTGAGTTACTCAAGAAATTGAGTACTGAACAGGGTCAGAGCATCGTCAGGATCAGATCAGATCGGGGAACAAAGTTTATTAACTCAATTATAACTAATTTTTGTACTGACCTTGGTATTGCTCATTAGACTTCTGCAGTCAGGACCCCTCAGCAGAATGGGGTAGCTGAGAGAAGGAACCAGACCCTGAAGGAAGCTGCCCGGACCATGTTGGCTGAGTCAGGACTGCCCAAGAAGTACTGGGCTAAAGCAATCAACACTGCTTGGTACACTCAGAACCGATCTATGCTGAACAAACAACATGCTCAGACACCTTATGAAACTTGGAATAAAAGGAAGCCTCACATCTCCTATTTCCATATTTTTTGGTGTAAGTGTTTCATCCTGAACAATGGGAAAGACCAGCTTAAAGCCTTCGATAGCAAGTCTGATGAGGGAGTTTTCTTAGGATACTCCTCCGTCAGCAAAGCTTTCAGGGTGTATAACTGTCGGACCCTTTGTGTCGAGGAAACACCTCATGTTGTGTTTGATGAGACTACATCAGTGCGTAGAAAATAAGTTCCGAGCCTTAAACCGTGGGGGGTTACCAAGAGGGTGACAAGACTGTGCCTGAAGAATCCTGAGTTCAAGGTCAAATTCGTGAATGCTCCCAAGGGATGGGATGATGATGACGATCAGGATGGACCTCAGGCCGACCCTCAGCAAGCCCCAGCCTCGAAGAATGTTGTGTCTCAGATGGAGGCACAGTCTCAACCTGAGGTACGTACTGTCGGTGATGATGCTTCTGCACCTGAGACAGTGACTGAGTCCAACTCTGTAGGGGGAAACAATGTCCCTGATACTGTGCAACCCTCAGGGAATGACTCAGTGTCCCCTGTTCTTGCTCGTTCCGCTTCCTTGCCTGTTATTATCGAGACTAACATTTTAGGTTCAGGCGAAGGAACATCAGCAGCTCCCAGTGCAGCCGTCAGCAGGAGGCGGTGGCTAGATGATCACTCATTGGCTGACATCATTGGTGATGTCAATTAGGGGGCCAGGACAAGGTTGTCCTTTGGTGAGAGCGCTATGTTTTGTTGTTTCCTGAGTGATCAGGAACATAAGATCATAGAAGAAGCTCTTGATGACCCCAACTGGATCCTAGCTTTGCAGGATGAGCTCAATCAGTTTGAGCGGAATCAGGTTTGGGAGTTAGTTGAGAGACCTAGGCGTCAACATGTCATTGGTACCAAGTGGGTCTTCAAGAACAAGTGGGATGAGAAGAATATTGTTGTCAGAAACAAGGCCAGACTAGTGGCAAAGGGGTACTCTCAGGCCGAAGGGATCGACTATGATGAGCCCTTTGCTCCGGTCGCAAGATTACAGGCAATCAGGCTGTTTTTGGCATATGCAACATTCAAGAAGTTCAAAGTGTATCAGATGGATGTGAAGAGTGCCTTTCTGAATGGTGTACTGAACGAGGAGGTTTATGTTGAGCAACCTCCAGGGTTCGAAGTTGGAAATAAAGTATATCACTTAAAGAAAGCTCTTTATGGCCTGAAGCAAGCTCCAAGAGCTTGGTATGATACACTTTCCCAATTCCTGATAGACCACGGGTTCGTGAAAGGAACAGTGGACAGGACCCTCTTCAGGATATCCGAAGGGGAGGACATTCTCTTGGTTCAGATTTATGTGGATGACATAATATTTGGATATCCTAATCTGAAGCTTTGTGAGAAATTCTCCATGTTGATGACTGGGAAGTTTGAGATGTCAATGATGGGAGAGATGAACTTCTTTTTGGGTCTCCAAGTCAGGCAATCTGACTCCGGAATTTTCATAAATCTGTCCAAGTATGCGAGGGACAAGATTCAGAAATTTGGAGTTCAGACCAACAAAGTCTCACGTATTCCCATGAACACAAATGAGAAGCTGGATCCTGACAAAGAGTGAGTCTCAGTGAATCAGACTGAATATAGGGCACTGATTGGATCTTTATTGTACCTGACTCTAAGTCGTCCTGACATCACTTATGCAGTCGGAGTTTGTGCAAGGTATCAGTCTGATCCGAAGAAAAGTCATCTAGAGAGTGCCAAAAAGATACTGAAATACCTGAAGGGTACACTCAATTTAGGACTTTGGTATCCCTCTGATGACAACCTAGAACTGACTGGCTATTCAGATGCAGATTATGGAGGCTGTAGGCTTGATAGAAAATTAACCACAGGCACATGTCAGTTTCTAGGGAGTAAACTGATCTCTTGGTTTTTGAAAAAACAAACAAGTGTTGCAACGTCTACTACTGAGGCTGAGTATATGGCAGCAGGCAGTTGTTGCTCCCAGATCCTTTGGTTGAAGCAACAACTGAGAGAATACCAAATAGAGGCCACTGAAGTCCCAATTTATTGTGACAACAATAGTGCCATTGCCATATCCCAAAACCCAGTCTTACACACAAGATGTAAGCATGTAGACATCAGGCATCACTTTATAAGAGATCATGTTGAGAAGAAGGATATCAGGATGGAAAGGGTCCCTACTGACAAGCAGAGAGCTGATATACTGACTAAGGCTTTGCCTGAAACCAGGTTTGTTGATTTGTCAGTAGAGTTAGGACTCCTTGACCCAGGCTTAGGAGATTCAGTCTGAATCCTAGTTCAGCATGCATAAGGTCAGGAGGAATGACTAACTAAGGATCTGAATGAAGGAATTGTAGAGAGTGAATGATTGAAGGGGGAACATTTAGTAAGAAAGGATGGGTAGTTAGACTGACTAAAGTTCAGGACACTGAGTTCAGGGCTGGTCACCCTGATAGGTCAAAAGTGGTATCAGTCAGATATCAAAATCTGACTGACTGGTATGTTTCCTGAATTATTTTAGTCATCATATCTTGCTTGCATCATCCTTGATACTGTTTGCCGTTTAGTCAAATCAAATCTTATTGTCACCCAATCTCAATCGTTCATTTATTATTCAGTTATTATTTAATGCAATTATTTGAATTAAATACGGACATTCTCTGACGCGCATTTAATGCAAAGTGGGCAGGAATAGTTTTCAATAAAGTTTTTGAATCATTAACTTTGAAAACCGAATAGGCTCAATCTGCATCAATGCATCTTGCGTTTTAATCTTAAACATTTAATCTCATAAGTCATATTTTCTGAGTCGTCCGATTAAAACTGGATTTTAGTATAAATAAAGGAAGTTTTTGTCTATGCGACCTTTACGCACTCAAATATTTTCCTTGCTATATTTCTCTCTGCTAATTGCTTTCCTTCATATCTTCATATCTTGATCATGGCTTTACCTTCTGCCGATTCATTCTTTGGGAATCTATTCCATCTATAGAATGAGATATGCTGGGAACCCTTTGGTGATTTCTCTTCTAATCACCCAGATATTATGACCATGAAAGATTTGTTTGAAAATGCAAGGCTATTACGGTTCATCACAGCGAAGCCAAAGAGACTTCATCCTCGACTTGTTGCTGCATTCTACTTGAAGATGGGGCAGAACAAGGACAATCAAGAATGGGAAACCTGTATTCCTTTGACTTCTTGTGTGAAAGGGAAGAATGGTGAAGATGAGATGACGAGGAAGTGGGTCACCATCAACATAAGGCAGAAGATTAAAAAACTGATTAATCTTCCTTATTCTCGGCGTAACCCAGTGGATTATGGAGTTGGTTATGAGAAGAACTATCTTCAGTCCCTTTGTGATGAAGACGTTCCTCTGAAGGCAGGATTGAACAACTCAGTGCTTGTTTAGCCAAAAGGTGTCCACGTGCAAGTGTACACGATCGTTATTGCAATGGCAAGCTTAACCAAGTTTATTTTATATCGAACCCAAAGGAGACGGGGATTTGAAAGGTAAGACTATTGTTCTTGATTCAAAAACACAAAGCAAATAAAGGGGATTTGGTATCTATGTCTACTAGTGAGTCAAACTTGTAAACTACCTATCACCTTGGGTTGCAAAGTGAGCGAGTGTGAGAGTTATGTGCTAGTGTACTATCCTATGTTTCATATGGTGAGGTATCACTTTCTCATGCCATGGAATTGTGTACAATCAATTGGTAAGCCACTCTAACATGCAAGAGGTCTCTCTAATAACACATTAAAGCCTCTAATTGTTCTTCATATTCACTAAGTATAGCTCTCACTATCTTAGGAATTTAATCAAACACTTGGCATGCATTTGGCCTAGTACAAGAAGATTTAGGAAATAGGCCAATTCTCATTGAGACTATCTCCTAATGGCCCTTATGATCAACTACACATGCAAGGTATTCATACAATCCATCAATGTAGAGAATTAATCATACAACAATTCATAGCAATCAAAAGATCAACATAATCACCATACTACTCCATAGGAGTCATACACCAACACACAAAGGGATTAGCCAATAGCTAATTTGGTAAATATAAAAGAAAAAGAAGTAATAGCAATCATCTTTATGCAGGAATTATACAAAGTATTCAAGAATTTTACCTATTACAATTGGAATTGAAAAGATACAAGATTACCTCTAGAAGCTAGAAAATGATCCGACAATAGAAATTGAAAATCAATCGGTAGAAATGTAGCTTGAGCTATGCTAAGAATGCAGGAGAAAACTGATCGTCGATCCAAATGGTAGATCACAAGTAATCGTCGAAATCGTAAATGGAAATCTAAGAACACAACTTGGAAACTACCTCTAACTTATCCTAATCTAGAGAGAAAATATGAATCTAAGAAAATGATAAAAGTCCTTCAGAAAATCTGAGATGGAAGTATATATAGTTCCCTTAGATCATTGACTAAGATGCCCTTCATTAAAATGCACGAAAATACAAAAATAGCCCTGAAAATCCGAGAAAACTGAGCTGCTGTCGCCCAAGAACTGTAGGCCTCTCGGGCTACAGCTTGCTCGACAAAAGGCCCTCATGTCGTCCAAGAGTTGAGCAACTGTTGACCAGGCTTGGTCGACTCTAGCTCGACAAATTCCTGTCTTTCCAGGTACTTAGGTCGCGCGAGGCTTGTCTTCCGAGGAAGGAATCCGTGTCGCCCGAGGCCTTAGTCTCGGTCGATGCGTGATTTCCTTATTTTTGTCATATCTTGAGCTCTAGAATTCCGATTGACTTGATTCTTTTTATGTTGCGACCCTCTCTTCAAGCTCTTCAACATTGGATAGCAATTTCTCCATTTTGCTGAATTCCATAATTTGGACTTTTCTCGATCTTGCTCGTTTCTTCCTCATTTTTCTTGTTTTCACCTACAATCACAACTTTCTAGCCAAAAAGGGTTAAATACACAAAGTATCACATAATAGGGTCAAATATGAACATAATATCACCAAAAGCATATAGAAATGAGTGCTAAAACATGCAATTATGACCCTAATCACACCCCCCAAACTAGATTGTTGCTCGGCCTCGAGTAACAAAGTGATAAGATAGGGGAATAATTGTATGTATGAAGCATCAAGCACAAAATCAATGTCATAGAATCATCACTCAATATCTAGCAAATCTAAGATACAATATCATTCAATCAACTATCAAAATCAAATCAATAAACACAATATCAATTCAATGAGTCATAATCCTCTCAAGTTAGGTGTTTCACTCAACCCTCTAGTGTTTAAGCTCACTCATACATCATACAATGATACAAATACCAACATAGGCTTGGCTCAAGTCTACATTCTCCACCACTTGGAATGATAATTTGTTCACACATCAATGAGGACTTTTAAAGGTTGTAGTGTTGGCTCTTTGGTAGGGAAGGATCATATGGTAAAAGTGACTAAGTATGATTAGTAAAGCATAGAAGGAATCTCAATGTAGATCATATCTTCATGCAAATAGCAATCTCATCTTCATGCTTTTTCAAAATCACACTTCTAAAGATCAATCTTCCCTTTGCAAAATTGTGAACATACTCTCAACACTTTGGTCAAACTTGACCAATTTTTCATGAAAAGTCAACCTTTTTCTTTAAAGCTCTTTTAGCACTTGCCTTTGCACATTTTTGCATCAATCCTTGCATATTTGAATATCTTCCCACCTTGGCCACCCATTTCTTCATCATATCACCAATCTTCCTTCCTTCTTTTCACTCTACTAATCATAAGGACAAGAGAGTTCCAAAAAGGAAGGAAAATGGCTTAAAGTGTGGTTAGCCAAAGGAAAAGATTATAGGCACAACATGGTAAGCAATGGATATTAATATCAAGGTAGGCTCATAGGGCAAAGTAGCTAAATATAAAACCAAAAGATGGCCTCAAATCATATCATGTGAAATCAATGTCTAATGTAGCCTCAAACAAGACTCAAGCCAAGTTCTAGAGTATAATGCACATGTGTGGAACTCACATCAAAGAAATATCATCCTTTCAAGATTGAAACGGGCATAATTTGGCTCAAATCTCACGGGTATAGGGTGATCACGACTCATATCATATAAAAAATGCCCATATCATCAAAATCTCAAGTATCATGAAATCAAAAGTATCAAAGATTAACAAGAATTAAGAAATAATTCCACTACACTAATCAAGACTTTCAACTCATTCACACAACGATAAACATATCTTATGCATTCACTACTCAAAACAAGCAACAATGGCTAAAATTAACAAGAAAAACAAGGGCTCATCAATACAATAGGCATCAAAGCATAAAAATACTTCCAAAAATCAATCTAAAAATAGCATTGTCAAGAGAAAGACGAAACGATCACACCCCCCAAACTTTTTTGGACCAAGGGTCTAAAAAGTTTGGCAAAGGAGTGGAGGCAAGAATCATGCAATGCACAATAAAGCTCAAAATACCAAAAGAATCACAATTATGCTCAAAATAGCAATCTACAAAAGAACAAACTAACATGAGGAAAAGGAAGCAAGAAAACATGCATTAGTAAGGAAGGAGTATAGAAAACATACATATGGAAGGAGGTGAAGAATAGAAATGTAGACCTTGAATTCCAAGAATTTCCTCTCCTCTTCTCATGTGCTTTTGGATGAGTGTGTGTGCAAGAATATGGTGTAAAATATGTGTGTTTGTGTGTGGAATATAGTGGTGTACAATGGTGTAGGAAGAAAGTGTGGACAAAGCACGAAAAATGGACAAGAAAACTCACCTCCGGGCTACCGCTCGGTCACGTGACCACCGCCGCTCGGACAGCCTAAGGCCACCGCTCGGACAGCTCCTGAGGGAGCGGGATTTTTTGCCCTGGGATGTAGCAAATAGCTCGGACACAATAAGGCCAGCGCTCGGACAGCTTGAGCCAGCCTCTCGGTCAGAGCCTTTTTCAATATTTCCGAATTCAATTTTTCTACACCACTTCAAACAATTTTTAAACACCACAAAAATCATCAATCAATATCAAAAAGCCCATATGAAGAATGATCACACCCCCCCCAAACTTTTTCGGATTGTAAATCCTAAAAGTTTGGAAAAGAATGATGAATATGGCATTTGCTAAGCAAATTAGCACCAATCAAAGTATAATCATGCACAACACTATCCAACACCTATCCTACAATATCAATATAAACTCCCCCAAATTATCAATTAAGCACAAGTAACAATCAAGAGTGAAATAGCACAACTTACTTCCAAATCCAAAATCATGTAAACAAAACAAAAATATAACTAACAAAGGATACTAAAAGGATATAAGGGTGGGTTGCCTCCCACCTAGCGCTTGGATTTAACGTCCCCTAGCCGGATGCACCAAAGTTAGCTAAATGGCCAAGGATATTTGGTCTCCTCCCCCTCAAACATACATCTCAAAGCATAATGATCAAGGAAACATGTAGGATTTCTACCCCACACCCCTACTTTCCTTATCATTTTGAATTTATAATCACAAGAAAATTCATCTTTTCTTCTCAACCTAATCCACCCCCATCTCCTACTGTAAAAAATATTCAAGAAGATTTTCAATTCAAGCTTATAATCAATTATATCAAGAGGTAAGACATATTCATAACGAACAACATTATCAATTAAAGCACAAGTAGAAGAGTCTAGGGGTAGAGAAATGCTTATTTCATTTGTAGGCTCCTCCTCCACTTTATTTTGTTGTTCTTTTCCCATTAAGCTCAAGTCCACGAGTGGACAACTATCTTCCTCCTCTTGATCATCTTCCTTTCCTCCTCTTGAATCATCTAAATTACCCCCATCTTCCTCCTCCAACTTTGCTTCACAAATCTCTTGGGCATGTTTGGCCAATTGCTCCACTTGGAGCTCTAAGCTCTTAATTTGATCTCCTCGAGATTTGAACAATTTATCAAACTTCTCATTAGTCTCCTCAAAGCTTCTTTTGGCATCCTTTCGAATTTCTTCAAGTTGATTTAGGAATGTAAACTAGAGTATCATTAATATGGCTTTGAGGAGCTTCTTCATGATTGATAGGAATAGAAGAGGGTAAAGTATAGGATTGATCGTCATAAGAGTAGGAATTGGGAGGATAAGGAATTTCTTGTGGAGGTGGTGGTTGATATGGGTAAGGTTGATACGTATAAAAATTAGGATGATATATGTCTTGTGGGAAATATGAGTAATTGTTGTATTCGCCCATCTCAATTGAGCTCACTCCTACAAAAATACGCAAGTATCAACACTCACCAAGACTGTTTAAGAACACACAAAGAAACAAAGATAAGACATATAAACACACATCACCGCAAATAGTTATAAAAATTAACAATAACAAAAACAACAAACAAACCCAACAACAACATGTAAACTCTCACACAAAAAAGCAAATATAAAAAATAAAGAACACAATCGAACAACCAAACAAACTAGTCGTCTCCCCGGCAACGGCGCCAAAAACTTGTTTAGCCAAAAGGTGTCTACGTGCAAGTGTACACAATTGTTATTGCAATGGCAAGCTTAACCAAGTTTATTTTATATCGAACCCAAAGGAGAAGGGGATTTGCAAGGTAAGACTATTGTTCTTGATTCAAAAACACAAAGCAAATAAAGGGGATTTGGTATCTATGGCTACTAGTGCGTTAAACTTGTAAACTACCTATCACCTTGGGTTGCAAAGTGAGCGAGTGTGAGAGTTATGCGCTAGTGTACTATCCTACGTTTCATATGGTGAGGTATCACTTTCTCATGCCATGGAATTGTGTACAATCAATTGGTAAGCCACTCTAACATGCAAGAGGTCTCCCAAATAACACATTAAAGCCTCTAATTGTTCTTCCTATTCACTAAGTATAGCTCTCACTATCTTAGGAATTTAATCAAACACTTGGCATGCATTTGGCCTAGTACAAGAAGATTTAGGAAAATAGGTCAATTCTCATTGAGACTATCTCCTAATGGCCCTTATGATCAACTACACATGCAAGGTATTCATACAATCCATCAATTTAGAGAATTGATCATACAACAATTCATAGCAATTAAAAGATCAACATAATCACCATACTACTCCATAGGAGTCATACACCAACACACAAAGGGATTAGCCCATGGCTAATTTGGTAAATATAAAAGAAAAAGTAGCAATAGCAATCATCATTATGCAAGAATTATACAAAGTATTCAGGAATTTTACCTATTACAATTGGAATTGAAAAGATACAAGATTACCTCTAGAAGCTAGAAAATGATCCGACAATAGAAATTGAAAATCAATAGGTAGAAATATAGCTTGAGCTATGCTAAGAATGCAGGAGAAAACTGATCGTCGATCCAAATGGTAGATCACAAGTAATCGTCAAAATCGTAAATGGAAATCTAATAACACAACTTGGAAACTACCTATTACTTCTCCTAATCTAGAGAGAAAATATGAATATAAGAAAATGATAAAAGTCCTTTAAAAAATTTGAGATGGAAGTATATATAGTGCTCTTGGATCATTGACTAAGATGTCCTTCATTAAAATGCGCAAAAATACGAAAATAGCCCTGAAAATCCGAGAAAACTGAGCTGCTTGCGCCCAAGAACTGTAGGCCTCTCGGGCGACAGCTTGCTCGACAAAAGACCCTCTTGTCGTCCAAGAGTTGAGAAACTGTCGACCAGGCTTGGTCGACATCTAGCTCGTCAAATGCCTATCTTTCCAAGTAATTAGGTCGCGCGAGGCTTGTCTTCCGAGGAAGGAGTCCATCTCGCCCGAGGCCTTAGTCTCGGTCGATGCGTGATTTCCTTGTTTTTGTCATATCTTGAGCTCTAGAACTCCGATTGACTTGATTCTTTTTGCGTTGCAACCCTCTCTTCAAGCTCTTCAATATAGGATAGCAATTTCTCCATTTTTCTAAACTCCAGAATTTGGACTTTTCTCGATCTTGCTTTTTTCTTCTTCATTTTCCTTGTTTTCACCTACAATCACAACTTTCTAGCCAAAAAGGGTTAAATACAAAAAGTATCACATAATAGGGTCAAATGTGAACATAATATCACCAAAAGCAAATAGAAATGAGTGCTAAAACATGCAATTATGACCCTAATCAGTGCTGAGGACACCAGACCATCACTTCTTCGACCTGACTAGTCAGGGAGTGATGGGGATTGCTAGAGGATTGGAGCAGATCTCCAAGCCGAAGCTGTATGTCATGATGGCTATCAAACATGCAGCTTTGCACGCCTTCAACTGGGAGGAATACTTTCTCCAATTACTGGTGGCTGAGACCAATAAAATCAAATATTCGCCAGAGGGTCAGGCGACATTTGAGGTAAAGATGCACTTTGGTACGAAGATCTCTCTGATCTTGGAGACATTGGCTATCGGAGATGTTGATCAGGCTCAATCACTCGAGATTCCAGTGAAGGTTGACCTCTTCAAAACCTTTTCCGATGATGCTGGTACGAAGAAGAAGAAAACAAGGACCCTGAAGAAGGCTCAGGCGAGCACGACTGGAGGAGTCAAGGCTCAGGCAAGCAAGTCTTCAGGGGCTCTAGTCAAGAAACTAGCGGAGGAAAAATCCAAAGCTTCTGGACCCAAGCAACAGACACTGAAGTTCAAATATCCCGTCTCAGAAGAGCGAGAGAAGAAGCTTGTGGAAGAGAAGGTTGCTGAAGAAGAGGCTCAGCAAGCAACTCCGGAGGGGGAACCTGCTCAAACTGCCCTAGAGGTTTCTCCCATTGCTGCCATTCCAGAAGTTGCACCCTCAAATTCGACTCCATTTGTCCTTGAGTAAGACTTGGCTGACGATCAGATCCTCAACATTGTATCCGAATATCAGGACGAACAGGTCCAATCTGATGAGGGTCAGGGGGCACTTATTGCTCCTGACAATAGAAAAAGCAGCAAAGGTGATGAAGGTAGGGGAGTGGAGGCTGCTGAAAGCAGCAAAGGTAATGAAGGTAGGCAGGAGGCTGAACCGGTGCAAGCAGAGGCACCATGGCCATTCCCCGTGCCTGATGAGACACTTCTTCCTGACTTCGAAGTTGTGGCAAGGGGAAGGGCAACTGAAGTAGTGTACAAGAGATTCCCTGATCTCTCCCCAGCTCAAAAAGAGGCAGTAGTGTAGCTTCGTACATACGCCATGATCCGAAGTGCCACTTGGCCTGAACTTGGTCAGCTGGGTGAGGTGAAAGGATGGGAAAAGCTGGCTGATGATGAAGCAGCTTTATTTTATCACTTTGAGGTAAACTCTCTACACCATCTGATTAAGGTTACTGATTTTATCAAGACAGTCCGAAGGATTTATCCTAAGGCACAAAATGCCGAGTCCGAAAGAGAAGGAGATGGGATGGAACTGGCTATAGTTCCCCATGGAGAGGCTCAGGGAGAAAATCAGGTGGTTGTCCAGGAAGTGGATCAACCTGAGAAGGAAGGGGAGAAGGAGGTGATAGAGATTGCTGAGACCGATCAGCAAGGTGCGACTGATATGATCAGTGCACCGGCTGATGACGCACCCCTCGGACCTAGGGCTACTGAGGCTTCAGGAGAGGGTTCACGAGATCTCGTCCGAATCCCCAAAAATAAAATTCAGAAAAAATGGGCATGGCAGAGGGACCTGACTTCTATCCACCGCCAACTCAATGCCCACAACAAAATACTTCATCGCTTCAGTCAAACTACTGGACTAGTCAATCAGCGACTAAAGAAAGTGAACCGGGATCACGATGAGATGGTCAAAGGCTTTGCCATTGCCGAGGATGTCCTTGTACTGACTGAGACAAATTACTCAGTTCGAGTCGAAGCAGTGTGCCAACTGGCAAAGGAGTCAGTTCAAAACTGCAATGAGATGACCGCAAACCTGCGAACTGAGCAGGATGAAAAGCTAAACAAATTCCTCGATCAGCAGCTGAAGGAGAGGGTTGATCAGCTGGTCGATGCGAAGGTAGCTCAGCTCAAAGGCAAACTGAAGGCAGAACTGCTGAGTCAGATGTCAATGCAAGAGAAGGAGGAAATCAGGCAAGCCTTGGACTCCAGGATGGCAGATGTGGAAGGCAGGCTGAAACTGGAGCACAATGAAGCTATTAAGGGTCTTAGTTCCGGTGTGACAGGAAAGGCAAATCAGATCGGACACATTCAGGGCAATCAGCAGGAAATGGCGGATCAGTTCAAAATTTTGGCAGGATCAGTCATGGAAGTCGTTGGGAAGATCAACGAGGATGATGCCAAAAAGGGGGAAGGGAAGAAGTAAATTGCTGCCGGAAAAGGCAAAAAGAAGATCTTCCCCCTGAATTGAAAGCTGCGGACAGAAAGAGAACGAGGTCCGTGTCTGCCGCCGAGTCTGCTGAAGGATCAGATCCAAAGAGGTTGAGGCCCTTTGAGGATCCCACCCTTGAGTCTCTTTACACTGAATTGGAGGAAGGACTACACCCTGGAACAACAACTCAGAAGAAAGTCGTGATGACTGAGTCGGAGAAGCAAGCGAAGATGAAGAAGATTTCGCTACTCAGTCAGATCCAGCGCTTAAAAGAAAACCAAGAGTATCTGATTTCGCAGGTTCAAAAGAAAAAGTTTGTTCCTTATGGATCTCGGAAGAAGACTCAGAGGAAGATGGTTGTCAATCCAGGTTAGGGCCCTCCTCCACTTCAGATGGTTGAGGATTTCATTCCTGTGGAGATGTTGGAGGTATGGATTCCAATCTGGAATAGATGGGCATATCTATTCTATGTGGTGGGGTTATGGGACGATCTGAATGATGACAAAGATGTCATACTCCACCACTGGATGGCGCAAGAGCACTCGGATCTCTGGGCTAAAATCATCAGACTTGCTGACACTGAAGGTGTAGAGATCGCTCCGCCGGAATTCATCAAGTACCCTCCTCCACTCTTCAGGAACTCCAAGCAGCTGGACCGGAAGGCAATATCAGAAGAAGTTGTCAGAGTAGGACGTGTTACCGGTGCAGTTGGTGATCAGAACAGGATGAAGCAGATCCTGAACCGAGTCTTGGAATTCCTCAGGTTGTTTGGGACAACGATGAAGAGTAGCTGGCTCAGGAGTTAGTTGTTGAGGAAATTGTAATAGCTTCAGGATAATTGTAACTCTTATATCAATCAATGAAGTTATTTTATTTTCCTGAGTACAACTTCTTGTTGACTCCTGAATTTACTTCTCAACATCCATATCAAGAACTGTACTAACCTATTCCTTGTTTCCATCTTATAGACTAAGTGTCTAGTTTGTCAGGAGGTACTGAGTTATTTTCACTGACTAAGTCAGTTGATTGTATAGATGAATAGGAATTTGCTTAAGGGTTTTGGCATCATCAAAAAGGGGGAAATTGTTGGGACAATCTGAGTGTTTTGATTAGATCCCAAAACCCCTGATGAATTTGCCTAAGTACAGTCTAGAACAGGATAATCAAGTTAGGGATTCAGTTCAGGAGGAACATTTTGAAGACTGAAGAATATTGGAGTCGACCCAATTGCCTGAAGTCTGAAGTGCAACTCGCCCTGAAGAAGGTCAGAGTCAGTCTTGCTGAAGATTGCCAGAACTGAAGTGAAGACTAAAGACTTGAAAAACCATCCTGAAGACTATCCGGGCAAACCACTGACTGATGTTTCTACTGAGTACACTAAGCATGCTCAAGACAGAACTGAGTCAGTGAAGGGCAAGTATTGTGACTTATCAGGCTGAGCTGAATGTTCATAAGACCTGACTTGGGCATTGTGTCAGTCCACCTGACCCATGTAAGTCAAAGCAAAAAGGTTACAACTTACCGGGCTGAATAACTTATCAGGCTGAGCTGAATGGTCATAAGACCTGACTTGGGCATTGTGTCAGTCCACCTAACTCATGTAAGTCCAAAGCAAAAAGGTTATTTATGCTATGGGAAAAAGAGACAAAGAGAATGTAAGTAGGACTCCGATAAAGACAAACATTCAGGCTGAGTTATTAACAAAAAACTCAGAGTATTGAATGTACGAGGAAGGACAAGTGTCAGGTGGTCAACTAGCCGTTTGTACGGAGAGCCAATGACCTTTTGACACGCATGTACGGAGTCTGCGCAGCAGTTAATGCGGCATTTAATGCGTCTCAGAGTTGCAGGCGGCGGGACCAAAATTGCCAGATTAAGCATGGTAATTAGGTCAATAGTACATCTAGCTTGCAACCACTCTAAAATATGAAAGATTTGGGTAGATCTCCTCCAACGGATCTATTTTGAATCGTGCCTATAAATATGGAGAGCCTTGCATCCATTCAAGGCTAACGGGAAATTTCCAAGTGAAAACTCTCAAGAATCCAAGCACTCAAAGCATACTTTGAACAACACTCTGCAATTAAATTTCCCTAGTGTTGTAGTATGATTCACTCTGTATTTGCTTAGTTTTGATAGCTCTAATCTTTAGCATTGCTTTGTATTGCTAGGGCTATCCTTAGTTGGAAACCAAGAATACCAAACCACTCAGGGTGTGAGATTAGTTGGTTAGAAGGACTGAGACTTGTAAAACGCCCAGGGGTCAGTTCCTAAGAGAAGAAGTTGGCTATTCGTGTCCCTTGGCACGTAAAACCCAAGTACCTATCCTCAGGGTTTTGAGGATAGCTTCCTGTTAAATTAGGTCGTGGACGTAGGAGTTGGTTATCTCCGAACCACGTTAAAAAGACCCTTGTGTGTTGATTAACATTCTTGCTCAGGATCATAATTGTCATTCATATTAAACTGAGCATACTGCATTGTTTTTATCTTCAGGCTGAATCAATCATCCTGAGTCATAATATTGTGCACCAGCCTTAACCACCAATTTACTAAGCAAACTCAGAGAAAGTTTTCAGAAATTAAAACGAGCAGAAACTAAGGGCTCACATTCCGCACGTACTCTAGCTCACTGAGATAGTAGTCCAACTGACTTACTTCCGAGCAGTCAGTAGGTTTGTTATCTCTACTGAGCTTCTGAGCACATCACTCACACTCAGCCTATCCGACTCCATTACTGACTTGTCCCTGCTACCCCTGCAGACTATCAGTTTCGCTGAGTATCATCAGGACCTTCCTGACTGATTGTGTAAGAGCATTTTTCTGAGTCTTTCGGAAAAATCTGACATCAGTGTATTCCGCCCCATACACTGATTTTACTCGTTTTGGGACCAACAGTTTTCCTTCAAACATTCAAGCGAGCAGGTTGCAAAACTTCTTCTAGAATCCAAATTTCGCAATTTTTATTCCAGTATCCAACAACCGGAGGTTCGGTGCCCTCCTTCTAGCGCCAAAATGTTAATGAAATCTACGCAAAACAAATTTTCATGTGTCTTTTAACACGATTTCATTAACATTACGTTGAATCAAGCTTACTGGAACTTGCAAAGCACAAATTCTTGAAAGATTTCGACAGAACTTCGTTATGGCAGTGAAAACTTGATTTTATTTCTGAAAAATGGCCTATTTATAGGCAAAAACACAAGCAGGTGGTGGCAAGGGTGTTTCCACGCTTTACAGGGTGCTTACACGTGTCCCTTACGTGTTAAAAGAGATAATTACAACAAGAAATCGGCCAAAAATGATAAAAATACCATTCTGGCGATCAGGTATGAAGGCGGCGAGCAGCTGGTTATAAACACCATAGGAGGCGAGCAGCAAATTGGGCGAGCAGCTGAGCAGGTGCAGCTGCTCGCCTCCGGGCGAACAACTCAATTATAATTTTTATATAATACAACTTAATAATAATATTATCAAGTAACTTCTAAAATAGGAAAATTCTTATGTGCACCCGAATGTATAAATTCATTTTGATTTTAAATTTAATTTAATTTTTCGAAAATACACAGTACACGCCGCACTATATTTTTTTTACAATTGAGGTATTAGTGAGTTGCTCTTGGGGTATTACTTAAACTTATTCTTAAGGTATTAGTGATTTGTTCTTGGGGTATTACAAATTTGTTCTTTAGGTATTATAAATTTATTCTTGGGTTATTAGTGAGTTGTTCTTGAGGTATTACTTAAACTTGTTCTTGGGATATTGGTGAGTTATTCTTGGGTTATTGCTGAGTTGTTGTTAGGATATTACTTAGACAGTTCTTGTAGTATTAATGGGTTATTCTTTGGGTATTACTAAATTGTTTATGGAGTATTACTCAGGCTTGTTCATGGGGTATTACTTAAACTTGTTCTTTGGGTATTAATGAGTTGTTCTTCGGGTATTACTAACTTGTTTTTCGGATATTACAAACTTGTTCTTCTGATATTAATGACTTGCTCTTTCAGGTAACGTTGAATATAGCATTGGATATTACTCTGTTATTTTTCGGGTATTATAAATTATATATTCTTTGTGTATTACTCATTAATTAATTATTCATTTACAATTAAAATCCTTACTCAACCATCAAACGCAACATGCTCCATTCTTTCAATTAGATGATTTTTGTTGTTGCAGTATCTCTTGTACCACACAACACATCGTATTTCGTCAAACACACCCAAGCACACACAACATGCTCAGAGGATAACAGAATAGCATGTGCAAGACAATCATAAAAAAAAACACCGTTACAGAAGTAAAGCAACGAAACAATGTAGAATTGTGCAAAATCGAAGAAATGCAAGCACAATTGTGAATGGAGAAAAGTGCGAAACTGTCTGAATCGGCAGGACGGTGGCTTCGAATTGGCAGCTATCTCTCTATTTTCGGCAAGCTTCATCGGGATTTGGTGGTCAATGGACGAACAAGGATGAGCGAATTTCGGCGATTGGCTCGAGTTTCAGATGGTGGTGATGGCGATTTTCGGCGCGATGGAGGCATTGGTGGTGGAGGATGCTTCGAATTTGTGGCCAATTTTCTGTAAAACTTCGATTCTGGCAACAACGGTGGTCTGTGAAAGGCGTGGTAGAGCTTCCGTGACTTCCTGCATTGACACAAATTTTCGGCGGCCTCTTGCTTCAAAGACGGTTTCTATTAATTCCGGTTGTGAAATGTGCTTAATTGATAGCTTCTCTCTCCACCGATAATAATTATTGAAAATGAATTAAATTTTTGGTGCATAGTACACTTAAATGCACCCAAGACACACCCTCTAAAATAATGTGATTAAAATAAAGCAAAATAGCTAGTCTTCTATGGATGTGATTTTATATATTATACACACTAGTAATGTACCTACCCGTGCGTTGCACGGAAGCCAATCGTATATATATTTTATTACTTAAAAAATAAAGTATAAATTTAGAATATATTTTTATTTTAATTAAAAATAATTTTTTTCATATAACTTAACATATTTTTATATATGGATCCTTCACTATTATAAATCTTGATTATAGTCCTATAGTTTTACTTCTTTTTAAATTTTATTCTACTTAAATTTAAATTTTGATTATAAATCCTGCAACCTTTTTTTTTTTTTCTTTGTCCTGCAATCTACCAACACTTATAGGACTAAAACTAAAAAACTAATAAAACATGACGAAAACAAAAAAAATTTGAAGTTATAGAACTAAAATTAAAACTTAAAATTTAGTTGGACAAAAAAAATGTATCCTACAGGATTAATATCAATAAATAAAAGTTAGCAAAACAAAGATAATAAAAGTAATAAAGTTATAGGATTAAAAAAAAATTCCTTTATTTCATAATTAATACCATCAGAATTAGAACATAAAGAATTTCACATAAGACATACTAAAAAAAATTTAATTGTACTAAACCAATGAAGATGTAAAAAATCATGCTACAACAAATAAAAAGTACACTCGGTTATTTGAGTAGATTTCACGACCGAGAAATTATAATACTCCAAATTATTTAATTAATTTCTCACCCCATAATTTTACTCCATTATTGTGAAACAAAAATATAGACAGTTTCAATCTATGACCGAAATAAACAATATTATTTTCATCTTATTAGAAACACTAATAGCAGGTAATTTACAACTTGCTTTAATTGATGTCAAATTTAAATCATCATAGTATTTTCAAATTAGTGTTCATCTTTGTTACCATCCATCAATAGAGTTTAATTTATAAGAAATTCATAAAATTTTTATGAGAATAATGATTATTTATAAATAATTACACTGATGTATAGTTATATAAATTTTAAATAATTTACATAAGTAAAAATGAAAAAAAAAACTAAAAATAAAACTATTTCATTAGAAACGCAATATATATAATAAGAAAATTCAAAACAAAATTACATCTAAGAAACCCTAAACATTCCTGAACACTTCCTGATATACAATATTTTTCGTTGTATTTCTGTTAGGGTCATTATCATAACACAACATTATTTTAAACCATGACGTGTTGTAATTCTAGAAATTACAACATACAACTGACCATGAATGAATACAAGTTTTTTAAGGAATACTCCAACATTAGAAAAAGATTGTCCTTGACTTTCGTTTATATTCATTGCATAAGAAACAATCAACATAAATTATGTTCTCGTGAACTTAAATGGTAATCTAGGATCTGAATGAGTCAATGACAATCTAGGAATCATAGCTAATTCACCAGCACTAATACCAGTGAGAACTTTAGCTTCAATTACTTTATTGCACAATCGAGTGATTACCAACCTGCATAAAAATAGATATATATCAATATAATTTTATAAAATACTATAACGATAAATGTTAACAAATATTTAATTTAAATTAGACAAAAGCAGTAAATTAAACCTCGTTCCATTACAAAGCCCTCTTGAATGATCAATATTTCTCAATAGCATAATAGGTGTGCCAACTTGAAGATTTAAGTCATGATCAGGAACTCCAGGAAACTTCAAAGTATTCAAAAACTTGGGAGTATGAACGTTAGCGAGAGAATCAAATTTCGAATCAGATCTACGAATACTATCACAACTTAAATACCTTTTGAGTTCTCTGTCATTTAATCCACTAATATAATCATTTTTAGATCTAACGGAATCCAGAGTTGGTGCTAGAATAGCTTTGTCTTGTGAAAATTGGTGATCGAACATCCTAGACTCAAAATCAGGATACACATAATCAATAATACACGAAACTGAATCATCACCACATTTTAATAAAATATCATCTGGAATAACAATATCTGATCCATAATTCGTTTTTTACCCTATAGTTCCATCACCAATCGATTGAATCCATTTTGAAAATGATTTCATTTCATCTTTTCCTTCAACAGATTCCAAATTCTGCAACCTCATATTCCTTGTCAATTTTAAAACAGTATATGAATTCCATAAATCCAAAGAGTTGATGCTAGCATGTACTATATCTTGTTTCTTCTCTTTTAGAATTACATGTAATATTTATCGAAAATCACCACAAAAGACAATTGTCTTTCCTCCAAAAGGTATCCCAGAACGTGATGAATCACATAACTACATAATATCTCTCAATGAAGAATTCAAAGCTTCAATACAGTGCTTATGAACCATTGGTACTTCATCCCAGACTATAAGATTGTGTTTTATTATAAGTTCAGCTAAATGGTTGTCTTGTTTAATATTGCATGTATAATCTTCCAAACAACTTATTGGAATACAAAATTTTGAATGAGCAGTTCGTCCACCAGGAAGTAAAAGGGAATTTATGCCACTCGAAACAACATTTAGAACTATCTTACCATTGGACCAGGGTCTTGCAGATAATGTTTTCCACAAAAAAGTTTTTTCAGTACCTTCATAACCATATACAAAAAAGACTCTTCCAATATCTGAAAACACTGACTTAATGATTGTATCATACACAACCCATTGTTCATCATTCAATCTACTCATCAAAACTTCATGCTCCAGTCTCAATTCCACCTTATTATAAGATAATTCACTTAAAATCATCCTATTATGTGTTGTCAAATTGTTAGCATGAACAACCAACATATTTTCAATTCCCAAAAGACAATAATTTTTAATCTCATCTTCTGTCATCCTTAATTCTTCAAACATAAAAAATAAAGTTAAAATTAAAAAAAATAGAAAATCTAATTATTTAAATTGTCATTTATTGAATATTATTTAACTTAAATACAGTAATAGTATATAAAAAAATATAGTTTTAAACAAAGTTTTAAAATTAATAATTATACAATACAATTACTAAATTATATTTAAATTTAACAGAATGCTAGATATAAAAAAAATTCACATGAAATACATATACATACACACAATTTTTTATAAAATATAACGTAATGTATTTTATTATGCTATAAAAGTAATGAAATAATACTAAATATTTTTAAACTGCTACTTAGATCTCGATATATATTTATGCAAAAAAAAACATAGTAAATTCATTTACATTATAATATAATTGAAAAAGTAAAAAAAATTTAAAAAATACAACACAAAAAATAAAATACCTGGAAAACGGAATATTTTTCTCTCTTGTATAAAAAATCATCTGACATAAACTTCCAACAAATATTACATGTGTCACAAGGATTGTTTAAAGATCCAAATGTGATCAAAGTGACAAACAAAGACCTCATTGAAGATGCTGAAGCCCATTCACTTGCTTCTTCAAAACCATAAACATACTCTTGATCATCTTTCTAACAAACCTTTGGCAAAACATGCACCACGAAATGTAGGATACAAAATGCCTCGACATGTTTTTATGTCCTCAAAAATGCCACGGAAAAATATACCTACAATCAAAGTACATTTTGATCTCATCATATAAGTTAAATGATTAGAATCTACAGAACTGTCAACAAATGTGGTAGTTACACGATCATGTCCTTTATTGACATACTTAAAAAAGTATTTAATGACTCTGAATTGATTACACAATTCAACGTTGAAATGTGTGTCATACTTCAAAAGAATATATCTATTCTGAGGAACCACATGTCTATTATCCATAACAAAATATTTCTTTTTAACAGTTCTTCCATCATTCTTTCTCCTGTATATAGGATATCCATCATCTCCAAATGAACTCTCGAAAGAAAACTTTTTGGGAAATTTTTTTGTACACTCACCATCTTCAGACATGCATGAAGAGTACTTAACAGTAGGACCACAAGGACCATGCATCATAAAATCACGAATTACCTCAAAATATGATTTATCAGTAACTTCATCCGGCAATCCAGTAGATATAATCCTATCAATATTATCAGGAGAAGGAGAATCTTTGTATTTTTAAAGAAAAACTAAAATCTGAGTAAGAGGGAGTCCTCTTTTCTAAAACTCAATTGTATACAAAACTGAAAAAAATATAAATATATTAATAAAAATATAGATTTTAAAAAATTTAAAACATATATATAATTAAAAGTACTAAAAAAATATTGTAATTAAAAATTGTACCTACTTTGACATTACCAAAAATCGTATTTTGACGAATATCACGAATCAATCCATCCAATTTTACTCTGAATATACGACAAATTATATCAGGACGAACTTCAGGATTTTGATCCCTAAGTGACACGTATCGAACAATTTATGGTCATTTTGAGTTGCATGTAATTGTTATAAAAAAACTGTGGGTAGCCAGTCCAACGACATATAGTCATAGCATCTTGATAATTCTGCAGCATATACCGAGGGCCTACAGTAAATGAAGTTGGTAAAACAATGTGTTTGTCAACAACTCTTGCATCTCTTTCTCCACATAAATAAGCATCTTGAAGACCATTGTACATATCACATCGAAGTTCCTTTTAATGATTCTTTATATACAAAAGCCATGCAGATTCAACCATAGTGTAAGCATCCATAATGAATTTTTGAGTTAACCTTTTGCAAGAAAGTAACGTAGGTGGTTCTCCATTTCTTTCTTGAAGACGAAAAGCAAAAAACTCTCTTATACTAATTTTTGTCATGTGTCCAACCCTCCGCGTAGACTGTGAAAAAGGTATATCTTCTCTATATCCATCTTTACCAAAAGGAAAAAGAAGAGAATATTGTAAAGCAAGATAAGATGGAGTTAACTCAGTTATGTGTTGCAATTTCCCGGAGCAAGTTTCAACTATAATATCTCGAACACCAGTAGTACTGTCGAGGTCACCAGTAAGAACGGCCGTGACTTTAGAAACTGTAGGTAAATTGTGTGTCCTTGGATCATAGAATCTATTTCCAATTAACCTCATGGTAACTGTTCTATGACCGACAGTAAATTATTTTCTTGCAGTTCTAAACCTTTGAATTAACACATTACAATCATCCAACATCTCCGTTAAATCAGATACAATACCCACTTCAACTGTGTGTAATCTATTTTCTGACCTTAAAATAATAATATAAAAAATAAAGTTTAATAAAAAAACTAAAATTAAATTATTTTTGCTAAAATTTTAATAATAAAATTAGAAAATAATACCTAACAGATCGAATTCTATTAGAAATCTCATTATCAGTATCATATATGTAAAGCTTTGCAAATACAGGTGGAACTGGACCATTAGGAAGCAAACTCTCTAATTTGTGATAATTCTGCCCATGTAACCGGAAAACAGGAAATGTATTACCACGATTTAAATTTCTATCAATTGTTCCACCTAAAGATGTAAAAAAAAAATATGGTAAAATGAACGAATATTTTTCAAAAAATGTATGTTCTTGTTATTATGACCTCAAATCAAATCATGAAAAAGAAAAGGAGGTTGGGGCATTAAAGGCAACTGTATTTTTCTTTGTGAACAACACAAAGAAAATTTAGGATTCATGACATTTTTTAGATTTTAACCGTTCATCTAGCCAAAACATAGCACCACAATATTGACATCGATGAATTGGATCACCAATATTCCAATTTTCTACATCTGAAAAATCAAAATGAAATACATAAATACCTTATAAAATTAAAATAATTAATACTATCTTAAATACAGTAAAAATATAAAGGTATTAAAAAGGACTTACAATCAACATGGTTATGGTAATTAAGTAATTCATCAGTATCACAATCAACCAGATCTTGACTGTTATTATTGGATGGAAGAGCATCAATGAATATTGGTTCCATAGATCTTTAACTCTTGTATATGAATATCATCTTATTCAAAAATGAAGGAATTAAAAAAATTTCAGAATAATTTTCATATGTATCTTGTCTACTTGTGCCACAAACTAAAACACAATTAAAGAAAAAAAATTTAATTTTATAAAGTTAATATTGTTAAAATGTATTACGAAAAATTTAAATAATAAAAATAGTTATGCAATGTTACCGTTTTTAAAAGCATGATGTTGATGTGAGTGTTGAGACCAGTGCTATCACATCTGGAATCACACACATCCTCCAGGACATCTTCCATGATATTCGTTCTAACGGCTAATTTTTTAGTGTTGTTCGAATTGTCTTTGCTATCATTTCAGGCCAACATCCTTCAGGAAACATGTTCCAGTGATTAACTGTTTAGTGTTGATTCAATGGTTGTCCTTGGTGCTGTCCCTGGTCAACGGCGGTTATTCCCATGTTCCAGAATATTCATGATACACCTGGAAGGATCTAGAACATCTGGAAGGACTTGGAATCAAAGGAACCGAGAGTTAAAGAAAAGAAGTTACATGGAAGTTACCTCAACTCCTACAAAAGTGGATCTCAACTTCTCTCCATGATTTTCACTTCATTGATGGACGGATCCACATTCCAACTCTATAAATAGATGAGGAATACATCCAGAAACGATGAGAGAGACTTCACACTACATATAGAAGCAACGCGCATTTATCGGAACCTATTTTACGGTTTCTGTGTAGTGGTTTCACATGTGTTGTTACATTCTGTACAACACTGTGTATATTATTATCACATTCGTTTTGCTGAGTTGTTCACGGGTAGTGGAAGTTTGTGCTTGAAGTAGGCTTAGACTTAACAATCTAGGTTTGCCATTTGGGAACTTGTTTGAATATTTTATCCGATTTTATGTTTGAGATTTGGAAGGAATGTTTCCAAGACTTGAATTTGTTTTTGTAATCACTTTTTCCAAGTTAGTGATATTTCAGCCCTGAGGCCGCCACAAACTAATTTTAGTTTGTGTAAAGATTGAGTTAATCCTTGTGTTCAAAGTCTTCCGCTGTTTACTTATTCTCTCTACATTATTCTGAACACAATAAGTATTGTCTTGAGTGTCGACCACATTTTGAACAATACTTCAACCCAACGATATCACAGCACTATCACATGAGATGGTTGATATTGATGCAATTCCTCATTTAAATTATAATTCTCATTTCCAAAAACATAACGAAATGTTGAAGATGAATGATCATTTGTAATATCTACAATTGTGAATTTCCACTGCCTGCAAAATAAAGAGATTATAAAATTACCCAAAATAATTACTATGAATTTAAAAAGAACAACTTTAAAAAAATCATTCAATATAATAATAGTTCTAAATATAATTTTTTTAGAAAGACATATATTCTAAATTCTCGAAAGATGATAGTTGATTCTTGATAATGACATATGACCTTTGCAACTTCCTCATAAATTCCTGCATAAACTCAGATAAATAAAAAAACTACTTCATATGTTCCACTATATGTTGCTCATTAATTTTTGGAACATGTATTAAGACAAAAGTAAAAAAGTATAAGTGATATGACGTAAAAAATGAAAAGGTAATGAAAATAGTATAAAAAATAATGAAAGTAATAATAAAAACGTAAATAAAAGTTTGCAAAAAAGGTAAAAAAGAAAATGAAAAATATATAGTGGGGTAGATGAAAATTGTAAAATGTAAAATATATATTGGGACGAAGGGAGTATTTTACAATAAATTTGTGAAATATTTTATAAAATTATAAACAAAATAAAATTAACAAAAAAATTGATTAATTGCATATATCAATAAAATTATAAGAATTAATTTTAAAAATAAATATTATTTTTACGCAAAGAGATCAGACAATTTAACATTTCATAAATTGACTCAATATTTTTTTTACCATATGGATTAAATGTTGTTGATATTGGTCCTGTAAGTATTGATTTTTTTACATCAGTCATTTTAATTTTATTTTAGGAATATTAGTCCTCTAAATTTGAATTTTTTTAATATTTTTGGAAAATATATTTTGATAATTTCTCTTCTATGTATATTTTAAAAGGAGTAAGATAAAACAAAAATAATAGAATTTATAGGACAAAAAATCGAAATATGTAATACATATTTAACAAATTAAAATTGTGCAAAGTTATAGGAGAAATATATCTCTAATCCTAATATAAAAACAAAAAGGAACATGTAATTGTAAAAAATATATATACTTAAACATTAGATAAACAAAGCAATTAAATATAAAAAATGGTACATATATTTAATATAAAATAATAATTCAAAAACTAATATCCATGTAATTGAAAATTTTAATATAAAAACAACAATGAACATACATAATTTAAAACACAAATCAAACTATAAAAATTTGTAATGAACAAAAATATAAATTACCAAAAGAAAAACTAAATTCTTGATACAATTAAAAATTGAATCTTATAATTTTTTATTTTTTTTAAGCGTAAATGAAAATAAAAAATTAATTTATAAAAAAAATATTGGATCAAATCCTAACATATATATACAAAAAATAAATAATTAAAAACTTATACTGTGAAATAATTACAAATAAAAAATGTACACTAATTAAAACTTATTATTTACTAAAAACACAATGGGATAACTAAATTTATAAAGTACAAATTTATAAATTTATAAAAAAATACATCACTATCCATTATTACATACTAAGTATAAATTTAAAAATAAAATATCAAAACATTAATTTTATTGAAATATCTAATGATATATAAAAGACAACAAAAATATATTATCAACGACTAATAATTGTACGTGTCAAAAGAGTATAAAAATAAAATAACATATACATAATAATAAAATTTATATTAATTAATGTGTATTAATCTATACAATTACATAAATAAATAAATTAATTAAAATACCTAAAAATAAATTATATTTAGAAATTTATTATATATATATCATTTTTAATACATAAGATTAACAATTATACATATATACTATTTTTATTTAAACTAATAAGTATATAAAATCAAAAGAATATATATATATATATTGAAATAAAATAAATATAAAACTAATTTAATAGAAAAATGAAACTCACCCACAATAAAATACAAATAAAAATACTTATATGAAGCATATAAAATAAAATTAAAAAAGAGGTATGACAAAATTTTAATACACGATACAATTGTAAGTTAAATATTTCTTCTTTAAATAAATTTTAGATTTAAACTATTTTGTCATATTCTTTAATAAAGAATTCAAAAAATCTATTAATCAGTTTCAAAATAAAAAATTAAAGGCCAAACAATAAAATTAATTTTTTTAATAAACAAAAAAGTAAAAAAAGAATAAAAACACTTAACAAAAATTATGTAATGCCAAAGTCTCAATTTTACAAAAATAAAGAAGAAAATAAAAATGAATAAATTAAATTATTGAAACCCCAAAATTATTCATCAATTTTTATTATGTTATAAAATTTTATATTAAATAAATATACATAAAGCTACATTTAACCAAAATAATTAAAAATTATAATTATTTATAATCTAAAAATATATATAATTTGTACATTAAAAAATTTCGATCTAAATATTTTTAACCAAAATTATCAAACAAAGACTCTTTAGTAATATAAATAATAATAAAGATACACCAATTAAAATAATTCTTTTTAGTAAAAAGAATTATTTATTAAAAACACAATGTGATACATAATATTATAAAGTACAAAAATAACAAATACACCAATACATTACTATCCATTATTACATACTAACTATAAGTTTAAAAATATAATATAATCACATCAAATTTATTGAAATGATTAATAATATACAAAAAACAAAATAAATATTATTAATGACTAATCATTGTTCATATTTAAAGAGTATAAAAATAAAATAGCCTATACATAATAAAAAAAATTATATCAATTTTTGAATTTTAATATATACAACTAAATCCATAAATAAATCATTATAACAAATAATTATTATATATCTTTGGATACATACAATTAACAATAATTAACAAAAAAATGCTTTAACTTAAACCAATTAATACATAAAATTCAATACGAAAACAATAAAAAATGAATCCAAACAATAAAAAATAAAATTAATACCTAATGACATAAAATAATTTTAAATATTGACATTGTAAAATTTTTAAACCATAACAAATATTAACAACATTATTTTCAAATATACATTGAATTGACTTGTCTTGTATATTTATGAACATCACTGCTTTAAAAGCTGATGCAAAGAGATGACCAAGAAAAACAATTGGGTATTAATTAATATATTTTTTAAATTAAGAGTAGACATATAAAAATAAATTTGAAATTTTAATTCATTGAATTTAATATAAAAATTAATTAAATTTATATGTACTAACATCTTCTTAAAATCAAAAATTTCAACAACATGATTAGTAGTAAAACACATAAAAGAAATAAGGGAAAATCACAAAATGGTTCACAAAATTGACAAAAATTACAAATTGGTTCTGTGCAGAAAAAAATACACTTCTGTGCAGAAAAAATTACACTTTTGTGCAGATATTGTGAACCAATTTGTAAATATAGTCACGTTTTTGAACCAATATGTAAGTCACCCAAGAAATAAATATCATTAATAATGGATTCAACAACTCTATTCACTTATTGTGCCCTTATATGTACATTTAACAAAATGACACATTTCTTTACATAACATATATTCAAATCAAGTGGACCCATCTTCAGTTGGTTCTTCCTCAAATAGATCCTTAGGAACTCCGTCTCTTTCTCTCCTGGGGTTCTCTTATCTTTAAAAAATCACAAAGTGAATAAATGAACTTCGTATTGGAAATAGTTCAAATCATAATCACTTACTTCCGCTAAAATATCTTGATACCAAGGATGAAAATATCGCTATCGCAAGTAATATCGCAACCTTAAATTTACGGAAATATCGATGGATATATCGATATCGCATATCGATATCGCAAAAAAAATAGAAAAATAACGGAAATTTTATTAAAATTTTGGAAATTTAATATGAAATTTTAGGGATTATTATAGCATGTTATTACGCATATGTTTCATTTAAGATCACAAAAAATTGACATGTTTAAAGCAAATAAATAGATAATGGACTATATAATCATTGTCTGACATTAATTAATTAATAATATAATGCATAATACAATAAAAGATGATTTGAATTACATGATACAATACATTTAGTACCAAAATGATGAACTATGGGGTTTAAATATAGAAGATGGAATCCCATCTTTGTCCAAACAATATTGGTACCAACTCATTGCATTAGAATAATCCTGCATATAGTTATACACATGTCATTCATATGTTTCTCTATCTCTTCCAACTGTTTCACCATAGATTGGATAGTGTGCACTAACCCAATGATTTTGTTGATATGAAAATGGATGCTGAAACACATTTTGAGTATTCCAACCAAATTGTGAAATCATGAGTGAAATTAGCCTCACAAGTGAATGAACTCATTTGGTTTGAAAAATGATCATCCTCGTTATTTTCACCATTTCCATCACCATCATCATTTTCACCATTTCCACCACCACTGTTTCCACCATATATGTATCAAAATAAAACCATGAAAGAATATACAATCACTATAAAAAAAATTATCATTTGAAAATTGTATAAAAATATAAAAAAAGAAAAAATTGCGATTTTTTATGTAGTGCGATATTTTGCAATATATCTGCGATATTTCCCGATTTTCAATTAATTTTGTACTACGAGTGAACCGATATTGATATCGATATCGATATTTTGCGATATATCCACGATACTTTGTAAAAAATACATTGTACCCCAATATCCATATCGCATACTCAAAATTTGCGATATATCCGCGATATTTCACGATATTTTCATCCTTGCTTGATACAAACGATCCCCTGACCATTTCCACTCTTCAGGAAGTGAAAGAGACAGAATACGTATCGCTCTTCTTGTAGTAAGTCTACCCCCATGATATATTAATTTAATCAATCTCCATCGCATTTTGTTTAAATGAGTTTCTAGATCATCACTCACTTTGTGCTTTAATGAAAAAATGCACGTACATATGAATTTATTCTCTTCCTAGGTGTTCGGTGAAATATCATCTATCATCATAGTTCACATGTCGATTTTTAGTATATAAAAATTATGATTTCGTACTATAAAAACGTAACTATACAATGTTTATGTACACATAAAAATATCTATAAAATATCAAACATGACATATACAATATATTAAAAATAAATTTAGCACTGTAAACAATTAATTCCAATATAAAAAACAAAAAGGAACACATAGTTAAAAAAGACACAAAGATATTAGATAGAAAAAAAATTATATAAAAAAAAGAGGGTGCATATATTTAATTAATAAAACAATATGCATGTTCTTAAAAAATATATAAGAATATAAACATAATTTAAAACATAAATTAAACTACCAAATTTTGAGATAAAAAAAAACACCAAATTACCTGGTAAATATATGTTTTTAAAGACAATTCCAAGTTGTGAGAAATCAAAACAATTTTTGCAATTAACGTAAATGAATAATTTCACACCACTTTCATAACAAAAAAAAAAAGTTAAACCAAATTATGGAATATCCAAAAAATTAAATTTTTTTTTTAGAAATTAATGGCAAATCACAAATATATAATATTTAAAAAGTAATATTTACTTAAATCAAAATAAATTAAAAAGGTGGTTATTATTAATAGTATAGTAAAATGCTAAAATGTAAATACACAAAAAAAAATCATACTATAAAATATAGATAAAATAAATATTTTCAACCAAAATTAGAGGTTAACATTACAAAATACATCATAAAAGACAAAAAAATATATAATTATAATAGAATATTAAAAAATAAAATTGTATGATATAATAGTGATGATATCGGTTCTGTAAATATGAAATATTCTTGATATTAATCCTTAAAATTTTATTTTTTGGATATTAATCCTATAATTTTTAATTTTTTAGGATAACATGTCTTCAATTTTGATCTTATGAAAATTGTTTGGCAGTACAAAAATTTAATTTATAGGACAAATATAAAAACAATGTAATTCATATGGACTTAACTAAAAATTTTATCAAATATAATTATTATATCACTTTAAATATTAAAAAATATATCTTTGAAAAAATAAGAAAACATCAATAAAGAGATCATATTGTGATTTTATTTTTAATACGGTACAAATTAAATGATCATGGCGTTGGAAAATAATAAAACTCTTTAAAATTATCAATTATACAATTCATTTTATAGAAAATATTTCATGTATTTGCAATTATTGTACATTATGTTAGATCCAACATTAATGAAAATTTACTATTATAATTATTTAAATATATGAACAATTATTATGCATTGATTTAGAAGATGTCAATTAAAAATGATTATTTCTAGCATAAAATTTATTTATTGTTATTTAATATTAATTTTTTAGATTTTTTGAGATTAAAATAATTATTTCATCAATAAAGGTCATTTAATTTTTGGACTTTTTCAAATTCGTGAAAAAACAATTACTACATAAATTTAAACAATACTCTTAATTACTCCTCCAATTTGGGGACTGTATGTGTCACTTCAATTTGTTTCCAGTGTCTTTAATTTAGATAATTAATACTTTTCTCATAATTAATTAAATTGAATATTAATCTAAACAACCGTCAACAGTTTACATCTAAAAATCTAGATTAATAATAATTATTACAATCAAATTAAATACATTTTTCAATTTTATATTTAACATTTTTCAATTTTATAATTATATACATAAATATATATAATTGCAACATACTACTTACTAAATATATTAATTGTCACATGTACATATATATTGACTTTACAATGAAAATTTATGTGGCAATGAAAGAATAAAAATTTAACACACAATCAAAATGCACAAAGAAAAACTGTCACTTAAGCAAAGAAAACTATCAATTAGTATACAGAAAATTATTAATTCCAACCTTTACTAAAAACATAATTCACCCTTATTTAATTCTAACATTTATTAATTTCACCATTTACTAAAATCTTAACTTTTTAATATAATATTACGAGGTTTTTTTGTAGTATTTGCATACTAAAATTTGTATTTTTATTGTAATTGATACATAACTAATAAATTATTATTTTAATATTTGAAAACATAAATATTAATATTTAATTTATTATTAAATTAAATTCATATTATATAGTTAGAATTATTATAATACTACTATTTTAAAATAAATATATTGCTACATGTACATAAATATATATAATTGCAACATACTACTAACTAAATATATTAATTGTCACAGGTACATATATATTGACTCTATAATGGAAAAATATGTGGCAATGAAAGAATAAAATTTTAACACACAATCAAAATGCACAAAAAAAATTGTCACTTAAGCAAAGAAAACTATCAATTAGTATACAGAAGGATTTACAAAATTTATCTCAACTTTAATTAGTAATACAATCCAAAATTAAAATTAATTTTGTTTTTTATTTTTAATATGTGTAATACGTTTATATATCAATAAAATCAATTAAATCACGTTATATTATTTATGTGTAATACTCATATTTCCAAATTTATAGCATGTAAGTAATATATTTATTTTACCCAACAATTTTAGTTTGAACACACAATTAACTTTTAAAAATAATTTTTTTTTATTTGTTTATTTATATTTAATGACACATATTATCTAAACATAATTTATTTATTTAAGATTTTTTTTAAAAGATTTGAGCAAATTATTAAAAGCAAATTATAAACGCAAATTTGTTTATAATAAAGTGATTAAATAAAAATATAAATGCAATTTCTCAATGTCAAATGAAAATGAATAATATTGCTTTTATTATAGTCAAATTTCACGGCCATTTCACTGACTACTTGTGTATTGCTTTTCAAATTTGATTAAATTTCTTTTATTATGCAAATTTCACGGCCATTATGCAAAATTACTATTCAAATCACATTTCATTTGCTAATACCTAATAAAAGTAAATTATAGACACAAATTTAAAATAATTAAATTCAAATTTAAAGCGAATTAAATATTTATTTTAGAAAATTTATATTTATAGATAGAAAATTTAATTAATATTTATTGATACTATCTATCCATGCGTTGCACGAAAGTCAATCGTATATATATTTCATGATCATCGCACGGAAAATAAAAAACAAAAGCAAATAAAAATAAAATAAAAGTAAATTATATAGACGCAAATTTAAAAGCAATTAAATGCAAATTTAATTTTATTTTAGTAAATTTATATTTATTATAGCATACTAAAAAAAACGAAAGCAAATTAATAACACATTTATTGATAGCAAAAATAAAAGTAAATTCATTTTAGTATATATTTATTGATAGCAAATCAATGAAAGCAAATTTATTTTAGTAAATATTTAAATATTTAATTAGACTTACTATATGCCATCAATTTACTAAAATAAAATTTTATTCCATCAATTTTTATGTCAGTGATTGATGATTTGGTAAAAGAATTTTTACGTGTGTATTGCTAATAACATAGTTAACATCGCCCTATTTTGTTTAATTATATTTAATAACACATATTATCTATACATAATTTATTTATTTAAGAATAGATTTTTAAAGATTTGAGTCACGTCTATATGTTAATATTAGTGTATTTAAATTTTATGCTTATGTGATTGATAATTTATTTTCTATTAACTTCTCATATCCCACGGTAAAATAGGAAATAAATGATTCATTAAATTGGTCAATCTTCTCGTATTAATTCATTGTGTTTTTCAATTTTAATCTTCTCATATTAATTTTGATTACTTGAGTGGAATTAGGAATTCACCAAAATTATGTTTTTAATCAGCAGAGATTATGAAATGATTCATATTCCATAATTTTTTTTTCTATTTGAATTAACATTTGACTTTGGTAAGGTTTATTTAGATACTTGATTCCATATAACATTCGAAAAAAATCAATTAAGAAAAAATAATATTCTCTAGAAAAATAATGATTTAATCACATCAAGTGTATAAGTGGTCATGATTTAAATTGAATTTATGAATTCAAATATAGACAATGGGTATATCTAATATTTTTACATTAGACTTGTAATCTCTTAATCAAGAATGTGGCGGATTGATAGTGTTGTTGCTGTTTCTCATGCATTTGGGGATAAATTACTAAAATCCTATGTACCGACTGAGCCAAAAATTAAGATATTCTCACTCCCAATCAGTTTAGTTAGATCTGAAATGAGAATTTGTTGTTAATGTGATTGCTCTCTTTTGTCTCAAATGTACAAATCAAGAACAAATTGCAGTTGGTATATTTTTTCCGGATTGAAATATATACGTTGAATGACCTATTACCCTCTAAAGAAAAAGTATCTTATGAGACATGCAATAAGAAGTGTGATGTGAACATGCTTCTTTGACCCTTGGACTATGTTTCTTTTGAGATTTAGTAGATTTTCTAATATGGATTTAATTTCAAACACTATTACAAAATGTAGTGGACTTTTAAATACTGAAAATAGTAATGGTGTACGTTGGTTGATATTTAAGTAGGGTAGGATTTAACTTAATGTAAAATCGATGTGTATGGGTGTAATGTTGTATTATTATCATGTTATTGTTTATTTTAAGTATTATGTTTAAATGTTTATGTGATGATGAAAGTTGTAAAAGTGAGAAGAAATGTGTGTAAAGTGATAAATAGATGAATCGTAAGAATAAAAAAATAAACAAAAAATAATATTATCTGGGAATATTCTTAAAAAATAACCTAACATACAATACATACATATTTTTCAATTTAAACAAACATGGACTATAGGATTTAAACAAAAAATTTCTTTTATCTTCAAAAAATAAATTTAAACACAAAAACAATACATGGTTTGAAAAATAAATCAACATACAATAATAATTTCTTCTCGTGATTTGGAGACGCCCCTCTTCTAAATTGTAACAACTTAAGTGTTCTCTATGAGCTTAAAAAGTTATAACTGAATAATTGAAATTGGATAAAAGTTATGAAAGTTGAATATATAGATATATAATTTATAACGCTTCCATGAAAAAAGCCACGAGATTATGAAATTGAATTGTAACAATTCCATGAAAAAAGCTTACCATATAAAATTGATAGATAGATCCAACGGCTGAGATAAAATTGGAGAAAATGATCAATGGTCCTAACGGAATGGCGCCAAAATTATTTAAGGAAAAATAGCTCCTATTATATATTTATGATTCTAAAAATTTGTTTGAACATAAATAAATCTACCTCTTTTTAAGATCAGAAATCTCCTTAATGTCATCACCAAAAATAATCTGGGAGGTATTGAAGGAATTTGACATTGATACTTGACCTGAAAATTAATGTACGATTTTTAATATAATTTCTTTTAACAACATAGACATTTATAAATAAACATACCATTAAAATCTTTTGGTAGAAACATTTTGAAAATAAGTACAGGTGGAGTTTCATATCCAGATTCGTGCACTTTTTTCAATTCATCAATGAAATCACCCCAAAGGGAAACTTTCAACAGCAAACCCCTTGTATTAATCATATATTAAAAAAAAAGGTTAAAATTAAATAACAAAAAGAATTCATAAATTAGTAAACATAAAAAAAATAATAATTACTTACACACTGTCTTCAATGGACAAATCCAACAATTTTGTAGTTCTTGACCCAACTTGTCTATCAACAACATCACCAATATAATAAACTCGGCCTATTACATCTACATAATGACAATATCAAATTAAATATTTAAAAAAATAAAATAATTATAAATTTTAAAAAGAATAGTCATACATAAAAATAAACAAAAATATTCATGTTATATCAAGTTACAAATAAGAAGATTTTCATCGATATCATTATCAATAGTTAACCGTGAGAAGTCCGTAAAGAGAAACATGTTGAAAGGAAAATCCACATCAGCTACTTGAATCAATCGTGTATTAGATATGACGTGGATCTTAAATTTGTTAATTGTAATCTTAAAGGAAGATTTGTCAGCAGTGACAATGAAATTCCGAAGAGTGCATAATTTGCCTTCCAAAATATTTTCCTTGAACTTATCAAAATGATATGGCTTGACGGTAGCATGTATCCTATCACCCTGGACATGAAAAAAAAATTAATATATTAAACAAAAAAAGAATGTGAATATATATATATATATATATATATATATATTAAAATATGTAAAGATTGATTACACAATAAAATGTATATGTGCTTTTAATGACGATAAAAAATTTAGCAAAGTAAAATATAATTTTTGAGCTACATTGCATCGTTTCCTTGCAAAGTAAGAAAGGAAAAATATTTCTGAATTCATAAACCCAACATTATTTCTTGAAGAAAATGACAACTAATTTTGATAATTTTAATGTGACACAAAAAAAAAAAATTTGGAGATCCTTATAATAAAAAATATAGCACTTTGTATCTTTTGATCACTATTATGCATTAGTAGAGCTTTTATTTCAACAATATTTTATAAAATAAAAAATCAAAGATTCTTATGAAAATTTAAATATATATATATATATATATATAAATATGTAAAGATTGATTATAAGAAAAATCTCTGAATCATGAAATACACATTCCAGATTTCTTAAAGGATTATTGGATCCATAAGCAGGAGCATCATAGACACGAATACAACATAATTTTAACAACCACGTCATTTTGGAAGCATTAATATGTTTAATCAACGATAATACGGACGCCATGATGATGGAAGTTCAACAAACTGAAATTAAAAACAACTTCAACTATTAGATTATAAAAACATAAAATCATTTGCAAATAAATAGTGAAAGAGATTGATAATCACCAAAAAAAAAATGAAAAATTGTGTGAAATCAAAATATGAAATCCATATATTTATAGATAGATGACATGCACTCCACATTTAGAAAGTGAAAAATATGTGCAACATAAAAATAATAATTAACTAAATAAACATACAAAATTAATTAAATACCTTATATATTATGTACACTTCATTAGAAAAAAAAAAGCTAATTAATTATGAAATTTTACTAATTTTAAAAAAATGAGAAGGACAGTATTCAAGCATCATATTTAATTTAATTATATAAAATATATTTTTTACATATATATTACATATCAAAATATATTTCATAAAATGTACAATAAGTTCATATTGTAGCCTTGCTTAATAAAATCAAATGCAATTCTTGGTAAGAAATTAAAATCGGTATCAAATTTGTTTTAAAGCCATTGAAATTGAAATAACAAGAGTAACGGTAATGTGGATACTTCATAACTAAGATAGAAAAAAAAAATTAAAAAGTAGGATAAAATAATAATTGCACCTTCAAACGCAAGTTGACCAATTTTGTGCATTTTTTCTTTGATTAAACGACATGTTTGATAGTTAGTATAGGGACAATTTTTTTCTAAAAATAATTTTTATTTAATTTATATATGGATCAAAATGGTTGATATTGAATTAAATTATTAGGGAAAATATAGAATTAAGGAGGTAAATATGTGAAATTACTTATGAGTATATGATTTCCAATTAAAAATAACAATTTTACAATAACAATTTTTTCTTTTTGCTGCAAAAATACTATCTTCCAATTTTGTACCGCTATATATATATATTTTTTTTTTTGCTGCAAAAATATATATTATGTACCACTGTAATTAATGAATACTTCATCCAATATCATCAAATTTAGTACCACTCTAATTCATGAATGCATTTATTGAAAGAATTTTAAGAAGATTGTCCAATTATATTCAATTGTTATGCTATTACTAATAAAAAAAATTGACCTAATTTGTAGTGAATATATATCCGATAAATTTATAATTATATTTATGGGCATTTATAAGGCATAATTTTAGTGATTATTTATTTTGGAATTAAATTATTATTAATTTTAATTTTTTTGGTAATGCAAAAATTTGGGGTACAATTGAGTTGATTAATATATGAGGGTGCTTAGTCAAAAAGATTGACCAATTATATATTTTAAAAAAATTAAAAACTTATATAAATCAGTTATCATTATTTGAATATATAATTCGTATAATTAGGGGTAATTAGGGATATTAAAAATATCTAAACGTCCAATATACTTAATTATATGTTTAATAATTTTAAAAAATTTATAATTATATAATTATTAGTTGAATATTATCACCAAATTATAAAAAGAATTTTAAGAAGATTGTCCAATTATATTCAATTGTTATGCTATTACTAATAAAAAAAATTGACCTAATTTGTAGTGAATATATATCCGATAAATATTCATATATGTATATTACATAAACTTAATAGGTTTATTTAAGAAAAGAATGATAAATGGAATTCATTGGCTATGAATAGATAAATTAAATATCAATATTTAGTTAAAAATTTCAATTTGAGCGCAATAATCAGTCTTCATAAATAAATATATTAACTAAAAATGGATAAAAATAAAAGCAAGAACTACACATATGGATAATATTTTTGGGCATTTATTTAGTCTATCTAATCATAAATATTAAGTCGTACATTAAGTTTAGAAAAGAAACACGTACATTAAGTTTTGGTATTTATCAGGCATAATTTTAGTGATTATTTATTTTGGAATTAAATTATTATTAATTTTAATTTTTTTGGTAATGCCAAAATTTGGGCTACAATTGAGTTGATTAATATATGAGGGTGATTAGTAAAAAAGATTGACCAATTATATTTAAAAAATTAAAAACTTATATAAATCAGGTATCATTATTTGACTAAATATAATTGTTATGTTATTACTAATAAAAAAAATTGACCTAATTTGTAGTGAATATATATTCGATAAATATTCATATATGTATATTATATAAACTTAATAGCTTTATTTAAGAAAAGAATGATAAATGGAATTCATGGGCTATCAATATATATGAGGGTGCTTAGTAAAAATGATTGACCAATTATATTTTAAAAAAATTAAAAACTTATATCAATCAATTATCATAGGTTGAATATATGATTCGTATAATTAGAGATAATTAAGGATATTAAAAATATCTAAACATCCAATATACTTAATTATATGTTTAATAGTTTTAAACATATATCCATATATATAGTTTTAAAAATGTCCCTTTTATATCCGATAAATTTTCATATATGTATATTACATAAACTTAATAGCTTTATTTAAGAAAAGAATGATAAATGGAATTCATGGGCTAAGAATCGATAAATATTTTTGGGCATTTATTTAGTCTTCCTAATCATAAATATTAAGTTGTACATTAAGTTTAGAAAAGAAACACGTACATTAAGTTTTGGTATTTATAAGGCATAATTTTAGTGGTTATTTATTTTGGAATTAAATTATTATTAATTTTAATTTTTTTGGTAATGCCAAAATTTGGGCTACAATTCTGGTGATTATTATATGAGGGTGCTTAGTCAAAAAGATTAACCAATTATATTTTAAAAAAATTAAAAACTTATACAAATTATTTATCATTAGTTGAATATATGATTCGTATAATTAGGGATAATTAGGGATATTAAAAATACCTAAACGTCCAATATACTTAATTATATGTTTAATAGTTTTAAAGAATTTATAATTATATAATTATTTAGTTGACGTACATAATTTTCCTTCAATTTACGTAATTGATATCACATTTTTTTTGGGAAATGTTTGTCTTTATCTTTTAAATAATTTATAAATTAATTT